>JAQHUG010000240.1:2329364-2365011 GCA_028555095.1 Dicrostonyx torquatus
ATGTAACTGTGCACCACACATGTGCCTGGTGCCCCCAGATGACAGGAGCTTGGGTCGGACTTCCTGAGACTACAGTTATAGATGGTTGTGATGTGGGTGCCAGGGATTGAACCCAGGTCTTCTGCAAGAACAAATGGTCTTGACTACTGACACTGACTCATCTCTCTGGTCCCCACTTAACTCTGTGTGTGAGTGTGTGTGTGTGTGTGTGTGTGTGTGTGTGTGTGTGTATGTGTGTTTGTGTGTGTGCATTTGTGCTCACAAATACACATGGGTCAGAGGTCAACATCAGGTGTCTTCCTTATCACTCTACATGTCTTTTTTTGGAGACAAGGTCTCTCACAAACCTTGGAGTTCCAGGGACTCACTGCCCCCCCCCCACACCCTGAGATTACAGATGTACACTGCCACTCCCACCTTATAAATGGGCACTAGGTCCCAATGCTTGCGTAGTGAGCACTTTCCCCGCTGAGCTATTTCCCCAGCCCCCAAGCACACTTCTTTATTTGTGTATTTGATCTGCAGTAGGCAGTGGCCAGGGATGCCAAACCCTCATCCTGAGCCTTATTGTAAAGTTTCTGTTCCTGTTCCTCACTCACTGAGTTTCAGGGTTCCTGGCAAAAGAGCTGGGCTGTTTTCCAAGAAGCAAACAGGGTGCTGGGCATATGGTCTCCGCACAATGAATGCTGCCTTTGAACAGCAGTGAGGAGATGAATCGTTTAAACAAAAGGAATATTTACATTCTAAGAACTGCGTTAGGAATTGGTTTGTGTCAAGGGGAAAGCGCAACAGCATTTTTGCAACAGCTGAAGCTTGGAGACAGGCTGTGTCTCCAACACGGTTAGACGCTAGCCTCCTGACTGGAAGCAAAGTGCTTCTAGCTACAAGTGCAGGGACATTAGAGGGTGAGTCCAGAGATGTAAGCAGCACCTAGACTAATGTTAGTGATGTCTGGCCTGAAGCCTGAGGTCAGAGAGAGCTGCTCAGCCACTTGCAGATGGCTTAGGCATAGGAGCTGGGAGGTGACACCCAAACTGGTGAACTTTGGGTCTCATTAACAGAATCCAAGAAAGTCAGAGTGCCTTGATCCTTCTGTCTTTACTTATCTATTCAAAATTTTAGTGCGCTTTTATTTAATGTATGTGTGTGCACGTGCAATCACACTCAAATAGGCACGCCATAGCACGCATGGTCAGTCAGACAACAACCCACAAGAACGGGCTCCTTCCTCGCACCAGGCTTGGTAACATGCAACTTTAATGCCCTGACCCATCTTATCAGCCCTTATTCGTCTTTTACAGATGGAGAAACTGAAGCAGAAATGATGGATTAGCCAGAACACAAGCACATACCTACAATCCCAGCTTCTTCTGAGGCCAACACAGGAGAACAGAAAGTTCAAGCCCTGACTGGACAACTGAGTTAGACTCTCTGGAAATGAAAAGCAGCAGGGTCCCAGCTTTTAATTGAATAGGCTGGGCCAGAGGTATAAGGATCCCACCCCTCTTTCAGTTCTCTTCAGTGACTCTCAGTGGGTGAATGACCCTACTTTAGAGAAATAAGACTGGGCACCCTGAGATTTTATACAATGGGAGCAAAGGAGTGGGCCTGGAGGGAGGGCCAAGCTCACATTCCACAGGGGTTAAAAGCAGAGTTGCTTTAAATAGCAGCTTAAGCCTGGTTTGTGGTGCTTTATGGATTAGTAAATACTTGCAGGGAAGGTGGAGAGGCTTGGGAACAGCAAGCCTGGACCCTGTCTAGTATGTATGTGTGTGAGACAACACACACACACACACACACACACACACACACACACACGTGAGAGGGATATCAACATGCAAAACATTCCATTTCAAGGTACCTGGCTCTGAGAACCAGTTTAGAACAGTAATCCAGCCTGGATGTATTTTAAGTCCCTCCTCTAAGAGCATTGACAATTTTCTAAATGTCATAAGCGCTTATCATGTACCAGGTCTTATCCAAGTATGTGACAGGCACCACTTCTTTCACACTCCACGGTAGCCCGAGGACACAGGATCTGGGCATTATTTCACTAAGTCTGAGAGAGGGAGGTTCATGGATGGTGGAGATGATATCACGACAAAGTGTAAAACCCAGGTACTGAGTGTGGCAGAGAAGAGTGTAGCTACTATGTGTACACTCATGCACATGCACACACACACACACACACACACACCAAGGGGCAAAGCATGCCTTCCAAACACTGATGCAACGCCTTCTCATATGTATAGGGTCATAACTCCCAGGACTATGAGTTTCCTACTCTTCTGGCCCACCTCTTTGCTTGGGGAAGCTCTTCTTTCCCTGTTTTTACCACAAATCATATATCCCTGATCCAATTTGTTCAGGACACAAAAACCTAAAATCCTAACCATTGCCTCCAAAGACTCCCATGTCTGCCTATAGCAGGAGGACCTATGTTTGGAGGAGGATGAGGAAGAACAGCTGGGACAGGGAGAGGAGGTGAGAGACACTGCCAGGAAAACAGAAGAAAACCACAAGGATCCGGTGTGCCCCAACCTGGATGTGACACTGACTGAACTGTCATCATGCCACATGCCAGACTTGGACATCTCTACATTGACTCTTTCATCCTTACAGTACTGGGATGCACATATCTGAACGTCCCCGAGCCCAAGGCAACTGCCCCTGGCCACTCTACTTGGAAAAGGTGGGATAGCTGGGGCGTGGAGGGGGAAGTAAGGGTGGGAAGTCAGTTTCAGGGCCTCTCCCATATCCAGCACAGCCTTCTGCCATGGCTACCTGTGAGCTTCTCATCACCTTGTTTCGCTCCATTGAAAAATGGGAGGTATTAGCTACCCGCATGTCCCTCGGCAGGGAAGCGCCATGATTAATTAGGTAACATCTGTGAAGCACTCCCAGCTTTGGAGAGAAGGGCACCTTGGGAGAGGAGCTACGAAAACACGGGCACTGTCATAAACATGATCATCATTATCATCTTCGTCATGACTCTCCTGTCTGAAGACCATTAGTGTCTCCCACAGCCCAGGACAAGATGCAGCTAGCTGTCTGATGGGCAAGGCCACCTGAGCTGTTGTGTCCCATCCTCCTCCACTTCACACATCCCTCAGGAGCCTGAGGACCCCAAAGGAGAACCCTGCAGGTCCCCACACTCAAGCTTCAGGGAGCACAGCTCAAATCCCATCATTTCAGCATCCCTCCACTCCGCCAACATCCCTGCGGAGTGCTCATCTATGGTCTCACAGTGTGTGTGTGTGTGTGTGTGTGTGTGTGTGCACATGTGAGAGAGAGAGAGAGAGAGAGAGAGAGAGAGAGAGAGAACATTGCTTTTTCTTTGAGCACTCTGTGAGACCAGGTACTTAAATAAGTGTTCTTAAGCCATTTGTGGTGATGCACACCAGTAATCCCAGTCCTTGGGAGACTGCATAGGAAAACTCACAAGCTCGAGGCCAACTTGGTCTGCAAACTGTACCAAAATCCTGTTTCAGTGCTTGTGCATGAGTTAATATCCAGCAGTTTTAAACATCTTTCATGGGTGCAACCCTGTCATCTAGACATGCTGTAACCCCTCCTCTTGTCACCGCCTTGTGTATAAAAGACTTGATCCTAGGCTGGTGACCATGTCAGTTTCTACCTCTGTGACCAAAATACTTTACAGAAATGCCATCATTACTCTGGCTTATTCTGGCTCGTGGTCTCAGTAGGATTTCAGCCCCTTAGGAAGAATGCCTCGTGACATTCGTGACAGTAAGAGGAGGGCAGGTCCATCAGATCATTGCAAACCAAGAAGCAGAGAACATGGGTCAGAATTAGGGCTATGTGTCACCTTCAAAGGCCCACTGCAAGGGCCCGCCTCCTGGGGCTCTAAAACTACCAAGAGGTGATGACTCAGTGTCCAGACACAAGCCTGTGAGGACACCCCAAGGTGACTGGCCTGGACAGTAACACCTAATTGACAGTTCTTAGTTGAATGGGATATGAGAGGTGGGGCTGTCAGGAGGAAGGAGAGTGGGAGTGTGGCTTTAAAGAGGCCTGAACCCCTGCTTCTCCTGTCCTTCTCTGCTTTCCATCTGCCATGAAGGTAAAAAATACCTGCTATAATTTTTTACCACCCTGGTGCCATGCAGACCTCAGGCCCAAAACAACGGAACCAGAGGACTGTGGGTAGAAACTTCTGAAACTAGGAGCCAAAATCTTTTTCTTTCTTTTGTTTCCTTGGCTGTTCTCTTACAGTAATAAAGTCTAGTGTAAGCCGTAGCCGAGAATATGTATTTGTGCATGCAAGCACATGTAAGTGTGTGTGTGTGTGTGTGTGTGTGTGCACGTGTGTGCGCACGCGCACGTGTGCATGCATGGGAATACGGTGCAGGGACCAGGTCTAATGTCAGCTATCTTTCTCATTCATTCTGTGCCTTATGTTTTGAGAGATGGTTCTCTCACTGGACCAGGAGCTCCCTGATTTAGTTAGGCTGGCTGGCCAGCAAGTCCCAAGGATCCTGTCTCTGCCTCCCTAGTGCTGGGTTACTGGGGATCACACTTGCACCTGGTTCTTTATTTGGGTGCTGGAGTCAAACTTATGTCTTCATGCTTGAGAGACCAGAACTTTTCTGAGTGAGGGATTTCCCCAGGCCCCAGCATGTGTAACGTTAGGCCTGGCCCTAAGAGAACCTACAGTTTGTTAAAGGGATGTAGCTGACATGTTTTATGACTTCATGGCAGGGACTACTGCATGTACTCTGCACGTTGACCTCATGGGGGAGGTGTATCACTACCAAATGACAGGAAGGGAAACTGAGGCTGGAAATGAGACTACTGAGATTAGTGCAGCACAGGCAACATTCATTTCTAGAGCCCTGGGAACTAGCAGACCTAACCACAAGGCCCAGGCTCTGGATTCAGATGAAGCCAAGTTCTCCATTCTGCCCCAGGCCCCAGGTTTCTCCCTGCCATACATGACACTCCACAGGATTTATCAGCGAAAACCCTCACCAGAGCTGGACATAAAAGCTTAGTGACAGAGACACCGCTTGGCACAAGCAAAGCCCAGTCCAGGTTCCAACCAAGCACTTCAAATACTTTAAAAGGAGGGCTGGAGAGATGGCTCAGTGGTTAAGAGCTCTGCCTGCTCTTCCAAAGGTCCTGAGTTCAATTCCCAGCAATCACATGGTGGCTCACAACCATCTGTAATGAGATTTGGTGCCCTCTTCTGGCCTGCAGGGATACATGCAGGCAGAGCACTGTATACATAATAAATAAATTAAAAAAAAAACTTAAAAGGAAAAGGAATACAAAAATGTGAAGCCTGGTGGAATGAGGGTCTGCCTCTATAGAGACTGTTGTAAAGGGGAGAGTTGGGATATGGGACAAGGATCTTGAAGGTCAGGCAGATGGCCAGGTGTGGGGACAGGTACACAGGATAAGGGGGGGGCGGGTTATGGGGTTGGAGGTAAGAGTATGTCATTCTGTTTCCTGGGGAGCCTTAGGGCTGAGATCACAACATGGGACCAAAGTCTGCTGACCAAATAGTTCATCCAGTGTGACAGTGGGGACAAGCAGGTTGGCCTGGGTTTGGCCTTTTGTAAGGAAACAAGGGGCATGCAGGGGTGGCAGCACCTAGCACAGAGGCAGGGGGTCTGTGCAGGGAGCACAAAGGCAGGGGAGTCTGTATAGTGAGCTAGTTTCCAGAAGACAAAAGAGCACAGGGAGGTCTTTGAGCTCCGCTATTTGTTTTGTTTTGTTTTTAGGAAACAGTCTCACTATGTGGCCCTGAGCTCAAAACCATCCTGCCTCTGACTCCCAAATGCGGGGTCTGCGGATGTGTGCCACCAGGGCCAGCTAAGTTCTGTTCCTTGCCAGGGGCACAGGATTCAAGGAAAAGCCAGCACAGCCAACAGAGTATGGGAGAGTGTAGGATTTCATATTCTGTGCATATTCAACGCAAAGGCAAGAAGCAACGCTCATGTAACCAACAGGCACTAGCTCCTGCCTTTACTTTTAGTAAATCATAATTTCCTTCTAAGAAAACAAGACGATGAGGGTCAGAGCCCGAAGACAGAGCAGAACAGCAACAACTCCACAGCTGTCCTGTGAGTGCACGTGTTCAAAGAGGTAAGCCCTGGGGGCTGCGACCACACACAAACCTCCTCCCTAACTCAGCCCCAGTACACTTTCACACCCTCTTTGCTCAAGCTTAAAATGCAGGCAACATACTTTCTGGTCATGGATAACTTACAAGGGAGCTGGGGAAATGGCACAGTGGTTAAGAGCACTGGCTGCTCTTCCAGAGGACCTGGGTTTGATTCCCAGCATCCACATCAGATGGTTTCACAACCTTCTGTAACTCCCATTCCAGGGGACTCCAGCACCCTCTTCTGGCCTTTACAGACACTGCACACACATGATGCACATATATACATGTAGGCAAACATTCGTAGACATGAACTAAAGCTAAACAGCTTTTTTAAAAAAGAGAGAGAAATACAGTTTAGATGGTTCAGTGAGTGAGGTGCTTGCTGTGAGGACTTGAGTTCAGATGCCCAACACTCCGAGAAAGCCAGGCAGGTGGCATGTACCTGTATCTATAGGTGGAGTGGGCAGAGATAGCTGGATCTCTGGCGTTTTCTTGCCAGCCAATTTAGCCAAATCAGGGCACTGCTAGTGCCCTGTCTAAAAACTAAGGTGGAAATCTACGGAGGAAGAAGCCTGAGTCCACTCCTAGTCTCCATGTGCATATGCATACATAATATTTTTAAAGGAAAAAAAGCAAGCTATGTAAGCCTCCATCCCAGTCCAGCTATAAATTAAAGGGATGGGATCTGAAGCAGGATGGCGAACCAGGAGTTAAAATGCAGTGTGGGAAACCCCCTATCAACTTTTAATCCTCCTATAATCAGCTGCTCGCAAACCTGTTTTCAATTTAGTGACAGCTCTCTAAGCTGCCACAAGCTCTTGAGGTATTTTTAGTCAAGTACAAATTCACCAAGTGCCTTAACTCAGGAGGTGACTTTGCTCAGGTGTTGCTCTCAGGGGACTCAGGTTCTGGCCCTTTGTCTGTGGAAATCACCATTTCTCATTTGCACACAATTAAATAATCACTCACCTCCTTCCCTTCTTTGGCATCCCAGCATCATCACCAGCAGCAGGAAGTGATCAGCAGGGAGAGGAGTAAGGAGGAAAAGTACCCAGAACCAAGCTGACAAAGGACTAGGTCTGCCTCTAGACCCAACATGCTCCCTCCTATGAACCTGCGGCTGCTGGACCAGCTCCAGGTCAAGAGTGACAGACGAAGGAGCAAGGAAGGAAATACAAGTGGAAACCGTGTGAAAGGGTAAACGCCCACAGGGACACCAGCCATCCAGTGCCCACCCCACACCTGCAGAAAGACATTTTGCTTTCGTTTGGCTTGGGACACAGACATTCATGTAGCCGAGGCTAGTCTCAGACTAGCATGATTTGGAACTTCTAATCCTCCTGCCTCCACTTCTTGAATGCTGGGATTATAGGTGTGTACCTGTACCACCAGGACTGTTTTCTGTGGTACTGGGGACTGAACCCAGAACTTCATGCATGCTAGGCAGACACTACCCACTGAGCCACTTCCCCAGAAATGACTTTTGATATATCTCTTCCTGTCAAGTCTCCTAGAGCCAATCCATCTCTAGTTCACTGGAAAATCCAACCGAATCCACATCAAATGCATCCAAATCTCCATTGGTAGCTAGTCCAATTTATGACAGTTCCAGAATTAGAACATGGTTTTGCTGGTCATGGGCCCATTTCCACCCACTGCCCAGGGAGACCTTTATAACACTGTAAACCTGGGCACATAAGGGGACGACCATGTATATCCCACCCGTGGCCCCAGACCTCACATGCTCAGGCATGAATGTAGCCCAACACAAACTCATCAACTTGCCCAAAAACAGTGTGAAATTTGTTTATTTGAAGGGATGAGGGTTGGCAATAATTTGTAGTTCACTTGCAAAGCTCTCTGGTGTGAACCTTATAGATGACAATGTTGTGTCCCAATGTCTGAGTACCTCTGGATTCACACACCATTGGGGACAATGTCATGTCACAATGTCAGAAGGCCAAGCACCCTTGGGACCACACACCATTGGGGACAATATCATGTCAAAATGTCAGAAGGTTGAGCATCCCTGGGACCACACACCACTGGGGACAATATCATGTCACAATGTCAGAAGGCTGAGTGCCCCTGGGACCACATACCACTGGGGACAATGTCATGTCACAATGTCAGAAGGCCGAGCGCTCCTGGAGTCACACACGCCATTGGGGCGTCTTTGATTTTTACTAGAAATAAAATCTGGATTTCTCCTAAATCATCAGGGACCAGAAGTCCTCGCTGTGTCTGCCTCTCAAGTTCATCTGACGCTATCCTTTTGTCCTCTATGTTCCAGAATTGACAGCCTTCTATTTCTAGATTATTCCATTATCTCTGAAGTCCCAAGGCCTTTCCTCTCTTCTCACAAGGTTTTTCCTTGGTGTTTTCTCATGGTTCTCGGGTCGCCAAGCTCTCCAGCCAGAGGCCACCCCCAGGTGGGTTGCTCATACAGCCAACTCCTCCTCACACGCCCACACGCCCTTGCACTAGTTTGTTTTCATTCTGTGACCCACACTCGCTACATATATCAATTTTTCAAAAGCTGTTATTTCTTGATAGATTCTCATCTCTAGGCCAGGCAGACTTTGAAGCTGTGATCTTCCTGCGCTGACCTCTGCAAAGCTGGGGGTGTAGGTGTGGCCCCAGCACCTCACTGAGACTTAGCAATTTAACCCCTCCCCGTGATGTGTTCCCTTAAAAAGCTGGTACTCAAAAATATTTGTTGAATAACTTAATAACTAGTGAAAGATGCCACAGCTGTGGTACATTTAAAAAAAAAATAAACACACCCAAAAAGGACATAGGTCTGTGTGTCTTATATAACAGCCTAACACAGTTTATATGCTAACCGACTGACAGAAATAGGGCAAATTAACAACTAACTTCTCAGGTTCACATTGTTCCAAGCTTATTTTAAATATTTTCCAATAAATTAATTAATTTAAATTAAAACCAACTGAAAGAAAATTTGAGTTAAGTATCTCATATAGTAAGAACAGCTCGAGTGTTCTCAGCAGCAAGAGCTAACCCACAGTCCCTGTGTCTCATTGGCAAGTGTGGCCCAGACCACTTACTGGGCCAAAAGCAACCACTGCAATGAAGGCAGTGTTTATTGAGCGCTTGCTGCACGCTGGGCCCTATGTTCAGGCACCACCACAGGGCTTATGAAATTGCTTATATTAGCCTCACGAGAATCAAATAAGTACATATTCTACCTGCTACATCCAACCCACCACATGCCATGACATAGCTAAAGAAAGAGAGCCTTAGTTAATGTGGTGGATCCTCCCTGCAATCTAAGGACTACAAGGTTGAGGGAGTAACATGAGTTAGAGGTTACCCTGGGGCTCATATCAAGATAGTAACAGGAGAGAAGGGAGGTGGAAGGGAAAAGGAAAGGAATTAGACAGAGGTGTGAAGAGGTTTGCCCATGAGGAAAAGACGGGGTTGACACTGTTCCTTCACCCACACAGGGTAACGGTCTCTCCCGTATTACAATCTGAAAATTCACCTTTAAAGGTCATTATTTCATAAGGGTAGAGCCTTTACAAGAACAGACACAACAAGTTCCGCTTGGCCAAAGGAGGACTCAACAAGAAGGCAGCTGTTTAGGTGTCCAGACATTGCCGTCACCACAGACCAGGTCTGCTGATGCCATGATCCAACGTTCCAGATTCCAGAAAATTGGTAAATATGTATTCGTGGTTGGTTTAATATTACTAGAAACCTGTGAGAGTATTGTGGAGTTGGGTACTCAGAAGTGGGGCCAGGGGCTATAAGAGGTGAGTGAGCCATTGAGGGGCCTCCATTACATGTGGCCAAGACGTTGGCAGAAGGTTGACAACATACTAGGACAGGCAAGCACTGCCATAAAGGGGCTTCTAAGGTGACATGGGCAAGAGTTCAAGCAAGTTCCCAGCCTCTGGAGAAATACAAAGACAGGCAGTGATGCTAGCTTATCTAGGGCCAGCAGGGACCATTCTAACAATTCAGGAACAACCATATGTAACATGGTCCTGGGCGAAGGAGAAGCAACCCGTTTATTTTTCTCTCTGCTGCTATGGTACAATACCCTGACCAAGAAGCAACAGAAGGAAGAAAGGGCTCATTCTAACCCACAATTCCAAGTGACAGCCCGTTACTGAAGAGGCGTCAGGGTGGGGAACTCAAGCATCCAGCCACATCATATCCATAGCTGAGAGCAGAGAGAAATGAGTGCCCTCGTGCTGCCTGCTTGCTACTGCCACCTATGCCTGGCTACTCTGACACAGTTTGAGGCCCAGCCTTGGAATAGTAATGCCCACTGTGGGCTGGTTCAATTAGAAATCAGGAGAATCACCAAGAGATATGTCCACGGACCAACCTCATCTAGACAGCTCCCCAGGTGAGGCTCTCCTCTGAGGAGACTCTAGGACAGGACAAGTTGAAATTTAAAAGTAACCATCAAAAAGCCCTCTTATTGAAGTGGCAAAGAACCTGCCCAAATCTCACAGACGAGCTTGTGTTTTGTGGAAGGTAAAGGCTGTAGAGAAGTGGGGGTTTGGCTGAGATTGCTAAGCAAAGCGCTGAAGGGGAGGCTTGGTTTCTCTTGATGGTGGACATAGAACTAGATAAGGAGATAGAAGCAAACTGATGAATCTGCTGGGTATAATGGAACTCCCACTTGAAGGAAAATTCTTAGCTCATTGGTATTGGAAATTATGTGCGTAAGTGTGAAAGAGAACATGAAGGGTGTGCCCAGCTAGTTGGACTTCTTAGGTCATTTCTCACGATGAAGAGAGAAAGCCACAGGACTTTGGTCACAAGGCATGGCTCCTGGCCACACTGACTTCTGTGAAATCTTCTTCTGCGTGGGAGACAAGGATTGTATTCAAAATGCCCACCAAAGCTGACCTGTTAGCTGTCTCTCCCATGTTCTTTTTTTTTAAATTTATTTATTTATTTTTGTTAAAAGCAAAATTTACATTTACTCCCCTTGTTCCCGGCCCTCCCGCTCCCCCACTACCCCACCGCCCTTCCCCTGCTTCCTTAAGATGGTGCAGGTTACCCTGTCCTATGGGGAGCCCAAGGCCCTCCCCCCCTCCATCTCAGTCTAAGAAGATGTGCATTCATATAGAATAGGTTCCCAAATAGCCAATATATGCAGAAGAGATAGGTCCCAGTGCCATCATCGTTGGCCTCTCAGTCAGTCCCCTCTGGCAGTCACATTCATAGAGTCCAGTTAGGTCATTTGCTCATTCAGTCTCAGTCCAGCTGGATTTGATGAGCTCCCAATAGATTGAGCACACTGTCTCTCCCATGTTCTAAGGGAAGCCAGTATGACTGAGTCATCCCAACAGGGCGACAAAGCCCTGGAGAACTCAACTGCATGTGACTTTCAGCCTCAGTGACTTCCTGTGACATGAGTCAGTGGGTCCAATACCCCAGAGCCACAATGTCTGGTCACAAAAGGGACCAATGAAGCACATTGATGCTCACAGCAGCAGAGGAAATAGTCTGGAAAGAACTAGACTGGATTCAGATCCCAGCACGGTTTTCTCTAGGCCTGTTTGTCAACAGGTAAAAGGCCAGCACCTAATCCACAGAGAGGGAATGGAAATACCCAAGGAGACACTATAGAAAGAAACTATCTCAATCCTTAATTTCATGATTCCCCCTGGGGTACCTCAAACTCTTACAAGTACCCAATAAAGCTGGTCCCCTGCTCTGCTGAAGCCAAAGTGATTTTAAAAAGTGTGCATGTGGACGTGCAGGCACCTGCAGAGTCCAAAAGAGAATGTGGAATTTCTTGGATCTAGAGATACAGATAGCTGTGAGCTGCTATTGTGCTGGTAACCTAACTTTGATCCTCTACAAAGAGTAGTCAGTGATCTTAACCATTGAGCCATCTCTCCAGGCCTCTGGAGGCATCCTCCTAACACAGATATATCACCAGGAGATTCGTTATGGCAGGGAGTTTCCATAGGGATACTGTCATCAAATATAGTGGAATGGATGACCAGTTTTAATAATAAGGAAGAATTTACTGTATCAACAAAAGATTTTCCAGAGACCCTTCAGGGAGAGGTGCTGCCACCCCCTTGGTCCTCTTATATGTCCATTGACAACAGAGTCCATTGAGGTTCAGCCAGCCAAGCACAGCCGGGATGGTTCACAAGGTGCTGGCTGTAGCAGAGATCACAGGAGTCATTATAGGGCCTTTCAGAGTGAGGGCTGCTGGGAGGGCCAGCCAGATGTTCCAAAAACAGCCCTTGTAAGACCTGAGCAGAGCTTTCCTCCCCAAGATCTATTCCACCTGGCACCAGACTTCCCGTGGGAGGGTATGAGAGCCATGGCTAAGCCACATGCAGTGACTGCTTCTATAGTCGACTCGCCAAGGATGGCGGGGTGAAGGCTTAGATGAGCTGTAGCACACAGGAAGTGCTCACCGAACACTTTCGTTCTTAGTTGTACTAGTCGGGGGCAGAGTTCAGGATGCCAAGATAATGAATGAAGCAGTTATCTATTTTAAAAAGCCAGCAGTCCTTGGACCAAATTTGACTCATAGAGTTTTATGGCAACATGACCATTACTCTTTGATAAGTGTATTAGTCCTGGCTGCTTGCCCACCTCAAAGGCAGAGGGACCTTGCAGAGGAATCCCTAAAATTCCTCCACTTGTGACAGACCGATCCTATCTTATTTTCACCTTTGAGCCACATTCTGTCTGTATGTCTGTGTGATGTCCCCTTTGTACAATGACACCAGTTTAATTTATTTAGGGATCACTGTTATGACTTGAACGTGAAACATCCTTCACAGGCTCTTGTGTTTGTCTACTTTGTCCCCAGCTCAAGATGCTATTTTAGGAGGTGGGGCCTTTCTGAAGGAAAGGGAATGTTAGACCAGTCCTGATTCCAGGTCCAGTCTCTCCGCTTGCTGGGGACTAGGACACGAGCAAGTCAGCACAGGCTTCTCCCATCATGGATCCACTTGCCTTGGGAGACTGCATCCCTTCCACCCAGGGGAGGGGGACCTTTCCTTCTCCCCTCAGGTGGATTCTGGTCAGGTATCCATCACAGTGATAAGAAACTGATACCTACCTCCCTCCAGCATGAGCCCCTACCCCGTATTCATCACACATCTGACATATTCAAAGCTGCAATTTCCTTTTGTGAGTTTGGAAGCAAGGGCACAATTTTGCCCATAGCAGATTCTTTCTTCATGACAACAGTGGGCTGAGGATCATGGCACCTCAGAGTCCCCTCCCCACAAAGTCTCAAGAACCAGTCTGTCCTCATCTTTCTGAGCATAGTGGAATCCCCAGACTCCAAAGACACTGGATCTTCAAAGTCAGGAGCTGGGGTGACTGCTCAGGCGCCTGGCCTTCAAACTACAGGGGAGCTCTCTCCCTTCGTACTATACCATAGAAAAGAGAAAACTCAAAAGAACAGGCCTTAACCTGAAGTGCATTCTTTCAATCCGAGACACTGTCTGGGCATCAACATGCAAGGGCAGTAGTCAGCCCTGTGCCAGCCTTGCTCTCCCGGGGACCTAGATTGGGAAAATAATGGCATTTTCTCAACAAATTATCTCATGGCTGAAGTAATAACTTGTTTATAGGCATGCCAATTCAGATTTTCATCCCCTTAACCTGCTGCTAAAAGTGGTGCTGTCCTCATAGCCAAATGACAGAGATTTAATCACCACCAAGTACACCTCTGTACCCTATGCCCCCTACCACCCACACCTGTGACTTGATTAATTTTAATCCACTGACAGTCTCTTTGGAAACCATGTTTGTTTGTTATTTTTCTTTTCATCTCAGATCAATGTCCTCTGTTTCTGATACAATAAAAGACACATTGCCGGAGATAAAGCAAACAATTCCTGGGTTAAGGGGGAAAAATACCTAGAAGCACTATTTTATGCATGAAGCATTAAGAGTCTGGCGAAAAACTTCACTAGGATCTGCCACTGAGTCAACTCGTCTGAAGAACAGACAAAGACGCTACTTACTGCCTAAGCTCTCTCCTGACACTCAATGTCCTCGGCCCCAGGATATCAGGACAGATGGACAAGTGTAGAAAGTGAAGAGACTGTCTGGAACCACCTCAAATATCCAATCAACAAACTGCACAGCTTGGTTCCTGTTTTGTACTTGGTGATAGGAAGCCTTGGGGCCTTGTAGAAGGGAGGATGTCAGAAAGGAAAAGGCACAGGGAAGCAAAAGGCCACCTCTGCAGACCCCACCATGGAGCCCCAGAGTTGCTGGAGTATCACAAGGGGCTGGGCTATCTCCATGAAGTAAGAGGAGCTTGGTGCCAGCTCACTGGCACCTACATCTGCAGGAAGCTAGAGATATGGGTGATGCTGGTCTCTTAATCAGTGCTAATTTCTTAGCTCCAGCCAACCAGCATCAAGTATTGCAACAAAGCAAAGTTTTGCTTTTGTAGTTCTCGTATCTTGCTAATCACAGCTGAGTTTTTCAGTCCCAGCTAATCTGAATCATAGGATCTTAATTCAAAATAACACATGGCCCCAATAGTCTTTAAAGTTTCCTCTGAAATTTCACAAGCCAGGCCTCCATCCTCTGGACTGCTCTCAACATTATCTTCCAAACTCCCACAGAGCATCCTACTGACCTCTCAATACTTAATGGTTCTCCCAGCCCAAAGTTCCAAAGTTCTCCCACGATCCTCCCCAAAAAGTGGCCAGGTCCATCACATCAATACTCCACTACACTGGTACCAATTTGTGTTAGTTAGGGTTTATATCGCTGCCATGAAACACCATGACCAAAAAACAAGTTGGGGAGGAAAGGGTTCATTCAGTTTACACTTCCACACTGCTATTCATCACCAAAGGAAGTCAGCACAGGAACTCAAACAGGGCAGGAACCTGGAGGCAGGAGCTGATGCAGAGGCCATGGAGGGGTGCTGTTTACTGAGTTGCTTCCTCTGCCTCGCTCAGCCTGCCTTCTTACAGAACCCAGGACCACCAGCCCAGGGATGGCACCACCCACCATGGCCTGGACTCTCCCCTCATTGATCACTAGTTGAGAAAATGCCTTACAGCTGGATGCCATGGAGGTATTTCCTCAACTGAGGCTCCTTCTTCTTTGATGACTCTAACTTGTATCAGACTGACACACACAACCAGACAGTACAGTTGTCTATCTGGGACACTAACTTTGAGCTGCCTCCATTAACATCCCTCCCTTGCATTCCCATCCAGGTCCTCAAGCACTCTTCACTTCCAGTCCTGTATCTGTAACATGCAATGTAGAACATCTCATCTCCAGGGATTGCAGGAGTAACTATGAGACTCTCCAGCAAGCACTGGGGAAAGATACCACCTGCCTGGTTGGCCCATGAAGGCTTAGCAGCTATGAGAGTTATTGCTGTGGTCCTGGGGTGTCATTATTACATCAAATGCCTTAAGAAGGCTGGATCCTTTATATAGAGCTTGAAAACACCGAGGCAACGACACACTGAGAAAATACAATTAAAAGGCCATGTGTTCAAAGATATTTACAGCATTATTTCTTTACTGTAGCAACAGAAGTCTTCATGTTCATAATTGAGGAACTGAGATGTTAATTGAGGGACCAGAGGTCAATAAAATAAGCAGCAGTGAAAATGATTCCCATACAGGCTTGAGGTGTGCAATTTTCTTGTTTTGTTTGGGGTGGGGGTTTGTTCATTGAGAGCAGATTTGTCTTTATATAGCTCAGGGTTCCTTGAACTCAGAATTCCTTTGCCTCCCCAGTTCTGGGATTACAGACCTGAGCCACCACAGGTACGCACAACCCCCGAGGTGTGTTTTTGTTTTTAAAGGTTTACAAAGTGTAAACTTCTTAAAAAAAAAAAAAAAGCTATGGATGAACACAGGAAGACGGCGAAGGTGTAGAAACTGCAGTGGGGTTAGAATGATTGGTCATGGATGATGTTTTTGTTTTTTTTTCCATGATTTGCTGCTAAAATCATCATATGAAACAATGGATTTTATTATGACACTTTACTGGATGATTCAACACGGGGAAATATGAAATCAAAGGGAAGAAAGGGTCGTCTGACCTGAGAGTATTAGGGGTGTTGCTAGAACATGTCATTCCTATGTAGAGGGGTGACCAAGTGAAGCTGTGTGGCCCATGGGTATAATACACACAGCGGGCCCTAGAGAGTGCACCATACAGCTCAAGGGTCTGATGAATGAGATCTTGAGCCCATTTCCCAGCATGCAGCAGGTGCCTCCTGTGGAAAGACAGAGTAGCCACCACCAGGCTCGAAGAGGGAGATGTTCATAGAGAGAGCTTAAGGACAGAAGATCTGAAGGTGATAAGCTAGGACAGATGCTGCTCGTGTGCTGAGCACTGCTGGGGGTTTTTCAGATAGACAGCCATTTGTCCTCAGATACAATATGGAGCACCTTATGGTGTGTGTGTGTGTGTGTGTGTGTGTGTGTGTGTGTGTGTGTGTGTGTATGTGTGTGTGCAAGCTTCATGAATGTTCCTGCATTCAGTGTATGCATATAAGTGCATGTATCCGTGTGCACCTATATGTATAGGTATGCTGTATGTCTGTGAATGTGCATGTCCTCCTATGTATGCAGTGTGTTTGTGTGTGTATATGATTCTGATATGGTATGTAAGTATATGTGTACTTGTATTTATGTGTATGTGCTTACATGTGTGATTATACCTGTATTTGTATATAAGTGAATGTGTTCATGTGTGTGTACATGTGTGAGCAAGTATGTGTATCTACTTATGTATGTGGTGATGGAGGTGGGATGGTGGCTCAGATAGCATAAAAAACATGCATGAGGCAAAAGAGACACAGGGGACTCAGGGAAGGACAGAGACTGCTATCCCACCCCGGAAGTCAGGAGTGGATGAGCTGGACAGTCCCTTCAGAAACCAAAGGCTCTCAGGCTGTCACTTTCCTCCCATCAAAGCAAAGCGTGGTGGTGCTTTCACTCAGAAATAAAGGAAGAAATATGTCACGCTTCTTGTCACTAGCTATCAACATGACATGACAGGGAGCTTCTCGTTTGCACACTTCTGGGCTGTGCACACACAGTGCAGCATCAACGCAGCTGCAGCAACAGAAGGACCAGGAACTGCCTTAGTAAAACTCCTGTCCTTGCCCACACCACAGGGAAAATCAAGGCCAGCTGCAGCCGGGTTGCTCTCTTGAGGTTACAGGGTGACCAGCTGAAGAAGTCATGCTTGACATCTGGGCAGGCTGTCCGTCTCAGGAACACGCTTAGCACATACTTTGGCATATGGGATCACGCACATAAATAATACCCTGCCCACACAGCCAGGCAAAGGCAGTCCAGAGCTACAAAAGGGTATAGTTAGGATTGTGGATCAGTAAGTAGAGAGCCTGCCTATCATGCACGAAGCCATGGGTTCAATTCCCCACACCACAAAGACCTGGCATGATGTAATCCCAGCTTAGAGAGATGAACAGTGCACGGGGATCAGAATGTCAGCATACAGCCAACTTCAGCTACATGAGATGCCGGTCTCAGAGAGGGAGAGAGGTACAAAGGTACACAGCCATGCCTCCGTGCCCATCTTCAGACAAGCCTCGCTCCCTCTGCACACTTCTGGGGGCTCCACTCATGCACAGTACCAAAGGTGCCTCAGTGCTACCACCACGCGGGACTCAGAATGGACAGTCAGTGTGCAGACTTCTCTTGGCTGAGCAGACAATTTCACCCCATGGGCCCCCTCTACACGCCATTGACACCTCTCAGTGCTAAGGAGGCCACCACAGCACGGAGCAAACTCCTGCCAGGCACTGAATGCGGTTCTTGTCAGCTCAGCCTCCTGTACACAACACCGTGCCCTGTTTCTCCTGGCATCAGGGACCTGTGTCTGCTCCAGCCCTTGTTTTCACATCTTTCCTCCCAGCAGACACAAGGCTCCCTCAGTTCTGGGGATTCCATGTGGCTGCCAAGGCCCGGTGGCAGAAGGGCTTCAGAAGCCACTTTGTAAAGCAAGCCACGGGGCCGGGGCGGCTGACTTTCCATCCGCCACGTACCCCACCCAGAGGCGCAGGGCTCTGTCATAGCTAGCCCTTGTTCTCACCCTGGGGAGATGGAATTCAGGAGGACAGCAGCGAACCTGGCTTTTGGAATCTTCCTCTGAAGGCCTCCGCTGCTGTGGGCAGCCAAGACATCTGATGCAACTTCTCATCTGATGCAACTTCTCAAAGGCACCCATTCACAGCAGGGCCTATGAGCCAGGAGGTACCCAGGCTAGACCAGATCAAGCAGGCTCCCTGTCATCTATAATGGCTGAAAACTGGGCTTGAAGCCAATAGAAGCCAGACTTGGAGCCCTATGGCATAATGCAAGCCAGAAATAGAGTAATAGAAACTGCTGCCCCACATCTCTGCCTTTGTTGTGTCTGTAACCATAGCTGCACACAGGGGCATGGTCACTTGAAGACAGCTTCCAATTGTGAATTCAGCACGTAGCCACCAAGCATTCACTGAGCACCTACTACGTGCTGGGGGCATGGTTTGCATCCATGAGCATGAAAACAGTCTTCACCTTCTAGCAACATCCTCAAGGTCCTCAAATTCCCCACAACTCTTGAAGTAACTCACACCTACGTGAGCCAGAGAACATTGCTTATCCTCTCTGTGCCTCTCTAAGGACGATGCCAGAGTTTCTATGAAATACCTAGGTGTTGCCAAGTTCCCCTGGGGGACCGAAGAGACACTCGCTGCCCAATCATCACTGGTACTGAAGAAACCTGGGGGCAGCAGGAAAGAGGAAATGCTGGTTTGAGAAGGCAGCGGGATCTGGAGGGCATTCTGCTCATTGGGGAAGGCAAAAAGGCAGATACCCAAATGCCTTGTAGCCCATCTGTAGGGTGAAGGGTCAGGAGGGACCACGAGTCCCTCAGGACAAGAGGGAAGATGTCAAACAGCAGGATGGTTTATCCAAGTCATCTTTCTGACTCCATATCCATCCAATGTCCAACCATTGGATGCACTTCTCTGTGTGCCCAGAAGATGCTGGACGCTGCCTAGGTGTTGAGATGAAGCAAGGAAGGGAACGAAGACAACAGAGAGACCATCTGTTCACAGCCTACCCACAAGGGCTTTCTTAGGCAGCTTCTAAAATCTCCATCCTTTCTTCTCCTCCTTTCCTCCTCCTTCACTCCTCCTCCTTTCTCTCCTCATTTTCTTCCTCCTCTTCTCCTTCCTATTCCTCCTCAGCCTCACTTTCCCACTGCTGGTCTGCGGGCCTCAGGTCACCGCAGCGCTGAGTGAGCTTCCAGGAAGTGCATGGAACTCAGGTCTGTTTTCTTCCTGTCGCTTCCTGACCTTGTGTCCTGAGCAGGTGCTTCAGTCTCCTGCCCCCTGAAATGGGAACAGCATAGCTTTCTTTTGAGCCCCCCTGAGATCTTGGCTTTCCTATTACCTCCTGAGGCTGGGGAGATGATTCGGTAAGGAAAGGGCTTGCCCTGAAAGCCTGCAGATCTGGGTTTGACACCCAGCATTCATGTGGAAACGTCATAGAGTGGCCTGTGCCAATAATTCTAGGCATAGAGGAGCACAGATAAGAAGATTCCCCAGAATTCACTGCCCAGCCAGTCTAGCTGAAAGCATGAGCACCGGGTTTAGAGAGAGACCCTGTCTCAGAAAATAAGGTGGGGAGCAAGACATCCAGTGTCACCCACTGACTCACTCCCCACAGTCACGGCTCACCCCCCCACACACACACGCACTGTGCCTCCTCACCCCAGTAACACATACTCATACTCGGAGAGCTCTCATGGACAGAGGACATAAAGACATTCCAGGCTCTCAAGGGATACAGTCTGGATCTCTGGAGTTCTAAGCCCTGGATCAACTTCCTCCTGGTTCAGACACAGTGCTCAGGTTTCCTGCTGTGTTCTTAAGAGCCCCTGTGTCTTTGCGAACCAGTATTCAGTGTGCAGCTCCCACCTGGAAGACTCCCTGAGGTTATTCCAAACCGCTGGCCAAGATCGCAGTATCATGTGTGATGCGTTCTTAGCGGCGAGCAGAATAAGAAGGCTTCCTGTGGCTTTCCTTGGCCTGTTCGGAGTTCAGACGCCCGATTTAGACAGCAGTGAGAACCAAATTGGGCTTCAGAAACCAGGCCAAGGCATCTGCCCACAAAGACACCTATCAGAAGTGCAGAAAGCCTTAGTCAGAGAGAAGAGACACAAATTACAAAGACCTTCCTCGCAACCGCCTTCTAAAAGAGAACAGAAAGAGCCCAGAGCCATCGAAGAGTGCCAAAGTCAACTCCTTCCGAGCTAGAAAGTCATGGGTCAACGTCAACTTGCAATTTAATTCTATTTTAGACTTTACTGGAAAGCAGAAAAGAAGGGGGTTTGAAAGAGGCAAGCAACTAGAAGGCAAGACTAGAACCAGATTGCACACACGTGACCAAAGAATTGCAAGGCCCAGCACCTTGGGTTTTTGATTCAGCTTGAGGGGTCCCTCAAGGTCACCCCTACAGTAGCACAGCAGTGATGTGTGTGGCACTGACTTTGAACCATAGCCACTTAACATCTTAGTCTCTTAACAGACAAGATGGAGTGCAGAGCGTTTGAGAAAGAACACCCACCACACTGCACTGACTCAACTGGTTTTAACAGTTGCTCCTGAAAGGAGCTGGGGCTAGTGTTGTAGTTCAGCTGGAAGAGTGTTTGCCTACCATGCACAGAACCCTAGATTCCAGCCCCAGCACAGCATAAATTGGGTACAGTGGTGCAATGTGTTTATAACCCAACACTTGGGAGGTGAAGGCAAGAGGATCAGAAGTTCAAGATCATCCTCAATTCCACAGCAAGTATGAGGGTATTCTGGGCAACATGAGACCATGACTCAAAGAAAAGAAAGGAATCGTGTCAGGTAGGGTGCAAGCTGCAGATAGGAGACTCATGCTACCCAGCCCAGGCAAAGGAGGAATGGCCCAAGGAGCTCCTAGGAACCTGTAGGGTCTTTGTAAGAAGCAGCATTTATGCTTCAAGTTTTACTACAGAAGCTAATGAGTCACCCGTCAGGAGACCATCCAACATGGCCATTGTCACTGTCAATCCTGAGTTCATAGTCCCACACAGAAACAGATCTGAGCCCCAGTGTATGTGAGGTGTGTGCGTTGGTAGTGCTCATGCCTGTGCACATGCACTGTAGCCAGAAGAGGATGTCATGTGACCTGCTCTAGCACTCTCTGCCCTATTCGCTTGAGACAGGGTCTCTCACTGGACCTGGAGCTAGGCTGGCAGTCGGCAAGCCCCAGTGATCCTCCTGTTCTCTCTCGTCAGTAACAGCACTTACAGGCAGGTATGAGACCACACTTTATTTTTTAATGTGAGTGCTATGATTTTTCACTGAGTCATCTTTCCAGCCACAGAGGTATTTGTTTTTGTTTTGTAACAGGACCACACAGTTCGTGAGTGTAAACTTCATAGATATCATCATTTCATACAGTTAAAAGTTTGGTTGTGCCTTTTCCAGAGACTGGATACCAAGCTCGACCAAGGAAGGGCAGTGCCTACTCTTAAATAAAGAGGCAGAGCCTGGAGCCCACATGTCTGGGTCTACACCATGCTCTTAGGGAGTGAAGGACCTAAGGTCACCTATTCAACATGGACCTGTAGAAGCTGTGTCATATGCTGTTGTAAATGGGGGAGAGGTGTGCGGGTTGTATGTTCCCCAGCCGCCACTGGTCGCCTGCACCCGAAATAACCACATGACAAACTGGATTCATTTAAATACTGCCTTGCCTGTTATCTCTAGCCTTTTCCCGGCTAGCCCTCACCTCATAAACTAACCCATTATAAAAGTCTGTATGTCACCACGAGGTGGGTGACTTACTGGACCGTTCTACAGTACTTCCCTCTGCGGCGGGGGCCTCATGGCAACTGGCCCACTTCCTTTCTTCTCCTCCCAGAACTTCCGTTCTGTCTACTCCGCCCACCTAAGGGCTGACCTATCTATAAGCCAGGCAGCTCTTTATTCAACCAATAAGAGTAATACAAAATACAGGAGAACACTCCCACATCAATATGCCACAGGCCTATGACCCAGACATCTTGTGAAGTTCATGCAAGATCAGTCATAGCCAAGCCTAACACGGAGCTAGGGCATTCAGTTGGCACAGAAGCACAAGCTGCTGTTATGAGTGCTGGTGAGCCGTTCTGAAGGAGCAGCATGGCAGCCCTTGTGCTGCTACGTTCTTGATAGAGTGCCATCAAAATAAAGAGCTACTTAATGCAATTTGCTTCCTAATTAATTAAGTTATCTCTATATTAAATTATATTGTTTTTCTCGCCAAGGAATGCTGGTGTGATCACCTTGGGCTGTTTGAAATGCCCAGCCATGAAAACCCTGCTTAGATAGCATCCCTGTGGTTTTGCTTGATAAACAGGAGGCTGATGGAGGTTTTTGAAGAAGTGTCTTGACCATGATGATGCCAAACAATCAAAAATCACTGTATGTATTTGTGGGGGTGTCTGTGTGTGTACATGTGTGGGTCTGTGTGAGTTTGCAGTATGTGTGTATGTTTGTGTATGTGTATATACTTCTGTGTGTTTGTGTGTACACATGTGTGTGTTTATGTGTGCTGGCTGGCTAGTTTATGTCAACTTGACACAGGCTAGAGTCATTTAGGAAGAGGGACTTTCAATTGAGAGAATGTCCCCATCAGATGGACCTGTGGGCAATCTACTGCAAATTATCTTGATTAATGATTGACATTGAATGGCCCAACACACTGTAGGTAAGGTCCCTCCTGGGCAAATGATCCTGAGGTATATTATAAGGAAGCAAGCTGAACAAGCCAAGAGGAGAAAATCCATAAGCACGTAGGCTCCATGACCTCTGCTTCTATTCCAGGGTCTAAGTTCCTACTCTAAGCTCCTGCCTGACTTCCATTACTAAGGACTCTGATCAGGATGTGTAAGCTGAAATAAACCCTTTCATCCCAAGCTGCTTTTGGTCATGGTGTTTATCAAAGCAATAAAAACACAAACTGAAAAACAAAAGTATATGTGTACATCTGTTTGTATGTGGTTTGTGTGTCTGTATATACATATGTTTGTGTGTGTGTGCTCATGTAAGTACATATGCACATATACATGAATGCATGTAGAAGCCGAAATCAACCTCAACTGTGAACTCGGGTCCTCATGTGTCCTGGTTTTCTTGTTTTGTTTGTTTGTTGTCATCTTGACATCTTCTAAATTCATCTGAAGAGAGAGAATCAAATTGAGAAGGGGGTCCATTAGAGTGGCCTCTGCGCAAGCCTGTAGGGCATTTGTTTAATTGATCATTGATGTGGAAGGCTTAGGCCCATTGTGGGCAGTGCCACGCCTGGGTTGGTGGTGTTGGGAGCAAGTCTGGAAGCAGCATTCCTTCAGTTTCTGCCTTCAGGTTCCTGCCCTGACTTAATGCCGTAGTATAATAGGGAACGGTAGGCTACATAAACCCTTTCCTGTCCAAGTTTCTTTGGGTCATAGTGTTTATAGCAGCAATAAAAAACCTAGTTAAGACAATGACCTTACTGACGGGGCCATCTTGAAGTCCTGAAAATTGACTTCTGACCAGCAGATGGAAATGCCTCCTGGTTGGCATTAGTTCTAAGGGCCACAGCTTTCCTGAAATTTCCAATCTCAAACAGCTCATAGTCAAGTATTACTGAGGTAGATGCACTGGGCTCATCACATGAGGGTGATCAAATGCCTACCTGGATTTATAAGGTATCTGGAAGCTCAGGTCACAACCTTGAAGTCCCCTAATGGAGCAGAGGTGCAACCTGAAGCCTGAAGAACACATCTAAGTCAGACACTGACTCGATCAACCCACAGCTGACAGGTGGAAGGACAAAGAGCACATTATATTTAAAAGATCCGTTCAGACTTCCCGAATGGGCCATGCAGTGGCGAGGGGAAGCTCCCTGCTGCAGCAGGCTGTGCTCTCAATTGGCAGGCGGCAACAGCAGGTCAGCTTCTATCACCTTGACTCTCAGGGCACATGTGAAACAGAACCCAAAACTCCTCAGAGTTGCTCCCCACAGCTGCTGGATTTGAGGGCCTATATCACAGCACAAGAATCTACCTTCTCAAAAGCCCAAGTCCCAGGGCAGCCTTCACATGAGAGAATATGTGTATATAGCGCTGGTGAGGTACGAAGAGAGCAGGGTACAATCTTCAGGTCCTTGCGAGGTGGGCCAGGTAAACATATGCATGCTCTACAGATACACATGCATCACGCATACACACACACTCACACATGCTTCACAAATATACATGTATGCTTTACACACAGCTCCTCACATGCATACCAAGGAATCCAGAACCCATGGCTTGGCCCTGCCTGGACTCAACCACATTCGCCATTCTATAGGCAGAAACTGGAGTGAAATCCATATAAACAGATTAAGTACCGTGGAGACTAACTGCCAATCGAATAACAAGGACTGGAGTGTGGGGATAAAAGCCTCTCTCTGAGACCAGCATTTTGGAGTGAGGTGAAGAAGAGAAAGCAAAGAGCATTCTAAGAGTTGAAAACATCAAAGTTCACCTGGGACTTTGATGGGAAGTCAGCGGTCACCTCATTGCCTTCTCCCTAGCAGCTGACGATAGCTCAATAAAGCAGCACTCTGCCAGACCCAGGGAGGCTTTCTTTTCCTTGGACAAGGCACACCAGCCAGGACCAGGTGTATCTACTAGCCATTTGCTAGACGTTTCCCTTTGCATCTATCTTTTGCCTCCACACAGAACTTGGTCTTCCCCAGGGGCCCTCCCTGATGTGTTGACTTCCCGTTTCTAGGGTAACTGAGAATAACAATCCTCTCTGTGTTGTCACTCAAACCCCAGTATAAATGAAGACGGGGCACAAGGGCAGACCCATGGCTGGCTCTTGTTATGAACACCTTGCCTTCAACTGCCCCCACCCAGATTCATCCAGTACCCACAGGAAGCCTCAACACACATCCTAAGAAATAACTCATTCTATTTCTAGCCTGTCACATTTGGATCAGAAGGTGACTTGGACTGCCTCATCATGACAGGATGGAAGCCTAGAGAGTCTGCAGAGGAGAATACACAGTCAAGCAGGCATCTGCTTTGGTATGGGGAGGCCCCCACTGTGGTCTGTGTTGTAACTGTGCCAGGGTAAAGAGAAGGTTGCCATAGGTAAGTGGACGGGAGGGGTTCTCCAACAAAACTTTATTAACAAAAGCAGACACAGAGCCAGATTCACCCATTCCTGCAGCAAACGTGATACAACAGGCTTTAAATTCTGGAGTGACCATGCTAGCTGAGGCCCCAATGAAACAGGCAAAGCTTAGGTTCGGAGACTCTCACTGCCTTTTGCTGTCTGTGGTAGTGTGAGCCTAGAGCCCTGAACAGCTAGGCATGCAGAATACCACCAAGCCACAGCCCAAGACCCCTGTTTACTGTCTATTTTGAGACAGGGTCTCACTTAACTGCCTTAGTTGGTCTCAAACTCACTCTGGAGCTCAGGCAGAGCTTGAAACTTGTGACCAGTCTTGTTGCAGCAGCTTCCCAAGGCTCACTGGTATGTGTCACCAGGTTTCAGCCACAGCACGCTCCATTTTAAACAGCATCAAACGAACACAGTTTGCTTTAGTGTGGCTGAAAGGATCCAGTATAAATACTATAAGGAGAAGTTATGGTAAACAAAAATTGAACAAAAAGTTATGCAAGGAAAAATTTAATTCACTGACTCTTTTCTTTGTATTGAAAGTTGAGGGGGGGGCTAGCAAAAATGCTAAGTTCATAAGGATGCTTGTCACCAAGCCTGAAGACCCAAGCTCCATCCCCTGGCCCCACTGGGAAAGGAGAAAACTGATGCTTACAAGTTGTCCTTTTACCTCTACACAGGCCCTACCACAGGCACCAGACACCCTCACAAATAAATAAATAAGTACACTTTTTTATTCTTTGTATGTAAATGTTCCATCGGCATACATGTCTGTGTATCACATGTATTCAGTGCCCACCCGCAGATGCAGGGAGATGATGACGTCAGATTTCCCAGACCTGGAGTTATAGATCATTGTAAGCTCCCATGTGGGTGCTGGGAATTAAACCTAGATCCTCTAATAGACTAACCAATACTCTTAACCACTGGGCATCTCTACAGTTCCTAAAATAAGTGGAATTTTGAAAATTGAGGGAGAGGAGCCTGTTCCCTTGACTTAAGGGTGAGAAGCTTTGGGCAGTCAATGGGAAGAAGGCTCCACAGAGATCTAGAGCCACAGAAGTAGCTCACCGAACGGTTCCCATCCAGATTGCTGCACCTGTGATCTGTCAATGTGTGCAGCAGCCAGGCCTTAGTTGCCCGTTCAACAAGAAGGCTCAGTCATGCGCCAAGTTTATTCAAAGCAACAAAATTCTGTTTCATGGCTTGCTCTTTTGTCTTTGTAGAATCAAATTTTGAATTTTATAAAGCACTGAAGCCAGATGAACTTAGGTGTACATAAGACACACAAATCCAAACTGCAGTCTGCACCCAAGTTCTTGTAATGCCAGAGTCATATGGTTAAAATTTTTACTTTGTGTTATCAAATAATTACCGGCTCTATACACTTAACTTTTCAGCGTAGCTACAGAGGTATAGATAATGTAATTCCACTCTGCCATCCTCTCTTTCTTCCTTTCTCCTTTCCTTTTCTGCTTCTGGACAAGCCATCTACCCCTGAGCTACTCCCAGCCCTCTAAAGTCCAGTGGTTAGCCATAGAAATATGTTATTGCTTAATATTAGTACTGAAACGGCTCAACGCAGAAAAACCTGCTCAACACACAGAGCAATTCGAAATCTAGGCACGTTTTGTCTTTTATACTGCACAGAAGTCCAGAATGGGACAGACAAACAGACATGCAAACGCAAGGCCACAGCTTGAATACAGAAGCCACGCTGCCATCCAGGTCCTCCTCATCTGAAAGCCTCCCGGAACACGCAGCGCACTGACCTTCCATTACCACTAACGTGTCACCTCTTTCTATCACTCTTTGTAAAGTTAGGCACCATCTAGAGAAATGTGCGCAGCTAGCATTCTAGCACAGGGTGGGAATGCCCCGCAGACCACTTGTGCTGGCTATTCGCTTGCTGTGTTCTGAAAGGGCAGCTAAAGCCCAGTTACGAGCTGTGAACTTGGCAGAGAAGCAAATGTCAACCCCAAAACATCAATTTACCGCATGAATTGGTTTCTACTTCAGCAGCTGAATCCTTCTTCATGTATGTAAAGCTGAAGGTGGGAGGAGAGCTGGCCCTAGTCAGATCCCCCCAGGTCTGGACCCTGCCCTCTGAAACAGACTGCAGACAGTTGTTCTTGCAACCCGCCCCTCCCCCACACCATGAGGCCAGTCTCTGCATTACTTTGACTTCACATGCCTTCACTTCCGGAGAACAAACTTTCCATCCAAAACTAGGATTTCATGAAGAGCACACAGGCAGTGAGCTTTGACTTCAGCAGAATACCAGTGCTATGTTTCTCATCATAGCTTTTCATGTTTCACATTTCCTTCTTTTAAATATTTTTTTCATACAATATAATCTGATCATGGTTTCCCCTCTCCCAACTCCTCCGAGATCCTCCTACCTCCCTACTACCCAAGTCCAGGCACATTATCCAGCTCTGGGGTCTTGGTACTAGTTCCTCTCTACTGCAAGAGGAAGTTTCTCTGATGATAGCTGAGCAAGACACTGACCTATTAGGAAGGACATGACCTATCATTAGGAGTCATGGATTGCTATATTGCTTTAGCAGGAAAATAGTATTTGGTTTTCCCCAGACACTGTGTAGGCCCTGTCTGGGTCAGCAGGTTCATGACCATCTGGGCAGTGTTCAGCATGGGTTCCATCTTGTGGTGTGGGCTTTAAATGCAATCAGATAGTGGTTGGTTGCTCCCACAACTTCTGTGCCACTATTGCCCCGATATATCATGCAGACAAGTTGCTATTGTAGAGCAAAGGTTTTGAGGCTGGTCTGGTGTTTAGCTTTCTTCTCTGGTAGCATGCAGAGTACATTTCAGTACCATGAAGACGAGTAGGGCTGAAGTCTCTAGTTAGGCAACAGCACAGACTTCTCTGTGTTCAATAAGATATGTAAGTGCTGTCTTCAGCAACAGGGCCTTACTGTCAGTTTGTAGAGAGCAGCCATTAGTTTTGACAATAGCCCACATTGTTTACAAGTTTTCCCCAGGCCCTCATTGGCCAATGACTCAAATAGATGTAACCCAATCATGGAACTTGAGGTTTTACTTGGTGATGAGAGATATCTAGTTGGGACACTGTCTCCCCATTATTTGGCAACTCCATTTGGATTTCTTTCATATATGTATACACTTTAAACTTCTACAGTGGTAGATTCCCATAGGCCCCCTCAATGGCCCTCAGGGTTAGCTGTTCCACTCTTACCCGCTCTTTCTCCCTCTCTTCCCTCCCTCTTCCCTCTCCATGTTTCACAATTTCAAACACACATACATTCTTATTAAACCCATTCCCCCATTCCCTCCCCTTCTCCACATTCCTCCTCTTTCCTCCCATTACATTCTTTATGGAACCATTATTCCATCACAATAATAAAATACCTGAGGCTGAGTAACTTCATGAAGAAAATGTTTATTTAGCTCACAGCTCTGGGAGCTCAAGGTGCTGAAATCATCTTGCACTTTTATAACAACCTTCTCATGAAAACAGACAGGCGTCTCACAAGAACGTCCTCCCTGCCTTCCAGCAACTTCAGGGGTTTCCACTAGCTCTGCTCCTCCCACCTCCTGGCATTAGAACACAGAGAATCGCGCTCTTCCTAACACATGGATCTCTGGGGAACAACACAAAATCCACAGTGGAGAGGCTAGGAACTCATGGTAGAAGAGTCACCACTGCAGATCCTAGGAGACAAAAACCTCCAGTCAGCATCTGTATCTCCTATCCACATGTTCTTCAGTGGGATCTTACATGTCCATCTTATTAAGACAGTATATTAAGAGGGTATATTTTCCCTACTCTTAAAGTGCAATTTGGCCTTATGACAGATGAATTTTCTCGAAATTTCCACCTTCCAGCCCATTAGATGATAACTACCACAAAGACGCATTACTCCCTGAGGTGACCAAGCTGTGGATGGTCACATGCCTACACAGACATGAGTGAATAAATAATGTAAAAAAAAAAAGGTTAAACAAAACACTAGAGCATGTGCCTGCACCACTAGCACTAGGGAGGCAGAGAGGGCTTGACCCCTGGGACGAGCTGGCCCGCTGGTCTCACTGAATTGATGAACCTGTAGTTCGGTGAGGACCCTGTTCCAGAAAATAAGGTGGAAAGTGGTAGGTCTCAAAACTGGGACAAACAACTGAGGTGTCCACTAACATATCAAAGTGGACCTGGCCACCCGGTTCTCCCAGCATCCTTCAGTCCCTACCTGATACAGGGTTTGGCTGGCATATCTAACCCCCTACCCTAAATTTCTCCAGCCCAGGAGCTGGCCTTCCCTTCCGCCAGATGCCCTTCCCTATATAATCCAGCCATTTTGCTTACTTGGGCCTTTCATCTACTCTTTACCCACCAGGTCACTCTCTTGGTCAACGTGTCCTCTCTCCTTTTCCTCCATTTCTCTCATCACACGGTCCAGCTCGGTCTGGCAGTGAGCCCTCTGAATTCTCCCTGATGTCCACGCATCTGGCTATGCTCTCCCTCATATCTCTTCCACCACACCCAGGAGCACTCAGGCCCTATCCTTTGTATTTCTTTTATTCATTCGGAAAGCAATTGAGAAAGACACTAACATTGGTCACTGACCTCCACCCTGCACCTCGACTTCTACCTTTCCTCTGCATTACTACAAACCTAGTACTGCACTCCAGGCTAACCCAATTGTTCAGAAAAGATGCTTCTAGGCTTGCTGAGTCAGCAGCCCACAGTGTGTCTTACCCAGACCACTATTTTTATTTAAAAGAGACTCACATTCATGTTGGGAAAGAGACTGTTAGCTCATTTTAAAATCGTGTCTAGTAGTCCAATTACAGGAACTTAGCTTAGATGCAGTAAATACATTATGTATGTGCAAGCACATGTGTGTGCAGGTACATGTTTATGTGCATGTGGAAGGCAGAGGACAATCTTAGTGTTGTCCTTAAGCACCATATTGAGACATGAGCTCCCATTACAACCTGGAGCTCACCTATTAATCTAAGTTAGCTGGCCAGCAGGCCCTGGAGATCTTTGTGTTTCCTGTCCCGAGTGCTGGATTTGAAGGGAGCTACCACGCTTGTCTTTTCTCATGGGTGCTGGGGATCAAACTCAGGCCTTTGTGCTTATGCAGCAAGCACTTCCCTGACTGAGGTAGCTAATCCCCCCACATAACAAAAACATATTTTAAAAATATGTTCACCTATCTAGCACCTAAAATCATCTGATATGTAACATGAATAATAACATCCCAGAGGAGCAAAGCAGCCAAGACACCGGAGAAGTCTCGCCTCTCTACCAAGGCTGGGCGACTGTAGACTAAGCAGCCAGAGCCTCTCTCTCCTCCCATGTTATATTCCCTCTAGTGCAGGGATTAAAGATGTGACTCCCTAGAATTGGGATCAAAGGTGTGAGCCATCACCACCTAGATTTGTTTCTGCAGTGATCTTGTGTAGTTCAGGGTGGTCTTGAACTCACAGAGATCCACCTGCCTCTGTCTCCCAAATCCTGGGATTAAAGGTGTGTGCCACCACTGCCTGACCTCCAGTGGCTTAGCTTTGCCCTTCTGATATTCAGGCAGGCTTTATTTACTAAAACATATATAAAATATCACTATACAGGTACAAGTGGGGAAACAATTGCTCAGGCTTCGAAGTTGCCCTGGTTTCTTTCTACCCACAGAAGTCATTTTCCACGGGGCACCTAGCGCAGCCTGAACCACAGAGCAGCACATCCTCTGAAGCCCAACAGGAACTTGACTCTGCTGCTTCCGCGCTGTTTGTTTCCCACCGACATAAACCTTGGAGCCTCAAACAGTCCCGCCGTGAACTGGAGCTGGATATGGAGATGTTGTGAGGATTCAGAGATGGGCAGGACTTGGCCCAGACCCAAAGCACAGCAGATGCTCTCCAAATGACCACAGCACTAATTGCAAACCCGTCATTAACGAGAGTCATAATTATGTTCCTCGCATGTCCTTTGATCTCTCCAAAGGTGCTAAAAGCATCATAGAGGATCTGGGCTTCTGATCCATCTGCATTCCATCTAATCACTACACTGCCCCCCACCCCCACCCCTGTCTGCCCAGAGCCTTCAAGGACATCTTGGAAGAATTGGCAGTTTTCTGTTAGTCTCACCAAACTAGGTCTCCCTCTTCCTCCTTTCTCTTTATTTATTTATTTTTGTTTCCAAAGGCCTTCTGATTAACCATCTTCCAGAAGGGAGGAGGGGAGAGATTATAGCAAATGTTCCTCACACCAGTCCTGCTGGGTGGGGAGGTGTACTCAGACTCAATCAGCTACCTGCAGGGTCACAGGCTGCAGTTCCTGCCAGCACTGATCCACAGAGCAGGGCAGCTGCAAAGCTTCCCTGAGTGGCCTGTGGCCTAAAAACCCCAATAGCTCTGGGGGTGGGGGCCACCAAACCCGAATCCAGACAGGACAAAAGTGTCAGCTGCAGAGAAATTAATGACCTGAAGATATAAGGTCTGACCATGGTCCTCAACTAGAGGGATTCCAAATTTCTCTCTGAAACCTCCTCTGCTCAGGCAGGTTTAAGTCTCTAGCTTTGTTTAAGAAGTCACTAAAACAAGAGCTGGGGAGATGGCTCCATGGGTAAAGCTCTTACAAGCATGAGGAGCTGAGGCTGGATCTCATCACTGGTGTAAAGCCAGATGAACGAATCCCAGCACTCCTAATGTGAAATTGTGAGACAGGGACAAGGGGATCCAGGAACCTCATGGGTCAGCATGCCTGGCATGTATAGCAGGAAACTTGAGACCTTGTCTCAAACAACACAAAAGGTCTAGACTGATCCCAAGATTTCCCTCTGACCATAGTAAGAAGGGGGTCATATCACTTGGGTTTCCTCTTTCTAGAACTGTGCTTCAGGCCCAGGTATGCTAGGTTGCAGTGTTCCATCCCAAAACAAAAACAGGTGCTTTGTGGGGAAGGGTGGGAAGATAACTCAATGGCTAGTGTTTGCTGTTGTACCTCCACCTGGCACACATATGTGTACACCACATATACTGGTATAGGAGGGTCCTTCTGTATTTCTGTTGCTTTCATTGGTTGAATAAAGAAACTGCCTCAGCCTTTTTGATAGGACAGCCCTTGGGTGGGAGGAGTAGACACAACGGAAGGCTGGGAGAAAGAAGGCACTGGGGCAGACGCCATATTTCTCCAGCCCGAGATGGACTTTGGTTAGAATATTCCAGGTAAGCCACGACCAAGTGGTGATACACAGATTACTAGGTATGGGTTAAACTAATATGTATAAGAGGTTAAAACTAATGGGCCAGGCAGTAATTTAATTAATACAATTTCCGTGTGGTTATTTCAAATATAAGCTAGCCCAGCGGCCGGGAGCGTGGTGGCGGGGACACAGCCGGTCCTCATTACTACAATATACACATGAACTCACAAAACAGTGGATGCTGTGTGTCCACTTTATAGAGCCATGGTACACCCAGAGTAAACATAATTTCTAGGTGTGCCTGTGATACGAGTCATAATCAAATCCACAGAATGGGTAAAGGGCACAGACTTCTCTAAATGAAGTGAGTTCATTCAATTCCTTGAGTCTAAAGTAGAGAAGAAATCAGCTTGTCCTTTTACTGCCTCACCAATAAAGCTGGAACAACCAGTTTTCTCCAGTCCCAAGATCGGGGCTGACATTATCATCACTTCTGGTTCTCAAACCTTTGGACTGAGACTGGTGCTCATGACCAAGCCTTCCTGGGTTTCTATAGCCTCTGTCATTATGTAAGCCAATTCTGCTAATATATTTATGTTTGCACTTCTGTCCATATCTCTCTATTAGGCCCCTTCATCCACATATATGCACACATACGTGTGTGCGTGCACGCACACACACTCATAGAGTAGAGAGAGTGAGAAAGAGAGAGAGAGAGAGGTAGGATGGGGTGGGAGAGTGATATCTGTCCTCCTTCATTATTATTCACAAGGCACTGATCCCTTACATACAATGGTGCTATATCTGCAGACAATGTACAAATATCCTGTCCTGTTCTTGTGATCATCTATAGGTAACTTATTCTACTCAATATCTCATAAATACTGTGAAAACTGTCACTATCCTCTATCATTTAGGAAATGATATTAAGAAAAAGTTTTAGCATAACACTGTGTAATAAATAAAACATGAGAAAATTAAGTTTAAAAAAGTAACAAACTAAAGAATATATGAGTAAATAAAACAGGGTTTACTCCAGAGAATCATTGGGCAGATTTTGATAGGAGATCTATCTGGTAAGAATAACTTGGCTCTGTGTCCACTGCTCTTTCTGTTGCTGTGGTCAAACCGCAGACAACAGCAACTGAAGATAGGAAGGGTTTACTCTGGCTCACAGCGAGGTGACGTGGTCGGAAAGGCGTGGCAGCAGGAGTGTGAGGCAGCTGGTCACACTGCACCCACAGTCAGGAAGCACAGGGAATGTTGGTACCCAGGTTGCTCTCTCCTTTCGATTCAGTCCAGGACACCAGCCCATGACATGGTGCCAGCTACATGTGGGATAAATCTTCTCTCATCCGTTACCCCAATCTATAAAGTTCCTCATAGACGTGCTCAGAGTATTGTTTCCATGGTGATTATAAATACCATCAAGCTGACAATCAGGATTAACTTTCACAGACTCTATGGGCTGTATGGTCCCTGTAAAGGCTCTTCAATCCTGCAGGTACAATACCATGTAGCCATAGATACAAGTTATTGAATGGGTGTGGCTGTATTCCCAATAAAACTTTATTTGAAGAAGCAGAGCTCTATCTATATTGTACCTGAGGTCACATTTTGTTGATTCTGCACTTTGTGAACAATACTTACCACATTCTGAAAATTATGTGGTATCATGCAAGGTTTTTATGACCACAGACTTTGGCTGGGCAGGTCTTGGGTGGGGCCTGAGATTCAGTAGTGCTAGCACGTTCCCAGGCTGACACTATAGCTCTTCTTAATGTATTTTGAGTAGCAAAGGAGAACATGCCTCCCTCTCAAAGAAGAAGAGGAGGAGGAGGAGATCTATTTCATCTAAACCCTACCAAAACCCAAGAAGCCCTTAGCAGAACTCAATCTAGGAAAGTAATTTATTTTCTCATCACCCAGGAAGAGTTATGCAATTTAGGCTCATCTTCCAAAGAAGATGCCATGTCATTGTTAATCAAGGATGGAACTAACTGTTATTATCAGAAAGCAGAAGGCCCAGCAGTTTTGAAGCTGGGCATCTTTCTGGTTGCTATTCCAGTAGCCTAGAGCAAACAATGCAGGTAAACGAATACATTCGAAGGTGGGCCATGGATACTAAGTCATCGCCAGACAAATGCTAAATTAGCAAGTGTGGAACTAAATATCCTCTATGCAAGTGAACCTTTTGGATTGCTGGGGACCACTGCCAGCAAGTCCAGCATGGGAGAAGCAGTAGGAATCCCCATCCTGGATCCCTCTGGGGTCCAGACGTGCTGATCTGTATTAGAGAAGTTTCTATGAGACCAGAGCCGAGCCCCTTCCAGTGTGCTGTGAAGACGCCGAGCAGACAGGAACTTCACACACAGCAATCCCTGCTTAGTCTCTTTTCCTTTGGGTTCACAGTAAAATCAGAAATGACAATTCCACTCAGGGACCAATGACTGTTGAACGATGAAACCAAATTTGGAAAACAGTTCCAAGTTTGTTTGTTTGTTTGTTTAAAAAAAAAGAGAGAGAAATTAAGTGTAGATTTGCCATGTGACCTACAATTCCACTTCCCAGAATCTACTGAAGAGACATGGAAACATAGATGGGGACACTCGCAGCAGCACTACTGGCAACAGGCACAACACAGCTACAACCCATCAACCATTGCAGGACGAATCACACAACCCGGGAAATAGGTATATTTCTCACAGGTGTAGTGAGTGATGAGGCCGAGTGGTGCCCACAGAGCACAGGCTTCCTTCTTGAGAAGATGCCTAGACTAGAACCTGATACCAAAGGCAGTGGTGACTTGTTGCCTGGTCACAATTCGGATAGGAAATCTTACCAGGCTGGCGAAAATATCCTGACATTAACTTTCAGTGATGGGCACTCAGCTCTGTGAATTGACTGTTACTGGCTGAGACATAAAATGTATACATTTCACAGTATATAACTCATATATCATCAGATGAGATGTTTTTAAATAAAAGGCTATGGGCTGGGTTTGTAGCTCAGTGATAGGACACTTTCCTAGCATGCGTGAGGCCCTGAGTTCAACCACCACACTGCAATGGAAGGAGGAAAGCAAGGGAGGGAGGGAGGGAGGGAGGGAGGGAGGGAGGGA
>JAQHUG010000240.1:2365152-2378587 GCA_028555095.1 Dicrostonyx torquatus
TAAGAAGGAAGGGAGGGAGGGAGAGAAGGGAGGGACAGAGGGAGGGAGAAAAGGGAGGGAGGGAAGGAGGAAGGGAGAGAAGGGAGGGACAGAGGGAGGGAGAGAAGCAGCTTGGTTAGGTTCTATGGCCTGGTCTCATTCTTTCTCAAATTTCAGTACACTCCTTAGTAATCCTACAAACTTAGCAGTTATCACACAGTGAAAGGCACGCTGGCTGTTCCACATTGAGACTGTCTCGGACAAATGCTTTGGCTTTTGGATGATGGACACTGGATTGATCTGTCACCAGAGCACATAGTGCTCTGAGGCACAGCACCTCAAACTCCAACCCAAGCCCAGCCTTCCAGCTTGAGAGGCCCAACTCCAGATGGAGCCAGGTATGAGGCTCATGAAGCAGGAGTGAGGCCTGCAAGGCCACTGGCTGCACTGATGAGAGGAAAAAGGAAACCTCCCACACTAGGGTCATGCTCACCACGCCCACCATCCACCTCGACCCACCTCACATGCACCCGAGATGGAAGTCTGCTGGAACCCCGAAAAGTGAATCTGTTGTTATGTCAGAGGCAACTCTGGTGGGCACACAGGAAAATGAACCCGTGAAGGATGGAGCTCCAAGTTGTTTCATTACCACACATCTTCCTGTGGAAAAGCACTGGTTTCAGCTGGTGGGAAAGAATCATCAAAAAAATCCAGATGTAAGGGTAGGAAGTGTGATCTAGAAGGAACCTCACTCTGCTGTGGATCTTCTCTTCACCATTCTCAGACACACCACACACACACACACACACACACACACACACACACACTGCCAGCAATGGCTTTAGTCATCTGGGTGCTGGGCAGGAAAACAAGACCACAAGCCTGTCAAATGGGGGCTCTTCTGACCAATAGTGTCTCTCTGGCAGCCCCAGAGGTATCTGATGAGGAACACCAGCCTCATACATAGGCCCACTAATCTCCTTCTTCCTTTTTATTAAAAAAGAAAAATATCTGAGACACTGCAGAGTACCCCACAATCTGAACTCTGTTTCTTGCCTTTTCTCTCTTACTGGTCTTTCCCACTGGAGTGCTGGATAAGCTTATCATGGGCAAGCAAACTAAGTCTTAGCTTTGATCCCTTCCAAAAATCCATTTGGCGCCTTTAACATTTCATTTGGCAGACTGAATCCTGGACATGAATTTATGGGGCTGGGTTTACCCTTAACTGAGTATTGCATAAATCCCGTTACTGTGTCTGTGTCACTGTGTTTAGGGTTTTCTAAGCTCAGGCTTCATCTGAGCAGACAGCCCCAAGGTGACCCCTCTGAATCAGAAACCATGTCCTTTTCCCACCATTGACTTTTGAAGATTGTCCCAAAACTGTCCATGTCACCAGTGTCTTGGGACATTATGCTGGGCACATCCCATACTGAGGCACACCCCAGACTCCAAGAAGACACCACAGCACACCCACACCCACACATATGGATCTTTCCAGAAACCACCTCACTCCACATCCATTCCCAAATTCCCCTTCTTCCTGGCTACAGCTAAGGAGGTCTGTACTCAGTGAGGTACGTCACTTTAACTCTTAAGTATGGGACAAAAGAGATGGGGTGCCTCAGAATGTAAAAATGGAAAAGTCATAAAAAAGTGGGTAGAGGAAAAATAAGGAAAAAAGGTCTGATCAGATATAAGCTGGTTCCCTTTAATTTCTTTAACCCAACAGTCCAGCTTTCCTTAGGAGTGTGTGTGCGTGTGTGTGTGTGTGTGTGTGTGTGCGCGTGTGCGCGCGTGTGTGCGTGTGTGTATCCACCAGAAAGCTTCCTGTTACCTCCTCCCCAGCCCTGGGATTACAAGCACATGCTGCCACATCTTACATTTTTACATGGGTTCTGGAAGTGAACTCGGGTCCTCAAATTCCCTTGTCTTCAATTATTTTTTAAATAGACTCCAGCAACCCTGATTATATACTATCGGTGCATGGCCATTAACAAAGATAAAAGGCAGGGACATGAGAACTCTGTACCGCACAAAGTCGGTGCTCGGTGCTCAGTGGCGCTTGGCTGCACAGCCATGGCACACATAGCTATCCATCTTGGCCGGCCATTCCCTCTCAGCATGACTCAATAGGCCAGCAGAGCACAGTTGGCACACGCCAAGCGAACAAGACAAGGTTGTGCCATGTGAAAGCAGCATTCAGCTGAGAGAGGGTGCTTCCTAGCCTCCTGGGATCTGTCCCAGCAATGGATGTCCACAAAAACTCTCCAACCACAGACTTCACACAAATTACTCCAGATAGAGGAGAAATGGCTAACAAAGGTCAAGCCCTGCACCCAAAGTAAAGCAAAGGGAGCGTGCTCACTCCCGGAACTTCCTTTATCCAGGGCAAAACCCTGCTCCAACCCTGTGCTTCAGGGCCGCATCACTGCCTCCTACTACACAAGTGAGTTCTTCAGAAGGCAGAGGCAGCTGCTGTAAACCTAGGCGCCTGTGCGACAGGGCCCTCTGAGCTATTTCAGGCTCTGTCCCCGTCTGAAGGCGGCTGTGGTTTTGGTTACATCTAAGTTTGGTCTCAGAGATTGGGGAGGTAAAGGCCTTGGGGGAGGAAAACAAATCTCAGACTCTTTACTGGTACTTCCAACCCATCCTTTGGAGCATCTCACAAAGCTCTTACTCCTACTCCATGCTGAGATCCAGCAGCTGGCAGAAGAAAATTCAGTCTACAAAAATACCAGTGGTAGGCTGGGGCCATGGCTCAGCACTACCCGGGGCCCACATGGGGGAAAATAGCCAGGTATGGTGGTGTGTGCTCGAAATGCCAGCAGTGCAGAGGCAAAGGGAGGAGGAGCCCTGGGACTCGCTAGCCAGCCAGCCTAGCTAATCTATTTGGCATTCCTTGATCAGTAAGAGTCACAGTCTTGATAAAACTAGGGGAACAACACCTGAAGAATGAGAACTGAGGTTGTGATCCAACCTCTACATGCGCACACACAAGTCTGCGTTCGCCTGCCTATACTCAGTTGCCAACAGCTTCTCCAGGGCTCAGGCCTCTGATGATTCTTGTGTGACTTTCACCCCCATCATCCACCCATGAGCAACTGAGGAAAGAGCACAGCGCTCAACTGATCGGAAACCAAAGGTGGACAACATACATGGGCTTCATTTGCTTCCTCCTGAAGGCACGTGGAGGGTGCACACATCTTCCCCAGCTCAGAGAGCAGGCGCCAGAGCCTCAGAGAGGTGAAGTGACCTGCCCAAAGCCACAGAGGCAGGGACGAGGTGTAGGGAACAAAATCTCAAAAGACAGTTTGCCATTAGAGCAGTGGTTCCCAACCTCCCTAATGCCATGACCTTTAACACACTTCCTCAAGCTCTGATGGCCTCAACCATAAAATTATTTTCATTGCTACTTCACAACTGTAACTTTGATACTGTTGCAAAACATGATGTAGCTATCTGATAGGCAACCCTGATAAAAGGGTCCTTCAAGCTCAAAGGGGTGGCGAGCCATAGGCTGAGAACCACTGTCCGAGATCCTTACAGCCACGATACCAGCCATCTTGGCCATCCCCAGTTTTCCTGGGGCTCTGATTGACATCACCCACTGCTAAGCCTCACAGCACACAGTAGGGATGGTGTCAGTGTTCACTGAAACTGGGTTTGAGCTTGCTATTTAAAACTACTGTGATTACATCCAGCTTCAAAGCTGTGGGTAGAGAATGAGGTCTGCTAGAAAAACAGAAAGCAGAAACAGACCCTGGGGAGGGGGTTCCTGGAGTTAGGGACAGGAGTGCAGAAAGCAATGAGGTTCAAACAATCTGAGAGCAAAGACGTGGCCTAGGTGCACCGCCGGTACTGAGATACATAGAGCACTGGGAAGCAGCTCAGAAACGCAGTTTCAGTTCAGCAACACCTGAACTATTAAAGTGCACAACATAGACGACAGGGAGTCACACATCTCGGGTTACAGCAGGAGGAATGATGCTCCCTTCCGTGCACCTTGTAAAACATGGAAAACTGTCCAGGAAGCCACATATGCAGAATCTGGACAACCATGGGAATGGTTGATTTTGCCTATTCCCCGGAGGAAGGCCCATGCTGAATGGTCTCTGTGCATCTGCTCACTAAATCCTGGGAGGATCCTTTAGTACAGGCAAAATAAAAGAGCCATTTTACAGATAGGAAAACTGAGAGGAGGCAGACTGTGCACTCAGGCCATCTTGCCAAGGGCTTCAGTGGTCAGGTTACACTTGTAACATTCTCCACAAAGAATATCAAAGATGATGCCAAGGCAGGAGAAAAAGCATGCTTGCCAAAATCCTAACATCTTCGACACAGGCGAGAGCTCTGGAGCCATCTGGGCTGATGTGGGGAGTTAGCAGCCTGCTTCTCACTTGGATGGTATTCCCCTAGGGCGAATCTCCCACATGTGGCTATAGAAACCCGCTTTCCAAATCCAGAGTCCTTGCCTACTGGCTCCACAGAAACCAGAAGGCATCTGGGGACAGGAGATCTTTATCATCCAAATGTTTTTGGAGCCTTGCCAGGAAACTGTCCCATGTGGAGCCAGTGTGCACGATGTCACCTCCATGTACTTGGCCTCTGCTGGTATCCACATTGCAAGACAGCGCCACATCCTTCTTGGAGCAGTGCCCCAAGACACATCAGCAGCCCGAGCAGAGCTTTCTAACAGGGAGAGAGCATGCTTGACAAAGAGGATGTTTCGAAGGCCCGTCCCGACATCCACCATTTTTAGAAAGTTATTCTTGGAGGCAGGAGAACCTTTCCGAAACGTGGAAATATAAACCTGCCAAGTCGTGGGAATCCAGCAGAATTCACTCACCCGATGATGCCTAGACTTTTAACAGCATCTCCTTGAGGCCAAATCAGCCTCCTAGAATCTGCAGCAATGGGGCTGAGTAGTGGGAGCCATGGTGAGCTGGCCTGGGGAGGGGGTGCACCCATATTCACTAAGAAGACCCTTGATGTCAAATTACCAGAGGAAGTTAAATGATCACACTAAGGACCCAAGAAAAACTTCAGAAAAAAATGGATGACATCAATGCAAGAAATGGAATGGCCTTCACCTGCCCAGGAGAAAGGGGCTTAGGCTCCAGTCAATGCTCAAAGAAGTCTAATGAGGTTGGGGCGTGGCTCAGTGGCAGAGCAGCTGCCCAGCAGGCAGAGGCCCTGGGCTCCCAGCTCTGCAAAATGGGGAAGAGAAAGGAAGGTTGAGGAGGAGTGGGGGGGAGAGGGAGAGAAGAGGGAAGGAAGGAGGAAGAGATGGTAGAAGAGAGGGAGAGAAAGAAAGAAAGAAAGAAAGAGGGGGAAAGAAGGGGAGGGACAGATAGAGGAAGAGAAGGAGAGAGATAGAGGGGGAAGAAAAAGGAGAAAAAGAAAGGAGGTAAAAAGAAAAGGGGTGAGAGAAATAAGAGATCTGTGTTAAACAGGTCTGTGTTCTAGAAAGTGGAGACAGAGGAGAGAAGAAGAGAAAGGGAGCAGGGAGATGTAGAAAGGAAAAAGAGAGGGCTAGCAAGGGAGGAGAGAGAGAAAGTGAAAGGAGGGGAGGATGACGGAGAGGTAGGGCAGGAGAGAGGAAAGAGGGAGGGAGGAAAGGAAGGAGGGAGGGAGGGAAGGAGAGAGAGAGAGAGAGAAGAGAGAGAGAGAGAGAGAGAGAGAGAGAGAGAGAGAGATGCTATTCTAAGATTATTCGAGAAGTGAGATCCAGGCACTCTGAGAGGACCCCAAGCCCATGGGTATGGTCCTCTACCAAAACCTCTTTATATGAATATCCCTGAACAGTTCCATAACCATCCTTTCACTCATGGTGGTAATCCCCATATAAGATAGGGCAGACAGCCTTCCTTTTACTTCACCAGAAGATTCCTTCACACAGGACACTGTGCCCCCATTGTACAGAATGCTGAGAGTGACTACGGCCTAGGTCATTGCAACACAGAGGTGATATTAAGCAGCCCTAGGCATTAGTGCATGGCCATCATACGTACAGTATCAACATAGAACTGAGCTCTGGAATTTGGCTACTTGGGTTAATATCCAAGTTCAAGGCTAGAAGGCTGGTTTGTCTTGCGTCAGTCACTCACTCTGCCCATCTCTTTTCCTGCCTACAAAATGGAGATGCTATTGTCCCACATGCAAAGAATCGCCACTGCTCACAGAGGAAGGTGAGGCCTTTGACTCGCCTTCTACCTTCTACTATGGCAGTGTCTGTGTTCTCACCATAGCCTATCCCTTCCCCATGGCCTCATTCTAGGGTACAAACTACTCATGCGGCCCAGAGAGCAGCATCTGAAAGTGTTTTGTTGTTATTGCTTTTGTTCTTACTTTGTTTCAGTTCCTTAAAGTTCTGCCTTCATTCAAAATTTCTCTTTGAGTTCTTATTTCTTCTTGTTCTTCTGTATCAAGTGCTCTGAGCAGCAATGGCAAGAATAGATAATGAATAAGATTAAGCCTTCCCTCAGGAAGTCCCTTGCTACCGTAAGTGGCAGATAATAGCTGTGGATAAAGATAGGATCATATCAAAAAGGAAGGATAAAGATCCAGCCTTCTGCGACAGTCCTCTACACATGATCCAAAAATGAACTGTGCGGATTAAATACCCAAAGTTTGGAAGTCCGCTTTTGCCTGCCCACGCTGAGCCATTTAATTCAGTGCTAACTGGGTAACATGTGCCCAGATCTTTGGTTAAACATGATTCTGGGTGTGTTCGTGAGGGTGTTTATGGATAAGATTATCATAAAGTCAGTAAATGTTTATCCATTTGATTAAGTGAAGTAGCCTGGCATGCCTAAAGGGGCGGGTCTCTCCCAATCAGTTCAAGTCACCATACAGCAGAAGGCTATCCTAGGACAGCCGACTCTGGCCACCCAGGTTCCCAAGTGTTGGACATGACTCCCTTCCCTGTCTTTGACCTAGAATTGGCTCCTCCTGCAGCTCGAGGCTGTGGATTCTTAGACTGGAACAAGACATTTGCTCTCCCAAGTCTTCACATTGCTGAATGAAGTTCAGGGAACGTCTCGGCTTCTCCAACTCCTTGAGATCATTTCTATAAAGAATAAATGCACAAGGTGCACAAGCATGCATGTGTACACAGGCTCACACAAAGACACACATACGCCTGTACACAAACTCACATGCAGATACTGTGAAATTTTACATTTCCCAACTTGAAAACATCTTAGGCAGAAAGTGTGTGGAATATACCCAACCCACCTAGTAACTGGCATAGGACACTGCAGAGCACTGGTTACTGGCTGTTGCCCCTCCTGACCTCTGAGCTGGTTGACGCTACAGCTGAGGTTTTTGCCACTGCCCAGAGTACAGATGAAGGACAGACTGTATTTCACCAGCCCAGGTTCAAATCCAAACTTTGAGGTCGTGAGGATGTTTATGGATAAGCATTCTACTGAATTATTGAATATGTACAGTTGAGTTATCTACATCTACTTTATGCTATTTTACTACTATAGTTTTTGCAGTACTGGAGATGGAACTCCGGGGTCTTGTTGGGCTAGGCAAATACTCTACCATAGCTCCAGCTCTGAGTTCTTCACACAATCTTCAATCTCATGGTCTTTAAGTAGGGCCATCATAAGCCAGCCTGGCCGAAGAACACATGTACACACGTGTACATGCACATGCTGACATCTTTCAGGAGAACTGAGTGGGATTGCTATTGTCAAACTGTGAGGGCTTGGAGCTGGCATCGACAGAGGAACAGAAAGGACCACTTTAAGGACTCCCTTTGAGTCCTTAAAACTGGGGTGCCCCACCCTCTGTAGGTGGATCTGCTGGCACACACACACTCCTTTGCTCTGGGCTCCCGGGGAGCTGATGTGTTCACCTACTATATGGGAGGAGGAAGGCAGTGCTGAGAAAATTGCGGTACCATCCCATAAATCTTTGCAGTCCTTCTTGTTTCTCCATCCCCTCTATAACCCTTCATATCCTCTTCATCTTCAGTCCCTCCAAGAAGCAGAATTTACTTGAATAAGAAAAGTGAAGGCCAATGGTGCAACCAGGCACTCCTTATCTTAAAAACAAAACAACAACAAAACACAAGTGTCATACCATTTCCCTTCTAATAATAAACTTACAGAACGTAACCAATTTTATCATCACTTTTTTAAAAAAGAAGAAGAAGAAGAAGAAGAAGAAGAAGAAGAAGAAGAAGAAGAAGAAGAAGAAGAAGAAGAAGAAGAAGAAGAAGAAGACATGGCTTCATGTAACTTAGTTCAGGCTATTGAGGATGACCCTGAACTCTTGATCCTCCTGCTTCCGCATCTTGAGTGCTAGGTCACAGTCATGGGACACCATGCCCAGTTTACGCAGTGCTGGGTGTTGAACCCAAGGCTCCACACATGCCAGGTAAACAGTCTGCTAACAGAGTCACGTCAGCTCTCGTGTCCCTCATTGATACTGAAACTTGCTAGGGAGCCCACGCTGACCTCAAACCCAGTCCTCCTTCCTATCTCAACCTTCCGAAGGTTAGGTTTATAAACCTGCACCATAGATTTCAGCACTTGGGTCATACTTTCTGACTAGTATGCTCAGGTCACCTTGTCAACAGACATGTGCCAGAGGGGCCTTGAACTCCTTACAGTCTAGACAGGGCCCATCAAGCAGAGTTTCCTGATGGGTAAGGTGGTATTGTGTAGCTGAGTGAGAACAGACTGTCTTTTTTGAATCCTGGCTCTGCCACATCCTCATAGGGCAATGCTGAGTCAGTTTCCTAGCCTCTCTGGGCCGTGGTTTCCTTCAAAAGAAATAGACATAGCAATCATCTTCTATACAGAATGACTATGGCGGCTCAACCCTAACAAACAGCCAGTATTCAAAACAACACCCAGCTCAGTTAGTGGTCAATCAAGAGTCGCTCTTACGCTCCTGCCACCCTCTCAGGTGGGAGGCTTGAGTGTGTGTGTCTCAGGTAACACAATCAGAGCAAAGATGCAAGTCAGGACACCTGAGTTGTGATCTCCGAAGCAGCGTGAGCTTTCTATGAGCTCCCAACTCTGCACCACCTACTGCTTTTGGTAAGCAACGGCTGTCTTCCTCTTTCTAGTGGCCACACCCTGTTTCACACCAGCCCCAGAAACATTCAAATAGCGTGGGTGCTTCTACAGAACTACTGAAATAGTGAAGAGCAGGTTTCCCCCACCAAGCACCTTGTACTGCAAACACACCCTCTACACCATGGCCCTCGAGTGTCCATGTGTATAAGCAACACCTGAGAGGCTGGCCTGGGGCTGATGGGGCAGCATGGGGGACTGTGGTGCCTCTCCTGGAGAACATATGCCCAGATGCCACCTAGACCTTCCTCTGAGAAGTGGTACCTCCCAGAGATCAAGGTACTTGGCCTCAGTCATGGGGTTATCAGGTGACAGAGAAAGGTTCAAACCCAGCCTGGACTCCAAAATTCAGCGTTCCCTGTGTTTGCTGCTCTTCGGTCCCAAGCAGGTGCGCTGAGCTGAAACTGAGTTACAAAGTGAGATCTGTGCTTGAAACTGCACGGAGAGGAAGGCTGAGGAGCAGAGATCCTTCCCAGAGAGGAAGACAAGCTCTGGAGTCCTTCTGAGGCTAGAGATAGCGGCATGAGAACTGGGCTCCCTGGCTTCCCAGGCACCAGCAATTGCTATATAAGAGCTGGACACACAGTTAGGTACAGTGTGATCACTTTGGTATGTACATGCCATGTGTAGTAAGCACACCAGGCTATTCACACCTCCCTAATCCCTATGTCACTTACGCCAGGGACCTCTGAACCAGTGTGCTTGCTGTGTACCGCACACTTGAACTCACTCCTGCTATGTCATTCCATGTTGTGCCTGTTACCCAGCCTCCACACCTCTCATCCTGAGCTCCAATGGCAGCAATCATTCTCTGCCTCCATCTCTCCCCATGAGCATCCTTCCCTCCCAAAGGCAGCTGACATGGACCTGACTGAGCTGACTTAAGTCAGTGGCAGAAAGATCTTCAAAACCTGAGGCTGGTACTGAGGCAATGGCTCAGATGGTTAAGTGTTTGCTGTGCAAAGATGAAGACCTGAGTTCCATGCCGAAAACCCATGTAATAAAAGCAAGCAAGCCAGCAAACAAGTGCCTATAGCCTCAGTGATGGGGAGGCAGAGGCGGCTTCCTAAGGTCTACGGGTCAGCCAATATCACCGCAATAGCAGGTTCAAGGCCAGTGAAAGGCCTTGCCTCCAAAACACAAGGTGGGCTGCATGTAAGGAATGACAGCCTCCAAATCCGCGTACAAATACCTGTGCACACGCGCATACACATGTGTGTGCACACACGCACACACAACTTATGAAGCACTTATTAGCCAGAGATGCTGTGTAATGCAGGCTAGACTTGAACCTGTCTCTAGACTTTTACCTGTCTTGCTTCAAGCACCCTAATGACTCCCTTGCTTAAAGTCCAGAGTCCACGCCCTAGCCTCACTCTCAAAGCTGCTTCTGATTTAACATGTTGAGGTCTCACCTCATACCCAACTCTTCCTTCCACATGCCCGGGATGTACCCACCTCCCATCACTTCCTCCAGGAGGCCCCACTGGATATGTCTTCCCTTTCAAGGGAAGAGTTGCCCACCATACTCTGCAGCATTTGTTTGTGGACCCAGTAAAAATGTTTTTTCCTCTCCCATCTACAAGGAAGAGACTTCTGGTTCATCAGAACACTTCATACTCAGACCAGCAAAAGGGTTAAGTGGGTAAAGGTGTTTGTTACTAAACCAGACAACCTGAGTACAGTCCCTAGGATCTACATAGTAGGAGGTAAGAACTAGCTCCTGAAGATGACCTCTGACCTCCACATATCTGCTGTGGCATGCACGTATGAACTTGTGTATCTACTTGCAAGCACATACACACTAAATGAAATGTAATTTTGAAAATATTTTTTTAATTTCATACTCTTTAGGCAACCTCTCATAGGTGCCAAGTGATTGACAGCCATTTTTGAATGGAAGAATGAATGGCCATTGCCCAGCGAGGGACACATTATTATCATCACCTCATTTTGCCCTAGGGTCATGAAGCCCCAGTGACTCCAGCAACATTAAGCAGAGTTGCATGGAAAGACCCAGATCTTTCTGTTACAGAAAGTGATCAGACAAGCTACCTTGTCACCTCTACTGTGTACCCAACCCTTCTCAACCTCCCTTCCTCACAGAGCTGCTACAAGAACCTCATGAGATTACCAACTCCAGCTTTATTTTAGATAAGAAAATATTTCTGTGTTTTTTTGAAAATATCAACATGGTTTGAGCCTAAAACACTGCCACACACACACACACACACACACTGACTCAGATTTTGACACATGCCCCTCAGCTGGTGGCACTATTTCAGGTTGCAAAGCCTTCCAGAGGACAAACCCAGTTGGAGGAAGTAGGTCCCTGGGCCTGGACCCTGAAGGATGCATTATTCGTGGCCATGCCCCCTTCTTCTCTGCTTCCTTGACCTCCATGATGTGAGCAGCCTTGGCCACACGTTCCCACCTCCCTGATCTAACCCTCCTGCTGTAATGGTCAGAACTCTCTGAAGCCAGGACACAAAACAAACCCCTCCTTAGTGTGCTTCTGTCAGTGAGCGAGTCACAGGGACACCCGGGGTTAATCAACAGACACCAAGCTAGTCCTCTCAACCATTTTCTCAAGGAAGGGCTACTGAGATCCCACTATCCAGGCTGAGCTCTGAGGCAGAGAGGGGCAAAGAGACTGATCCAAACCACAGGGGGTGGGGGGAGGAGGAGCATCAGAGGTCCAATCATGGCTCTTGATTCCTATTGATGAGCCAGTGTTGCCTGTTCAGACACGAGGGGGGCTTAAGAAGCCCAGAATGCCACATTCAGAAGCCACAGTGAATCACAAGCTCTCTAGGGTCAGGCCTGCTTCCAGAATTCTGCGCCCACATATCCTCCATCTTCTGCAGCTGATCAGGCAGGGAAGGAGAGGGCCCAGGAGCTTCTTAAAGTCTTCTCTCTAAAGACTCAGGGTCCTTCACAACTACACAACCTTAGACCCAGCACGGAGACTCGCCAACCCTCTGTGGCAACAGCCCAACCCAGTCAGCCCAGCTGCCCACACTATTCCCAGAGCTGGCCAATCAAACCACTGTCAAGCTCAGGGGCCACAGCCTGGCTCCCCAGATTAGACAAGAGGGGGCGTGGCATCCCCAGGCTTAGAGAAGGCAGCCTCATCCCCACCTACTCCGACTGCCTCCTTCCCCCAGAAATGCTTTTCACAACTCCGCTAGTGGGATCAATTAATTATTCACGGCCTTGCTTCTCTGCAAACTCCTAGACTGTCACTGTCAGCAAGAGGGTTTCTGGACTCTGCCCAACAGCCCAGCTCAAGCTGCCAGGAGGCCCTGTGTTGTCTTCTTTACAATCTGAAGCCCACCACCCGCTGCCCAGCTCAGCACAGGGTTCAGGAACAAATGGGAAGTCCCTCAAGGGAGAGACATCCCAGGCATTGTCTGCCCCAGCCTTCATGACTCACTCCAGCTCTGGGGCAGTGTCTAACCTCCACACAATCCAAATGGGAAACAAGGCTCAGAATCCCTGCCGCTATGCCAGGTTGGGGATGGGTCCTGCAATATGAAACCACACAGGCCATGAAAACACTGAGTTCTATGGAGGAGGGGGACTTGGGAAGGCTACCCAGACCCATGTCAGTCTGCCGAATTCGCGGTCAAGATGCTTGGGACTTGGCAGAGACCGTCAGTGCTTTCTGTGGGAAAACACCAGGCCAACTTCAGAAACATTTCCTCATCCCAGGGAGAGAGAAAGGCTAATCCCTGACCCTCATAAAACACGGCTGGGCTCTGAAGTGGAACCCTTTGGAAGCCTGGGTGCCAGGGGCTGGGACAACAAATCAACATCCTGCTATGTTTAAAACTGCCCACACACTCCAAAGCCTTGCAGAGATGCTGGGGGCAGGGCTCTCCTGAAGTCAAAGGCCCTATTCCTAATGAGATGCAGCTCAGACTTAATATGGCTCGAGGGCAAAAGAGTATGGTCTGATGCAAAAGAAATGCCTGCCTCTTGTAAAACCCACTCTAGAATTTAGAAAAGCTATTCACTAAACACCTTCTCCCCACCCCCGTTATCCCTGCACCATCACGCCCAGCAATAACAAGCACTTTACAGTATGTAACACATCTGGCCTTGTGCTCAATGGAACACAGTGTGCACTCCATCTCTCGGCAGAATGCTCCCATTTTACAGATGCAGTAGCTGAGGACCTGAGCATAGCGTCTGTTAGCAGCCCTGTTACAAAGGTTTTGTGCTTATCATTGCCCACGTAACCCACATATTCAGATTGTTCACTTGGTCCATTTTAAATGGATTAAAGACCTAAATATAAATCCGACCACACTGAACCTCATAGAAGAGAAAGTGGGAAGTAGCCTGCAATACTTGGG
>JAQHUG010000240.1:2380031-2445537 GCA_028555095.1 Dicrostonyx torquatus
ACACACTCACACACACACACCCCTTCATAAAGAGTTCTAATAAACACTGTGGTTCTAAGACGTAGTAAACAAACCATGAAACTGGGGTCGGGGAACAAAGCCACCCAAACTGAAAGGCTAAGTATTTCATGTCTAGGAATCCACATTCCAGGGTCTTAACCCCATATAAAAACCTACAACTAAAACTGCCCAAGACTGAGTCAGATGTAACAAATTATGGCTGAAATGGGATTTCATGTCTGCTTCCAGCACAAAAATCCATATTTCACCCCCCTCAAAACTAACAAGAACATCCGTAAGCCTATCCTCTTGTGACACAGGTGAAGCCTGCTCACTGCAAGCAGCAGGACCTGGGGCCAGGCTTCTTAAACAGCCAGGATGTTACTCTGGTGCCAAGAGCTGGCCGGAGACAAAGCTGACAGGCCTCTTTAACAAGCCCCAGAAAGAATATTAAGTCATCGTGTTTAGCCAGCACCAACCAAACCTGAAAGACGATGGATCGAAGGGAATCCTTGTCCCAACCCTGTCAGCAGCTGTGACTGCAGAAGTGGGTCAGTAAATGGAAAGTGACCGGAGCTCAGAAAGCAAGGCAGATCCTGGGTGGCTAAACAATGCTGACATTGCACAGGATGCCAAGTCCTTAGATTGAGACCAGACCTCTACCGTTCTGTGGCCCACAGCATATGCAGTCCCCGAAGGGACACTCCAGCACAATGTTTCAATGTAAAATGACACGTGTCACTGCAGGCTAGAGATCTTATGGCGGAGGCTGCGCTCATCTGCTTCCCAGCAAGAGTACTAGAACAGCTAGGGATAAACAGAAGTCAATCAAAACAGAAACTGATGTGGATGGGGAAAAAGGCCTAATTCTGCCAGGCCTGTTTTGCTGAGTAAAGACAATGGCTTTCTGGACCATATGACTTCAGCATAAGAAATTAAATGATGGCAGTTAACGTCAGGGGTGCTCCCAACAGCCTAAAAGGAACCGAACAGTAATCATCTAATACATCTCTGCTGTATGGATTCCTGTTTTGCAACACTAATTATGGACGTAAGCTGCTTCCTGGAGTTTCAACCTAAAAACCTATCACCAACCTCCACTCCTTGGTGCAAAAATTAAGGTTCCAAAGTTGAAGCTCATCTCCAAACCAGGCATAGAAAGAAAGGAAGGAAGGAAGGAAGGAAGGAAGGAAGGAAGGAAGGAAGGAAGGAAGGAAGGAAGAAAGAAGAGAAAAAAAGAAAGCCAAGCAAAACGGTGAGTAAATCAATTTTGCTCATGGATATTTATTTAATCAATGCTGTGTATTCTCCAAAGACACACATAGGAATGCTCAGAGCAGAGCTGGAGTGATGGCTCAGCAGGTAAAGGTGCACACCGTCATGCCTGAGACCTGAGTTGTATTCTGGGGACCTGCATGGTGGAAGGAGACAACTGACTCTTGGCAAGTTCTATTCTAACACTGTGCATTCTCTCTCTCTCTCTCTCTCTCTCTCTCTCTCTCTCTCTCTCTCTCTCCCCTCTCTCTGTCTCTTTCTCTCTCACACACACATATGCACACACACACAGAGATAATGAATAAATTCTAATATAATAATTTCTTTTTTAAAGAATGCTCATAGCAGCACTAACTATTTCTAATGGCCACCAACTTGGGGGCCAGCTAAAGGCCCATGAACAGGCAACAGGCAGCTCAGAGGTAGCCCCAGGTTCCATGCCCAGCACTGAGAAGGAAAGTAAATAAAAGTTAGAACTAGAATATATCTTCACACTCAAAGCAGCTGATAATCCAATGGGCAACAGTCAAATTAAATAAGCTAGGAATCCTTCACCATGCGCAGGTACTAGCAGATGCCAGTGTCTTTTCGACTATTTAATAATAAAGGACAGGTTCCAATTATTTTTCCTCCAGCTAGCATTGTGTTTGTGTCTAAAGTGACACCAATCTGATAGACTGAAGGACAGGACCACCATTCAAATTCATCCCTGGGATGTCACACTACTTGGTCACCAGTGGCTCCTAAAGGGCACCTTTGCTATCCATCCCACTCACTCAACATCAGCTGGCAGGACACGTGGCTGTCAACCTGCAGGCAAATCTCCACTGGACACTCTGGGAGAGAAAGGACCAAGCCTGGCTTCCATGCAATACCCAGAGAATATGTAGTTCATTATTTTTCTCTCTGTAAGCAGCTGGGTCTCTCTGAAATTCGAGTCTGTAATAATTGCTGTAATTATTATTTTAATACAAATCAGCAACTTATCAAAATATTACACTGTGGATGTTACTTCTCTTCCCCACTGTGGATGGAGGGTGCCTGCCACTCAACCTGCCCAACACAGTGAGGATGGGGGTCAGGGCCTCTCAGCACAGAAGACTGTCAGGTCTGAATGTGTCTGAATCCTCCCTTCAGCAATAAGAAGTCATACTCTGGTTTGGCATCTTAGCTTCGCCTCAGTGCTGGGTCTCAGGAGTTCCATCCACAAACTGGGCAAATGGAGCCAACTTCCTGGTAGAGTGGGTTTTGCAGAATGTCTCAGAGAAAGTGCTTCGTTAAAATCGTCTACCAGAGATGCTGGTACAGTTTTCCGGGCAAGCATGAGGACAATGGCATATAAACCCTGAGTGTGTCAGAGTGTATCCGTAATCCCCGTGCTGGGGAGAGATACAGTCAGATGACTGAATCAAAAACTCCTGGTTCAATAAGTGAATGACAGAACACACCCAACACTGACCTATGGCCTCCACCCACACCCAAACGCAAACACGTGCACACCGCCCCACACACACCCTATCTATGGAACCCAGAATTTTGACATACAGGTTCCCAGGTCATGCTGCCTGTGTCAAAATTCCAGTGCCACTGTCTTGTAGCTTGGCAGAATACTTCATTCTTTGCAGGCCTCAGTCTTTTGAAAGAAATAGAGATCAGGGAATAAAGTAAAGAGGAGCGGGCCCAGCACCCACTTGATAAGGCTGCTGTAAATGACTGAACGTGATAATCCCTGAGATTTTGCTTAGCATGGCACACACTGACATCTAACAGATAACCACAATTGTTAGCATGCTATTTTGAGAGTTAACTCAAATCCTGCTAAAAAGGCCCACAAAAGCCCAAAAATTGAAGGTGTGGTCTCAAGACGACAGCTCAGCCGAGGGGCTGGAGCAGGTAGGAGACAGGGCTTCACTGAAGTAAGCCAGGCGACCAGCTAGGTGAGGGAGGCAGCTCCTTTACCACACTTCAGACTCAGTGCCACAGCTGAGAGCCGAGGACAAAAGCTTTGGAAGCCTTGAGTCGGAGTCCATCTTCCCAGCCTTCAGGGAGTCAATCATAGCATTTCACCACAGCAAAGGGAAGTTGACTCACACAAACCCCAACAGCGGTTTCAAGTGAGAAGGATAAACAGGGTGGCCCCAGGGCATTTTGGAAGTCCCTGAAGAAAGGAAAGTCACACCTTCCTCCCCTCAACCTGTCACCTTTCCTGAAACTAAGGCCAGAGTGCAAGAGCAGTAGGCACTCAGGAATAGATTTGGGTCTGAAATTAGTAATTTGGGCTACCAAGTCAACGTTTAAAAATGACCTTCTTCCTCCACTGGGATGAGGGGGAAGGAGAGATGGCAGAGGAAGCCATTCGGTTGCTGTGTTTCTCTCACCCACAGAAGCCAGGTTTGCTTTCGGCTTCTGCATTCCCCACTATTTTCCTGTGTCTACTTTTGCTTGGACACTATCTCCCCCTGATCACCCCCGATAAAGATCTGGCTTCCTTACAGCTGTCTGGCAGTTAGGAACCTTCCAAAAGCCCCAGCTGTCACTAGCTTTCTGACCCGGGAAGCCAGGCCCACCTGCAAACCGCCCTGTGTTCACTGAACCCCTTTTGTTGAGCAGTCCCCACCCTCCTCAGACTGCCTTCTCTTTGCCTTCTCAGAAGACATGAGATGCCAGGAGAGAGGGTGCGGCTCCCATCAGACCTGGAGTCACCTGCAAGCCAAAGGGGCTCTCTGTGTCTGTGATACCAGCTGCCTCTTCCCAGCCAGAGATGAAAGACAACATGAGTGAGAGGCTATGACTAGGCTTTTGTTTCAAACTGAACATCTGCAAAGCCTGGTCCCCCATGAGAAAATAAAAAACAAACAAACAAACAAACAGAAAACAGCTAAAAGTCTGGCAAAGGTTTAAAAAAAAAAAGCTTCCCATTACACCTCTAATCAGTAAAACCCCGTTTTACCAGTAAAGACAAAAATAGAAACCGTAGCTTCTACATCCCCAAAGAAAGGGCACTTAATGAGGCAACCTCCATATTTCGTGATCCATCTAAGCTGGTTTTAATACTATCCTTAAATAATGTACACAGAGCTCTCCCTTACAAAAGCTTTGGTTTATTTTATAAATGCCGGTGTAGTTGAACACTGAGTCTCTATGACATGCTCTCACTGTCCTTGGGCTCTGGGCCATCCTCACTCCCCACCTCCCTCTTCATGAGAAGATTAGGTGTCCTCATTGCTCTTTTTTGGAGTTGCTGCTGACATCTGTGTGATGGTTCTGTTACACTGGCTCTGAACTGCAGAGTCTTGGTTCTGGGTTAAGTTAACGCAGTCATTTACCAGTCTGTCTGGGGACCCGTTCATCGCAGCTAATTTCATGTTCAATGCAGAGTGGACCGGAGTACAGGGACTCAACAGAAGGCAAAAATCCCAAAGACTCACCGGAAGGGCTGGGAACTAAGTCACAGAGGACACACCTGGGAGTCCTCCACGGAAGTCCTCCATGGAAGTCCTCCACAGGAGTCTATGCAGAAGCAACACAGCCACTAAAGACATGTCAGAGGGCCTATGGCACTCCCTTCCAACAGGCCCAGAGTATAGTTCCTCCTAGTGTCTGCCGCAAACCTTTTCCATTTGGATTTCAGAAGAAAACAACACAGCTATGTATTAATTTATGTGTGTGCACGTTCATATATGAAGTGCTGTGTGTGTGTGTTTGTGTGTGTGTGGTTTGTAAGAGGAAAACTCCAGGTGTTGTTCTTCAGGCACCATGACTTTTGAAACAGTTTCCCCGACCTGAGCTCCCCTATTAGGCTGCCTGGCCAGTAAGCCCCAAGGACTCAACTGTCTCTGCTTCCCCAGCATGGGGATTACAACCACACACTGCCACACCTGTTATTTGTCTATTTGTTTTGTTTTTAAGGTTGGCTCTGGGGATCAAATTTAGGTCCTCCTGCTTGTGTGACACACACTTTGAAGACTGCGACACTCCCACAGTCTCAGCACAGCGATCATCAGAGCAGCCAACAATCTTCAAACAGGTTAATAGGACATCTACAAAAGTCATTCTCAAAACCCAGCTGGAATCCAGTTAGGACTGGGGTTGGCACCATGATGCTTATAGTCTGATAAATAACTTCTTCCTACCTGCTTGCCATGTGGCTCGCGTGCGAAACTACAAGAGGCTGACATTCAGAGAAACACAAAGCTATTAGCATTTTTAAATGTGCCCCCCAAGAAGTGGAGGAGGGTGCACCAGCAATGTCACAGGTGCTGTCTCTTAGTCTGGGTGTGGGTGTCTTGGGTGTGCTCAATTAGTGACCATTCATCAAACCACACATAGAGAAAGGGGAGAGAGAGAGAGAAAAGGGGAGAGGAAAAGACAAAGAAGGAGAACACAGAGCAGTGAAGTGAACATAGAATCAAGAATTGCAAAACTTCTATGCAGACATAAATAGCCGCAGCCTTCTGTAGATAGCTATGATAGCTTTATTTATTTCTTTTCTCTGTACTAGTAAGGAAGTCGGGGCCTTGCACATACTCAACTATGTTCCCAGCCCCCAAAACGTCTGTGCGAGAGCTGGTAACCCTCCTGAAGTCCCTGGTGAATTGACGGCGGTGTCTGTGGATTATTTGGGATTCCTGCAGCCAGTGTGGAGCTCTTCTAGCAAAAAGCTCCTTCCAAAATATATCCTCAACCCGAAGTAAGAGAAATATACGCCAAAAATAAGATGAGCAGAACACAACTGCCCCACCCTAAGCTCAGCCCTCTTCCAGACAGGGCATCTTCCTTTCCCCAACACGTCGACGGCTGCCTTCACCCTTCAATACCTTAAATGTTATTTCATTATGATTATCCTGCTTGTGCATCCTCCTGTGTCCCAGCCGTAGCCAGCAGAAAGCAGGGACCCAGCTAAGCCTCCCACATTTTACACAGTGCCTGGCACACAGCAGGCCCTCAAACAAGGAATCAATGTGGATGGCTTGGGAATGGATGGATCCTCTAGCGAGTTTCAATCATGCATGCATTCATTCAATCACTCAATCAATCATCATGGAAGAGTATGGATTGAAAAGCTCCCCCTCCCCTGCTCTGAGACAGAAGCCCTAGCATCTATCTATATGGGGCATTCTGAGTGACACACTTACTTCTCCGTTTATAAAGTTTGATCTCGCCAGGCAGTGGTGGTGCACGCCTTTAATCCCAGCACTCGGGAGGAAGAGGCAGGCGGATCTCTGCAAGTTCGAGGCCAGTCTGGTCTACAAGAGCTAGTTCCAGGACAGGCTCTAAAGCTACAGAGAAACCCTGTCTCGAAAAAAAAAAAAAAAAAAAAAAAGTTTGATCTCTGTGGCCCCTGGAGAGAGTTCAGTTTACAGGCATCATCAGAGGAAGCTCCAAAAAGACTCACAGAGGTGAAAGTCAGACATTTTTGATAGAGTTGGGACCCAAGCCAAGGGGATCCAGAAATGTTCTACCCGTTCACCTGTCTTTTTCTTCAAGAACTCCCCACTTCCCAGTGTCAACCACTGCAGTGTAAGGACATGTGGGGCACAGACAGGGGTGGGGTAGACAATTCTAGATATCCTGCTGCTCACAAAGTGGAAACCTCACCAAAATGCAGAGCGCAGGATTCTATTTTCATCAGTGAGGTTTGTCTTCTGAACGGTCTGGGGTTTGAGAGAATTTACATACCCTGGGGCTCCACTATCTCTAGCACGCGAAGGGGCAAAAGCAGTTGAGGTGATGACTGACAGGTAGGCACTCTCAGCAGTCCACAATGATCGCACATGTCTGGCAAACAGGTTGTAAACTCAACAGATCAACGGAATTGCTCAGCATAAGAGTCAAAGGATCTTGAGAGAGGGTTCTTGAAATTGGGAGGTTCAGGGTATGAATTACAAAAATCCAAACAGACTTATGGTACTTTTTATACAGGCAGAGATTTGCAATCCCATGAATGGATGGATGGAAAGACAGACGGGTAGATGGATGGATGGTTCATGTATGTATAGATGAATTGACGATAGATGGACAGAAAAATAAATATATACATTCAAACATGTGTGTGGATGGATGCATAAGTAGATGATAGATGGGTGGGTGGATGGATGAATGGATGATACACAGATTGATACATCTATCAAGGCAAAACAGATATTGATGATGGGGCAGAGTTACCGTTCATCACCAAGGCCCATGAGGTTGTACCAAGGCCACAGAATTTCAGACAAAGAAACTGAGCCCCAAATACATAAAGACAATGTCAGAGCCTGGCCTTTATCATAAATAGCACAGAGTCTGCCTTTCAGGCTGCATTTGGATGGCCACAATTATTAACCTGTGTGCTCAAAGTTTCAGCTACAATATGGGGAACTCAGACCTTACGAGTGGAACAAATCAGTCCTCAGCTCAGGAGGTTCTAAAATAGCAGAAGATTCAAAAGCTTCTGGGGCCCATGATGACACTAATTCCACTCCCCTTTTCCAAAGAATACCTCTCTCTTGTATGCAAGAGGCCATCTCTCATCCAAGCTCAGCAGAGAAGAATTTTCTGCTGGTGGGATGCTTATGATTGTGATTCTAACTCTTGCCTGCTACACTCATCCTCCAGGAGGGTTTGCAGTGATGGGTGGATGAATGGATGGACAGAGGATGGGTGGGTGGACGGATGGGTGAATGGATGGGTGGGTGGATGAGTGGATGAATGGATGGATGGATGGATGAAGGATGGATGGATAGATGGATGGATAATGGATGGGTGGGAGAGTGGGTGTATAGCTGGTTGGATGGATGGAAGGAAGGATAGGTGGATGGATGGATGGATGCATGCATGCATGCATGCATGCACTGATGCATTCCTGAACCCATGGATAATCTGATGAATGGGGGAAAGGGTTGATGAATGCATGAATGGATAGGTGAATAGATGTATGTAAGTATCCATGAATAGATGGTAGGAAAGTGGGGCTAAAAACAAGCGATTTACCAACCGTGAGCTGGACAGAGACGCAGACAGTCTTTGTAGTCACCACACTTCAACTCCTAGTTTGAACTCTTCTCATGGATTTAACTTTCACCCAATTAACTGCACAAGCTTATTATTTCTAACCAGTAAAAACAGAGATGAGATACCGGCCTTCGCTTTTAGGCTGGTGTAAAGGATTGGGTACTAGAACTTTCTAGTTAATCCACAATGTCTGGTACAAGATAAATATTCAAGAATACAAGCTACCATCGTTATTAACATTATCTCCTCCCGTCATTATCACAGCTGCCACGTGAGCATATCTATGGTAGGAAACCGTTACAACACCTTTGGCCTTACAGCACAGGAGCATAGGAAAGATCTCCAAGCAGACAGAGATAAGTCTAAGCACACTGCCTCATTAGCATTCCCTGACTCATTAGCCTGGATTAGATGCTCAGATAAGCCAGGGTCACCTGACTGGGACAAGCCAGATCTCGGGAACAAATCCACTTCATTGCCTTCAAGAGGCCTGGGTGGATGGGGAGACAGCCTCAAAAGAATAAATTGGCAATGAGTTCCCAACTTTCCCTGTCGGCTCAGGGACCGGGCTTCTGACTCTGGGACTGATTGTTAGCAGTTTTCCCCCACCCAGGCTATGGTAACACCCACCTACCTCCTACCACTTTTTATAACTCTGTGGCCCAAGGTGGAAGGCTGGGCTAGTCACTGGGCTCACAGGGGCACAGCCTGGGAAGTTTCCACAGGCAAACAAGTAGTGCCTGTTGTAAGAGGAAGGAAGTACCCACATGGATTGCATGTTCACAGAGATAACTCTTGATGCAATGGCCCAGGCCTTGACCTTCTCCAGAGATAACCACTGAGTGGTTTAACTGAGCATAGAGCGGTAGGAACAGCAGTGAAACCTTACACAACACCTCCCTGTCCCTAGTCCCTCATTCCTGAATCCAGGACTCCTTCCCTGGGCAAGACTCAGAAGTCATAGTCAGTTACTCTGTGTTTCACTAGAGGTCACACTTCTCACTTTCTTTTCAGAATCTATAAAACCTTGTCTTCAAATAGGACGCACAACAAAGGGTACAGCACAGCAGAGACCAGGATGAACAAGTCTATGTACCCAGTGGGACTCGGAGGACTGTGCTTCACGATGAACTTGAGAATCTTGTTAAAGGGGTAGTTTTGAGTGCTCTTGTCACCCAAACAAGGGGTGCCACATAGTGATAAAGGATACATATGCTCATTTATTTGATTATAAAAACGTGTGTGTGTGTGTGTGTGTGTGTGTGTGTGTGTGTGTGCTTAAAAGCACCCACTGGACTCCTTCAATATATGAAACTAAAGTTTAAAACACTAAAACAAAACCTTGCCTTTGGGGTTTGGCAACTTGTTGGAATCAGTGGCGTTCTGGGGTGCTAAGGCCGGGTGAGGACATAAAGAATGTGGAGTAGACTATTCAGAGTGTGGACTGCCTGGGTTCAAATCTCAGCCCTGTCACTTACCACTGTGCAAGTCACATCATTCTTAGGGGTCTGGTTCTTCTCAAGACTGAACAGTTGGAGCAAGGGCTTTCAAAGAGCACATGGCTGCGTAAGAGGGTTTTGTAAAGCTACACAGACAAGGAGCTCAGAACTCTGGGCGGCATGAGGCAAAAAGCAGCCTGGAATGGCTTCCTAGTTTCTTCATCTACATGAGCACAGCAACAGTTGTGTAACAACTGCCTGGGCGGGAGGGGTGCCCAGTGACACACTGAGATGCTGTCCGCACTATAACGAGTAATCCTAAGGCCAACAATTCCTAGTTCAGCACACCCAGTTTCAACTTTGTATGAGATGAGAAACAGAACACGGAACACCTTGCTTCCTGGAGTGGAGGCGTGGACGATGAACGGCTAGGAGATGGAGGGATAGCCTGCTATAGAGAGAGGCACACACACACACACACACACACACACACACACACACACACTGGGTGGGGATTTGGTGGGAATAAATTTAATAGATGTAAAAGCCTAAAACACCAAGATAATGCCTGGCATTTAGCCAATGCTCAATAAATGTTACTCTTCTCTCTACCTCATTCCGTCCTGTGCCAAGGCTGTCCCACGCCAAAGGGCATGGAGGCATTCACTGCAGAGTTTTGTTCAACTGTATTGTGTGGGAAAAACTAAGTAACTTTGAAAAAGCAAATGCTTATTCCACACACTCTTGGGTTTCCTTCTTAGAGACCAGCTGGCACTGGAGAGTCCATCTGGGCCCAGAGCAAGTCAGTTCTCATGAGTCAGGACCTTTCTCTCTCTTCATCCTACGGAGGTGGCTCCAAGTTACAGAGAAGCTGAGAGAGGCCTGCCCAGACCATGGAGACAAGACAGTGCAAAGCTGGGACCTGACCCTCTGTATACCAGAAGGTGTCCTGTTGACTCTTACGTTTGTGTGGGGCCTATCACATGTTCCAGGCGTGGTGAACACATCTATAATGCCAACACTGAGGAGGTGGTGAGAGACAGATCCTTGGAGCCATTGGTGAGCCAGCCTTGGTGAATCAGTGAGCTTCAGGTTCAGTGAGAGACCTTGTTTCAAAAATCGAGCTTGGTAATGATGGAGGCTTCCCAACATTGACCTTTGGCCTCTACACACAAGCACACATAGATACACATGTACCCAGATACACATGACTACACACCCACATGAGCATATATACACACACAGTCACACAGAGATAGGGGGAGGAGGGAAAGAAAAGGGGGAGATTATACAGGACAATATGATCGCTGGAGGACCCCCTCACTGCACAGCTGGTATATTGGTAGGGCATCTTGGATTTTCTGCACACAGATTTACAACCCCCTCATTGTAGAAACTTCAGAGCAGACAGGTAGAGTCAGACTACAGAGGTAGGCCTAACGATATTTCAAACACTAAATCACACATACACACCCCACACACTGATATTAACTTTCTGCTCTAACTCAAGCCACTAGTTTTCTTTCCTGTTAAGACCATGTGTCAAGCCAGGCGGTGGTGTCGCACGCCTTTAATCCCAGCACTCGGGAGGCAGAGGCAGGCAGATCTCTGTGAGTCTGAGGCCAGCTTGGGCTACAAGAGCTAGTTCCAGTACTGGCTCCAAAGCAACACAGAGAAACCCTGCCTCAAAAGACCAAAAACAAAACAAAACAAAACAAAAAACCATGTATCAAAGTTAAACAAATCCCCAGAAAAGACAAATTTTAAGCCTCAATTGGTCTCCTGTTTGAAAATTAGCAAACATGTTATCACTCAAACTTCTAAATGTTTAAAAAAAAAATGAACGGACAGACCAGGGAGAATGCTTGCAGTGTGTAAAAGGGAAAGGAAAGTGACTACATACATGCTACACAGCCTGACATATCCTACCTCTTAAACTCTGAAACGCAAATTTCCCATGCACAGCCATGACATCGTGAGTGGAAAATTCCAACCCTGATTCATGACAGGTCACAGCTAAAATACAGGCACAAATAATGTGTAAAATTACCTTTCAGCCATGGATATAAGCATACATAGCATACAAATGAAGTGTTCAAGCCATGCATGGTTGCATATAGCTTTTGTCACCGGCCTAGGCTACACATCAAGACAAGAAGGAGCAGGAGCAGAAGTAGGAGAGAAGCGGGGGGGGGGGAATGGAGGGGGACGGGAAGAAGAGAAAAAGAGAAAATAAAAATAATTTTGTTTACTTTTTTGTGTGTTTAATCTTGGGTCCCACCCTTCACCATACCTTGATATTTTACATGCTAATATTTCAAAATATCTTTCAAAATCCAAATTTCGAAACACTCCTTCATACAAAGTGTTTCAGAAAGTTGATACACAGTCTATGTTTATTATATTATTATTAAATTATATAACTACTTCTGCTTTTATTTATCTATTTTAATTAACATTTCCAGTGTGTGGTTAAGCAGGTGGCACTATCTGCAGTAAGATAAATATTGTTCAAGGATACACACTTCTGTATACAAAGTATACAGAAAATACTTTGCTCAGAAAAGACTATTCCACTGGAAGTGAAGAGGAAGCAAGTCACCGGCCAGACACTCTTTGTTCTCTGGCATGCAAACATTTGGACAGAAAGAAAAGCTTTGCCTCCGACACCACTGGAACCATCTTCCAAAGTCCCTGCTGCTGTGCAAAAAAGTCCGGGGTTATCTGAGTGATGTGAAGAATGAGAAAGCCCTGCTGAAAAGGCGCATTTCAAAGGGGTCAGACTGCACAAAAACCCTGTTTACTGTAAGTGTGTAGCGGGCAAGGATAATACAAAACTAGATTTCTTAAAGGAAACTTAGTAAGTAACAGTGTATCTCAGGGCACAAGGGATAAATGCAGACTGGCAAGGGGAAAAAAAATAAAGGTGTGACATTAATAGGCACAGCTTTCATTTCCTCTTAAATCCATTCAAGACCTTCTGCTGGTTGGTGTTTTTGACAGTTTCCTCATCCCTCCTACTTTACCTCATCTACGGCTCAGTGCTCTCTGTTTTATATTCCAAGACTACAGTAAAGTCCACGTCTTACTGAGATCCAGATAAAACTCCCTGCTACAGAACTCAGCTGTAATCCGCTTTGAGCTAATGTATGAGTTCAGAGAGGCTGAGTAGAGAAGGGGATGCTAGCAACCCTTTGCAGGAATGCCCATCTCACCACCATCCTCCCCAGAGGGCACACACACTCTGACCCTGCCTGCGTACAAACCTGGGTGCTCCTTCCTTCCTTCTTAAGTGCCCCCAGTGCCCAGCCATCGACCCAAGCTTTGCACACAGGCGCTGCTCTACACAGAAAAGACTCACAGTTCAGAAGCCAGGAGAGGGAAAAGCAGCCAGGGGAAGCCGACAGGTATTGGTTAGGGAATACTTTATCCATAACAACTACTTGACACCCTTTGCCACCCACCTACCCAGGCCATGATTGTCCACTCTACCCTGCCTGCTATGAAGTGGAACACAAAGATGAGCATCATTGCCCAAACATATGCTTCCGTGGTAAAATTGCAGAAGCCATCTGGAAAAAAATCGTGTGTGTGTGTGTGTGTGTGTGTGTGTGTGTGTGTGTGTGTGTGTATGAGCGCACTCATGTGCCTGCTGACTTGTGCACACATATGTTTGCACAAGTGTGTGTCTCACTCCTAAATGCCCTTCTGGAATCCCTCTGCATCATCATGCAGGCAGAAAGCCCAGGCAGGGTCCAGAAATGAACAGCGTGTTGCAAGGGGCCTCTGTGGTTGTCAGCAGTCTGTGGTTCTCTCTGCCTGCATCCCAAGCTCCAGCTCTGGTGGACTTTGGGAACAGCCTGCCCCCTTCTGGTCTCCTTGAGCTCCACGAAAGGGCAGGGGTTGGGGTGGGCACAGCTTTAGGAGGATAGACCCCAAGCTTTAGCCATCTTATGCACAACGCAGCCCCTGGCGATGAATGTGAGAGAGGGGGAAGAGAGGAGAGGGGCAAGCATATGACAGAAAACTCAAGTCCAGGAGCAGCAACAAGACTGGACAGCTGACAGCTACCAGGAATGGAAAAGTGAAAGCAAAAAGAACAAAATGAATATATGTCTATATGGGGAGGTAAAGAAATGAAGGCACTAGAGGACACAGGTGGGAGGATACATGCACACCCACGGATAAAAGCAAAATTTCAGACAAGCCCAGTAACTCTGCTGCTGGGACTGGGAATCCGAAAACACACTTAAAAGGGGAAGTGGCACCCTGCCACCCACCTTTTCAACTCCAGACCTGATGTGACTGGGCTAGGACAAGGGGGAATAACACGCCTAGCTGAACACACATGGAGGGGTTGGGGATCGCTTCAGAACATGAGGGAGTTATGAAGAAATCGGCAACTGACTTCTTTTCTTCCCTTCTCGTTTATCTCAACAGGTGGTCTGTGTACCCTAAAAGTGCCTCCTGAACCCTACTTGCAGAAGGCACAGTGAGTCCCATGGTCTCCCCCGGAGCCTGTCTGTTTCCACACTGGGCCAGTAGTACATGCTCATAGTCTCTCTCACCTCCCAATAGGTCTCTAATTACAGAAAGAATATTATTTCAGCTGGAACACACGATCAACTCTGGGAGTTCAAAGACAGCGAGTGCCTGGGTCCCCTTGGGTGCACACAAGAAGGACTTAAGGACATTGAAAATGCTTCAGTTCTCACCCACAAGCCTCAGTCTGCTCTGCACCACAGGTGAGGGCAAGACTTCTCCCTGGCAGCTACCCAGGAATCAAATGCCATCAGATCCAGTCCTGAGACTGCTTCAGCCCACAGGCAACAAGAACTACTATGCTCAAGGAATAAGGACCTAGACAACCCCGAAGAACTTGAGCACATCAGAAAGCACTTCTGACATACAATGTCAAGGTGGTCTTCAGCAAGAGCTGTTGGAGTGACAAGCAATAACACAGACTGTTCTCTTCCTACAGATCCTAGAAACACTCCCCTGGTGGCTACTGCCCTTCAGATGCTAGGCACTTCTCTACAGGGAACTGGGATGATGGACAGTCACATGGCATATCGAGCCAGCTCTCAGTCAGACAGTCATTCATTCCCACGCAGAGCAGAGACCCTGTGCCACAGTTAGGGACTCAGTTCCCCTGCCCTCCTGGCTCAGAAGGTGAAACAGATACCCTCAAAGAAGTTGGGGACAGGGGAGGAAGACAAGCTGGCGCTCCACCTAGACAACCAGGTAGCTTTAGAAGAACTGTGGGAAACAGTTTCGGAGCCCTGACTGTCTACATCCAAGCACACCCGGCGGTGTGGTGATAGTGTAGACAGACAAAAAGACAGTAAGTGCGACGGGCCACCTATGTCAAGTCAGAGACAACCAGCTGGGACCAATGGGCAGTGCCCCAAAGCAGCGGATTCCGGAGGAGGTGAAGCCAGAGAGGGCAAGGTTAGGGACTCAGGAAGGTGAAGACAGGAGCAGCAGACACCCAGGATAAACAGGACCCAAAGTCAGATCAGCCACGAGTGACCCAGCGTTGATTTGGGTACCAGGGACACGGTTTGAGTGAGACACTTATTCCAGGTCCCTTCTCAGCCCACGGCAAACAGTTCAGACCAGAGAGGCTGCGTGGAGAACCACCCCTGAGCAGCGGCTGAGGATCGGTCACGATCCGATGCACGCACTCGGGTGGGAGTGAGGCTTCAACACCCCCACCTAGAGAGCAAGTAGGGTACCCAGCAAGAGTGACAGGGAACAGGACCCTTTTGAAAGCGCGTCCCCCCGTGGAGCTCACTTTCAAGACCCCAAGGGGGCGGTCCTCAGACTCCGCACAGAGCAGCGCAGCTCAGTGCACGACCCCGCAGCTGCCCAGGGCAGCCAGGGCAACCAGGGTGCAGAGTCCCTTCGGATACCCGGACTGGGGTGGCAAGGACTGGTGGGAGGCGTGGGTAGGGTCTCCCATCTGTCTCTGTCCGCGCGGCTCCCGATCCCCTTCTGAAAGGGCACCTTACCCTCGCCCGGGCGGCCAGTGCCCCGCGGCTGCCAGGCTGCTGCGCGCGGGCTCCTCCGGGGCCGCCTCCCCGTGCTCCTCCTCCGCCTGCTCGGCCTCCGGGTCCTCCACGGGCTGCGGGCGGATGGGCAGCAAGGTCCCTGCGCTCCCGGCGAGGGGCCGCGGGCTGCTGCTGCTGCTCGGCTGCTCCAGCCGCTGCCCCCGCGCGCCGCCGCTCGCCAGCTCCGGAGTCCAGGCTGCTGAAATTCCACACCACCAGCGTCTGCAGCAGCAGCACCATGAGCGCCGCCAGCAGCGCCGAGTGCGAGCGCCGCGCCAGCCTCCGGGCGCACGGCGCCGCCACCATCTTCCGCGGCGGCCCGGGGCGAGCGGGGTGCCGGGACACCCCGGTGCGCTCTATCCCGCGGGCTCCGCGCTCGGGCCCCGCCGCCGTCGCCCGGGCTCGCCGCTGCTCCTCCTCCTGCTCCTCTCCTCCACCACCTCCACCTCCCTTTCCTCTTCTGCCGCCGCCGCCGCCTCCACCGCCGCGGCGCGGAGTTTTCAGACGGGCAGGGACCCGGACGTCACCAGGAGGAGGGGAAGGCGGGAGGCGGGCGCGGGGAGGCCGCGGAGGGGGCGCGGCGCGCGCGCGCGGGGACACGACGAGAGGAGGGAGCTAGCCCTGTGCAATTCCCCTTCTCTCCGGCCAGGGTCCCCACCTCACCCCCAGGGTTCTGAGGCGGGCGTTCGGGTTACCAGGCCTGGGGAAGGGGCCATCAGGGACCCGGGCCTTGAGCAGAGGGCGGGGCCTGGAGGAGGAGCCGAGGGCAGCGTGGGGAGGAGAAGGTGAGGGAGGGGGCGGGAGCGAGAGAAGCAGACAGACACCCCCAAAACGGCGTGGGAACAAGGTGGGGGTGCGAAAAGGTCAGTGCTTTGGGTTGAGACGGGGAGAGTGGGAAACAGACGAGCCAACGGGGCAGCTCGGCTTGCGGAGAGCAGGAAAAAGGAGGGAGGGGTCCTGAGACCCTGTGTTCCATGTGGTAGAAAACTAGAGGCAGAGTTGTAGGAGGCGCGGAGTTTTCCGTCCCGGGATCTTCGGTTACACTGAGAAAACCTTGGCAGGTGGAGATGGAAGGAAACGTGGGAGTGTCACAGGTCCGGGCTCTTGTAGCCCGGGATTCCTGGATCACTGAGTGAAGCGATGGGGAGGAGTTTCTCAATGACTCTCGGAGGTTAATCAGCACAAGCTCTGTGACTTCTGAGTCACCCCCCACCCCAGGGCCAACCAAAGATGCAGGCTAGCTGACTCACTTCTCCGGTCCCCAAGGACTCACAATCCAACATCCACTAAATCCAGTTGGCAAGTGGATGCTTTGGTGGCTAAAGGAGTTTCCCAGCCCTCCCAGGCCATAAGCTGACAGTGCCTGCCCAACCACAGAGTCTCCCTTCTTGCCCTTCTTTCCATCCAGACATCCTGATGTCTGACTCTCTGTGTGTACTAGGTTCAGAGCTGGGAGAGTCCAGCCTTGTTATATAAGGAAAAGCACTTTTCTCCAGGTCTGGTTGGTGACCTTGAACCTCCAGGACTGCCCCCTTGACCTTGTCCTGTGCTCTGTCCTCTAGCAATGAGAGTTTGGAAAAAATAATCTCTTGAACTCAAATTTCACCCAGCCCTCTCTGATTCAGTCTTATTGCCTTTTCCTTTTGACACGTAGCAAGCAACTTTGAATGTCTGCACATGGAGGGGACTGAGTTGGAAATTTACAGTGAATTCTTGACTTTTTGTCTCTTGCCTTTTTGAACAGCATCCTGGTTTTTAATAGGGAAGAGAGTGGATATGTACAGAATCTATCAGGGAATGAGGCTGGCAGTCACAGGAAATTTGGTTCACTGCACCAATATTCCAGAGCACCGACCTGTGTCAGAGGTGGGGCCAGTAACAAGGATCCCAAGGTGAGTGAGGATGACTCTTACCTACAGTAAGTTTGAAGGCCAGAGGAGACAGATGTAGGCATGGAATCTCAAAAGGAAATGTGGTCAGCATCACTACAGAGACTTGCAAAGGGGCCATGGGCTCATGAGAGCACTTCTGGAATAGTGTGTGCCCTTGATCAACCTGCTAACCTGACGGCCTAAAGTCCCATCCAGTGTCCACCTTTCCTCTGCAGCCAGGCACAAAGGCATTCCCACCTGACGAAGAACAAGACTGTATGGGAGAGCAACTCCCTAGCTCACCAGCCTCCTCTTAATCTGCTTATCGGCTGGGAATATTTATAGTTCATGAAATAAAACACCTGGTTTAACAATCTAAAAATAAACCTTACCCGATCATATAACTAGATATTTCAGAGGACAGACTCCAGGCATGGCTTGATCCAGCAACCCAGAACTACTCCTGCAGAATTTTCTTTCCCTTCCTCCTCTCTACCTTACACCAGGTCTGTTCACTTGGGGACCATCACAAGAGGCCTGGCTTCTGTGGCTGAGACTAGTTGTAACTTTAGTTCATTTCTAGTCCAAGATTCTCTCTGAAGATGTAGAGAGGTTATTTTTTTTTCTCTTGGAGTCATCTCTCTGTCCTAAGCTACCCTTAAACCAGTCACAGAACCCAGGAAGTCAGACCATGGAGATGATTGTAACCAGGGTCCTGTGATTCACCGCTAGCCTTGGGGTAGTGCATGTTAGCATCTCTGTAACCACTCAGCTGCTCCATAGCTCTGGGTGGATGGGTGCAAGTAGGTGTGGAAGAGCAGCCTCCCTCTCAGCTCTGTGCGCTCTCCATGGGGCCTTTCCCATCCTGGTTCAGTCTTCTCCCCTACCCAGACTTCAAGTTTCTTCATTCTGAGTGAGTGGATGGAGGAGATGTAAACACAGCTTCCAAGCCCTACACTGGCTGGCGGTGTGGAGTATTCCAGTCCTCCGCCCGCCCACCTTTGTTTCAAAATCTCTACTACATTTGCCTGTAAAGCAGCAATGACCTATGCTTCCTCCAGGTGACACAATTAACTGGAGTCCTCCAGGGCCCAGACTCTGACTCAACTCCCTCAGGGCTCCAGTGCTTCAGCACTGAGGTTAAAGATCCTGGGCCTAAATCACTGGAGAAACACAGTTGTTTATCTTGACTCATAAAAAACCACTTAAGAAAGAGGTTCAGTGCCCTGGGCGAGTAGGTTTGGAGATGCCATAAACAACTGATTTGATGGGCTTCTGGTGAAAATTTACCTGAGGTGACATCTGGGATTTTCTTCTTTTGGCTCCAAGATGAGGAGCCCTTCAAACATTTTAGAAGAAATGAGGAGGTAGAGATGGAACAGAAGAACGAATAGCTGAGAGCTGGGGTGAGTTGGGGTATCTAAAATGTCCATCTCAGTGGCAGACAGTCAGCTAGGAGATTCAGAAGGTGGGTACCCTAAGTTTGCTGAACGTCACCAAACAGAAGTAGCTTCTTTGCACTGAGAGAGACATTTCTTTCCATTTCCCAGTTATTTATAAAGAGCCAGGTGGGTCTGGTTGATAGGGCAGAGGCCAGGGTCCTGCTTGAGACTCAGCAGTGACTTCAGCCACTGTATCCAGAGTCCTTGGGCTTTTCAATCTCAGTTTTTCATTCCACAGAGATGCATGGGACCCTATTACATGCAGGCATCCTGCTGGGCAAGCAAAATCTGGGGATGACGAAGATTCCCCAAGGAACCTTTCTTTTTAAAAATGGTTCTTGCACTCCCATGCTACGGCTCCCAGGAGCCAGAGCTCTGAAGAAGTTCGCCTGATTTGTGAAATTCCCACCACCACCCCAACTGCCAAACCTAGTTTCTCCATCACTTTGCAGAATGGAAGGCTGAATTAGCCAGAGAGTATTCTGAGTTATTGGGTGTGTCTAGGCCTAAACTATTGATTCCAAAGGGAATGTTTGGGACAGTCTTTGTTTGCCCTAAAGGGACTGTCCCACAGGGCAGAGGGACAAGACAAGTGATTGACAGCAATTCCAGTGTCAGTGCATGGAGTGACTGCAACGGATGAGAACTAGACTGTTTAATGAGTACATGTGCACATGTATGTATGTTTGTGCATGTGAAGGCCAGAGGAAACCTTGGGGGTGGGTTTAGGGTTTGTTTATTTGGTTGTTGTTTACTTTTCTTGTTTGGGGGCCTGGAAATTTAAAACAAACAAACAAACAAAAGCCTGAACTGCCAGAAATCAACTGTCTCCAGATCCCCAGGGCTCGAATGGCAAACAATTGCTATCACAACCAAGTCTTCATGTGGATCCTGGGGAGTGAGCTCCTTTACTGAGTGAGCTATCTCCCTGGTCCCTCTGCTGTGTTTTAAGTTAAGTATCCATTGTTAATGTCTATGCCTCGATTTCCTCATCCATAAAATTGGGCTTCACATAACAGGATCTTTGTTGACATTTTTTCATAAGGATTATTAAATGAGATAACTAACACAAGTAATTGTTTTCATTCAGACTGACATATAAAGCCAACCTTATGGGCACACACACACACACACACACACACACACACACACACTTAGAAAGGCAAGACGGGGGCTGGTGAGATGGCTCAGTGGTTAAGAGCTCTGACCGCTCTTCCAGAGGACCTGGGTTCAATTCCCAGCACCCAACATGGCAGCTTGCAGCTGTCTGTAAGTCTAGTTCCAGAGAATCTGACATCATTATACCAATGTGCATAAAATAAAGTTATATAAAGTTTTTTAAAAAAGAAAACAAAATGGAGGCAAGAGAATTACAATTTGAGGCCAGCCTGGAGTACACAGCAAGCCCCTAATGTGCCAATGTTAAATGACCAAAAGCATCAGAGAGAGGAGAGGTATTTGGTCACAGAATGCTGCCTGGAGTTTGCTGTGTAGCACCAGGACTTTGATACTTCAGTTCCTCTAAGGGCAGATTCTGGCATCATCTCTTTACCTCTGCTGTCTCTGCCATTTACTACAATACAAGACCTTGGGTGAAATCTGTATGTGGAGTGAGCATCCATCAATTAGAGGGTTGGGGACAGGTACAATGAACCAGGGGCATTCTTCCAAAATGATGCAGGTTGCATTTGGAGCCTGGTACAGACCCAGGCTCAAATACCATCTCAGCAATGTTTTCACTTCATGATCTGTAAGCACGTTGCTCAACATCCTTGACCCTCAGTATTGGTAAGTAGAAAAGGTAAAAGAAGACTCATGTCTCCCAGGAGTTTCATGGGAAGTGGCGGCCTTAGCCAATGGAACGGCTATCAGCTCGGTCACAACCTGATCACTAGGTAAAGAAATTTCCTGTCCTTTCCAAATGTTCCTGCCGCGGGTTCCTGTGAACTGGGGCTTTGTCTGCCTCCTGAATTTAAATAGACTTCAGACTAACATTCAAATTTACAGAGGTATATGGTTTCCGTTTTAATCTCAATCACATGTCTGTTTCTTTTTTTTTATAGTCATTTTTTACCCAAATGTTACCAATTGACCCGACTTTGCTCTTCAGAAGAATTTTTTAAACTCCTCCTAAGTTTCACTTCTGCATCAAACACAGGCGTCGGGAAGCAGGTGGTTCACCTGCTTCTGCTTGATGGTGTGAGACTCTCGCACAGAACGCCTCCAACCTCAGAATCCCAGTTTCCAGCAGAAGCTCACAAGCCCACAAGCCAGCGCGGGGCGGGGGTGGCAGTCTGGGCAGCAGGGTCAGAAAAGCCACTACAGAGTGTGGGCTGTGGGTAAATGTTCCCCGTCCTTGACCCATCATCCCACCCAAGGGAAGGAAGTGGTCTCTGCCTGCCCCCACGTGCAGACAGACCAACAGCTGACCTATAGCTGGAGTTCCAGTGACTCTTTCATCAGCAGAGGGCGCTCTAGTTAGCAAATAACTTTCCAGCGGCCTTTTTCCTGCAGGCAAGATCTGGAGAAAGCCAGAAACCAGGGTGCTAGACTGAAGTGTACAAAAGAAAAGCTCCTGGGTTTGCAAGCATCAGTGGTTAGGGGAAGCTAGCGAGAAGAGAGGGGAAGGAAGAGGCACCAGGTAAGGACAGTGAGAAACACTATTTTTGATTGAGAGATCCTCTGCTTCCTGGAAACCAGTGCTTGACGCTGTGAAGTATTGCAGCCTTAACTACAATCTGGCCACATTCTGATGGCTGAGAAGGGGAACGAACTGTTCCAGCTCCGCGTCTCAAACTAGATTCACTGGGATGCTTTCCTTTAAAACAAATTCAGTGGTGTCAAATTTGGTTCCTGGGACTCCAGGTGTGCCGGGGAGTGTATCTATCTATCCTTCTGCTGCTGCCAGTATCTTTCCCTGAGGTCAGAATCCAGCATCTGGGCCTACTAATGTGCACTGAAAATCAACAGGTCTCCAGGAATCCTCTAGGCTTTCGGTGCCAGCTTGGGACTGCTGAGACATCCAGCCTTGTGTACTGAACAACTCCGTGGGCGTCCGGCAGATCTCATTGGACTGCCCTGCCTCTGTGGTGTAAGCCAGTCTAATAAACTCCCTTTGCAATCTATGTTCACCCTACCTGTTTTGTTCCTCTGCAACTCCCATCTAATGCAGCCGTCAAGGCCAACAATGATGACGGGTGGTAAGGAAAGGCCATCGTTACTTAGCATCTAGTAGTGGCTACTTTTTATATTACACACTTCAGCACATTATATTCTACAAATACTGAATGAGAACGCCTTTATGCTCAGGATAGGGATCCATGGAAACTCAGTCATGACTAAGGCAACACAAAAGATTCCTATTGCTGTAGACCTTGCACACAATGGATCAGGCGCATCAGGACAGGTAGGTAAATTTGCAAACAAGCAGGACTGGAGAAGGTTGAGTGCAATGAAGAAATGGAGAATCAAGAGATATGTTAGAGTGAGTAGGGGAGGCCAAGTTCTGACAGGCCGCAGGGAGGCCTCATGAGACAATGGTTGTAGAATAGTTCATGCCTTGTCCTTAAGATGCAGTTCTTGCAGTACTCTGACTCCTCCTATGCCTCCAAAATCCACCATGGACCGGACAAATGACTGTAGATCTATTTGTTTTCTAGTGTATATAAAACACTCTTGGGATCTACAAGTGAAGGCTGTTGCTATGCTCATTGAACTTCTGTGGCTGGGATTTTCTCAAACAGTGATTAATAAAAATTTAGCTCCTTGTGGGGATATAACAATAACTATGGCATGGTTTGGAGGAAATTTACAAAATAAGGAAAAAGATAAAATATACCAATCATCTTAGGGTAGCTTGGAAAGATAGCTCAGTCTGCAAAGTGTTTGCTAGTCAACCAATAGGACCTGAGTTTGATCCCTAGCACCCACATAGAAAAGCCAAGCGTGGTAGTGTATGTCCAGAATCCCAGGCAGCATCAGCAAGGCAGAGAGATGTGGACCCATACGACTTGATGCCCAACTGGTCTGTCTTAATCAATGAGTTATAAAACAATGTGAGATCCCCATCTCATAAAAACAAGATGCATGGTAACTCAGGAAGACAACAGAGGTTATTCTCTGGGCCTGCACATGCACATACTCACACACATGCATAGACAGATACACACACATACACAGGTACACACCCATGCACACACTCACATGCACAGACACATTCGCACATGCACACACTGTACTATCTTATCAACAAGGGAAAAGAGGCACCTGGTGTGTTAGACTTGAGTCCTGATTCATCCAGATGCCCATTTTACCCGACTCACCGAACCCAAACGCTCCAAAGTCCCTTGTGTCACAGATGCTATTGCCCAGCCCCTGGATCTTTCTGTGGTCAAGCACAGCTCTGTAAACCCAAATTTGCTTCCCCACCTGATTTGCAGTCTCAGCTCCACATTCCAAAATCGGCTTGTTCATCTAGTGCCGGTTCCCTTGGAGACTCCAGAATCTCTTATACCCAAGGACTCCATTCCAAAGGGGCTTCAGAAAAACAGGAAATTTCTGGTAAGCTCCTTGGTATGGCAGTACCCACTCACTACCCATCTATACTTATTCTGCCCTTTCTGTTTGGTGACATGCTCTGATTTCATTTGGAGTGACAGTGTGCCCAAGACAAAAGCAATGGTTATCAGTGTTCTTGTTAAAAGTGATATGAGAAAAGATAGAAGGAATTGATGATAAAACTTCCAAGAAATACTTCCAGATGAAGACATTCAATACACTGGGACATTGAATACACTGGGACTAGCTCTCCTTTGTGCCTTTTCATTTCCATTCTTTCTAACTGGAATACAACGTGTGTAGGGGAAGTTTTAGCAGCCACTCTGTAACCAAGAGGGCAGAGGTGGTAAACCAGACAGAAAGAAGCATCCTGGGACACTGTACCTTTTACAGTCTGCAGTACCTGTCCCTGACCTCTCTGTCCTAATGAGGTTTCCTCATGCTAACTTCCTCATCATCTTTGGAACACACCAGAAGGATGTTCACCTCATAGCACTGCCCTAATTTGGTCATTCTGTCTTTGCTCGGATGCCTGTATCCCTTGAGATTCTGCTCCTGATCATACTGGTGGACTTAGTGGCTGGGAGAGCACCATCAATCACCTTGACTTTGTTTCCATCTTTCCCCTAGCGTAAATTATCTTCCTCATGCAGCCAGGCTTCCTTTGTCTTGGGCATTGCTGTACTTGATGCTAACCACATGGCGTACTGTAAGTCTCCTGTCACAGTCCAGAGACAGCTCAACTAAGAGTGAATGCTGTCCTGGCTTGGGTCGTCAGTCGAATAACTGATAAGTCAGATAGAATAGATAACTCAGTTAACAGGGATAAACGTCACATCAAAAGAAAGCCTATCTTCACCATGGCATCAGATGGCTATGGACAGGTGTGTACCTGCCAAGGGTGTCAGACATGGCTGTGGTTGAGGATGAGATTAGGGATACAAACCACCCGGCTGACAATGCCACATTCTCTCACCAACCTCTGAACCGTCCTACCTGCTTTTCTCATTGTTGTCGCCAAATACTTAACCAGTAGCAGTTTCCAGGAAGATGGATTTATTCTGGGATCATTCCACCATGATGAGGAAGACATGAAAACAGGCTAATCACATCTCATCCACATCAGGTAGGGAGAGGATAGAAAACCTCGAAGTCAGCCTCAGCGACTCACTTGCTCCAATAAGGCTCCATTTCTTAAAGGCTCCACAACCTTTCCCAAACAGTGCCTCTAAGACTGAAGCTAAGTGTTCAAATGTGAGAGTATAGTGGACAGTTCACACCCAAACTATGTGCAAGCTGTTTATGTCTATGCCTTTCTGTATGTGAAAAGCTGGGAAAACACTAAATCCTCCTCCTAGGATTGTCAGGGGACTGACTGACTGAATGAATGAATAAGTGAATGAATGTTATTTAAAGCCCTTACAGTGGCGACAAACTCATGCTGATGCCTCACATACAGACTGAAACTATTAGAAAAACAATGAGAACTTGATAAAATAAATACATATATATTTGAAGAAATCAATACACTTGTTTTTCATAGCAAGCAGATAAATAGAAATAAAAATGAGGAGGGACATGGAGAAAACACTGAGCGCAGCCTGCAAACTCAATTTCCTAGATTCACTGAGAAGCAGAGGCACCTAAACAGAAAGAAAATAGCCAGTTCTTTTAATCATAACGTCTGTTATACACCCAGACACAGAGGAAACTTCAACAAATGTAATAGTTTTAGAAATTTTCATTTTTTTTAACAGTGTAAAATCTGAGACACACAATCTTACCCAATTCATCCTTAACGATACTTAAGGAACTCAACAGGTTGCAGTGTGTGAGTGTGTGTGTTGTGTGTGTGTGTGTGAGTGTGTGTGTTGTGCTGTTTGTGTGTGTGTGTGTGTGTGTGTAAAACAATAGTAATTAAGAGAAGAAGTCATGAATCTGGCAGATCTGGGGAGGCATGAAAGGTTGGAGAAGGAAAGGAAAAGAACAGTGGAAACACAGGACTCAAGTATGAAATTCTAAAAAAATTTAAATTAAATTAAAGATCAAATCTATAATCATATTGGCAACGACCCCAATTGTCATCAGAGAGCTTTTGTCTAGTAACTGATGCAAACAGATGCAGAGATCCACAGTCAAGCACAGGGCTGATCCCAGGGAATCCTGTTGAGAGAGGGAGAAATGGAGCCAGGGCGATCAGGGTCATCATAAGGGAACCCACAGAAGCAACTGGCCTGCTCATGGGAACTTACAAACTGCAGACCAACGGCTAGGAAACCTGTATGGGCCTGGTCTAGACCCTCTGCATATGTGTGAAGGTTGTGTTGCTTGGTCTACTTGTGGGACTCCTGGCTGTGGGAATGGGCCTGTCTCTAATGCTTTGGTTGTTTTCATACCTGTTCCTAAGGCTGGGTTGCCTTGCCCAGCCTTAACACAAGGAGAGGAGCTTAATCTTACTTGTCCTTGGTAGGCCATGTTTTGTTGGTACCCATGGGAGGCCTGCCGCTTTCTGAACAGAGGTGGAGGAGGGGTGGGCCGAGGAGGGAGGGCAGAGGGAATGTTGTGGAGGGGAAGCTGCATTTGGGATGTAAAATAAATTTAAAAATCAAATTAATAAAAAATTAAAAGCCAAAATAAAAGCATATTTTATAAAAAATCTATATAACCAAAGCTATAGTCTAAGAAAAAAATTTAGACTCTAATGCCTTCTTTATACAAATGACTAGGAAAATATCCAGAGACTTACTAAGAAACCAAAAGGCTACAATAAACAAACAACAAACAGCAAAGTCATGGTAGCACCTGCCTGCCATCCCAACACCCCAAAGACTGACACAGGAGGATCTTGAGTTGGAGGCCAGCCTGGGCTACTTAGCAAATTCCAGGCCAGGTTGCATTATGCAGCAAGACTGTGCCACAAAAATGAAATCGAAAGAGAAAAAGGAAAGTAAAAGTAATTATAGACAGAAAGCCAACAATGAGAGAAGCACCATCCTGTTAGGGTCTCAGAAATTTGGGGTTCGGAAAAGACAGTGAGGTGGAACGCCTTTTAGTGAGAGATTTATCAAGGGCCTTCTTAGCACTGCCAAAGACCGCATGAGGGGGCTCCGGAAAAAACTCAAGAATACATGGCAAAGCAGGGCCTAAGGGCAAACTCACGTCTCAAGGTCCACAAACGGCCCACAGTTCACTCTTGCTGTCAGGTTCCTGTGACTCCTGGGAGGCAGGGTAAAAGTTTCTGTCCTTCAGGGTTGCATCATAGGAGATGCACCTATCCCCACCCCAGCCACCCCCCCCACCCCCGCAGCATTGCTTACAGTGCTTGGTGAACTTCCACTGAAGAAGCGAGAATTACATAATTCAAGGACAGTGTCTCCACAGGGCACCTGCCATTCCTTCTAAAGCAGCTGTTGGCATAGAGTGGATAAAAGTAACCTAAACAGCTTATCACGCAAACCTAACACTAGCAGATGTAGGTCTAAATTATGGCAGAGGAGGAAAATGAATTCAAAGCCTTTTCTGAATGTTTAGTATTTATCTGTCGATTGTGATGAGAGAGGGCCTTGCACTTTTGAGGCAGGTGCTACATTCCTCGGCCTTCTGTAAAGCTCATTTTGAAGTGTGGATTGGCTCTCCACAAATCTAAGACAAAAACCACACCGTTATGCGGAAAACACGTAATCGAAATCTCAGACCTGAAGGGAAATAGGAGAGAAAAGGGCTGCCTGGAACTTGATGGCCGGTCTGCCATCTGACCACCTAAATGGCTAGTTTCTTCAAAGCAATACAAAAATGACCAAAGGCAAGGCAGGAGATTTGAAGAAACAAGTCACCCAACAGAGAAGTAAGATTCACCCTTCAATAAGCCAAGTTTATAGCACTGTCTATAAATAAAAGGTCTCCCACTGCTATTTGAATATTTCCCAAATCCCACACAGGTCTCTCAGATTTGCCTGTGTGACACATTCACCTGGTGAGGTTTGAAAACTGATGATATCCCAGCTCCGATTCTATAGTTCCTGTGCACTTGGCTTAGGGTGTGAGAGAAGTGGCTTCAGCACAATTCTCCTGGTGATTCCTGTGTACAAGCCAGGACTCATAACCGATATCGCAGAACGCACTGCTGAGACCCGCAATTCAAAGTCCAGTTCTGGGCGTGGAGATGCAGCTCAGTGACAGAGCACTTGTCTAATAACAGCATCAGCCTGGTGTGTGCAGAACCCGGGCTTCTAGTTCTTATACAAACACACACACACACACACACACACACGCACAAACACACACACGCATACACATGCACACACGTGCACACACACAGTGAAGAAACCACGAAGAATAGGAAATAAACTTTACTCATGAATAGAAACAAACCTCTCTCTTAAAGGAATATTGTGTAAAGACCCAGCAGAGGCTACTCCAAGAATGTCAGGCGTTCAGCACTACTCGAATCAGGTAAGGCCCCAGTAAAAGTCGTGATGACGTTGTTTGTCAAAGAGGAAGCTGAGAAGCTGCTTCCCGAGACAGTCATGTCTAATACGACACAGAGTAAAATACTCACAGAAGGAAACCTCTTGACTCTGATGAAGTCTGTTAAACCAAACTCTGTTGAAGATGGAAAAATGACAATCTTAAATAATCACAGAAGTTCTTATAAATGAGCCAAGGAAGGAAACAAAGCCACCAGTGTAAGCACTAGGGAAGCCACATTGTTCTGTGCTCTCTGTGCTGGTGGCTGGCTTGTACACTAAGACACTCAGTGGACTCTCAGAGCAAGAAAGAGGCAGGGAGGGAGAGGGGGAGGGGTGGGTAAGGGAGGAGGGAGGGGAAGGTAGGAGTGGCCTGACTAGAATCAGTATTTGCTAGGACAACAGAAACAGAACTAAACAGCCACACTACTAATAACCTTTCTTCCCACCAACAGTGGTGCCCTTGAAGTGGATTTGGGGGCGGTAATGGAGCCAACACAGCACTAGATACAAAACATGTAACACAGGGAGACAAGTAAGAAGCGTCAGGAACAATATTTAAAAAAAAAACTTGTAAAAATAAATTTTCAAAACACCATTGCATGTTGTCCAAATGAAAATAATTCCTGAGTGGGAAGAGAGTTAAAAAGTAAAAATATTTTTCAAAAAAACCTGTTAAAACCTGTTAAAATATCTTGAAACTCCAGTATCAATTAAAATGTTGATATTTATTTTTAATAGTGGAGAGGGGAAGTAGGGTATTGAATTTATCAAATACAAGAGCAAATACCCCAGAATAAACCAAGCTAATAAAGACATGCTTGTCTACATGTACACATGCAAGGCAGCTATGTGTATATATCAGAATGTAATATACTATATATTATATTGATATGTATCACATATTATATTAATAAGTATCAGAAATCATTATACTATATATTACTATGCATTATACTATATATTATATAAACATGGATCAGAATGTATTGTACTATATATTAATACACAACAGAAAGCAATGTGTTATATATTAATTTGCATAATGCTACATATTGTATTATACATTATATCATATAGTTTGTTGCAGCTCACAGTCTGAGGAGCAAGCCATCTGGTTGGAAGGGCATGGGGACAGGTGTGTGAGGTGGCTCCTCACATTGTATCTGCGGTCAGCAAGCAGAGAGAGGAATGCTGGTGCTCAGCTCACTTTCTCCTTTTTATTCAGTGCAGGACCCCAGCCCAAAGGTTGGTGCCACCCACACCCTAGGATGGGCCTTTCCTCTTCAACTCAACCTAGCAACTCTCTCACAGACATGGGCAGAGGTACGTTTCCATGGTGATTCTAAGCCCCATCAAGTTGCCATCAAGATGAAGCATCACAGACTTGGGACCATACCACCCAGTTCCATGAAGGAATGAGGTTCTGATTTGTGAGAATGTGTAGATAAGTCTCAAAAATGTCAGTATGCTAAAGATAGCCAGTCACAAAAGACCGTGCTCCACATGGTTTTATTTATATTCAATGTCCAGAGTAGGCAATCTAGTCAGACTGACATACAGTAGTGGTTGGCAATCATCTAGTGAGGCTGACGTACAGTAGTGGTTGGCAATCGTCTAGTGAGCCTGACTACAGTACTGGTTGGCAATCATCTAGTGAGGCTGACATACAGTAGTGGTTGGCAATCGTCTAGTGAAGCTGACTACAGTAGTGGTTGGCAATCATCTAGTGAGGCTGACTACAGTAGTGGTTGGCGGTCGTCTAGTGAGGCTGATTGATGTACAGTAGTGATTGGAGATCGTCTAGTCAGGCTGACGTACAGTAGTGGTTGCAGTGGCAGAACAGAGGAAGGAGGATTCAGGTGATTGCTGATAAACATGTCGTTCTTTTGGGGGAGGGTTATTTTAGATGTTCTAAAATGAGGCTAGTGATGGCTTATAACTCTGTACTGTAAGGAAACAGGTGAACCTTTATTATATGCAAATTATATCTCAATCAAGTCATTAAAACATGAATGCTGTCCACCCACATTTGTTTTGTAACAATCAATATGTAACACACATTGTATCCCTCTTGAAGATGCAGCTGTCTTTTTGCCGGAATTGGTGCCTGTCCTTTCAAAAAGTTCAATTGTCGGAAATCCAAATGGGACACCAGTAAGCTGCCACTGTCTGAAAGCTCAAGCTGCATTTTCCTACCCCAGCAAAGGCTGGACTGGTGATCAAACATGCTATCTCCAAAGGCAGTCATCATCCTGGGTTAGAAACACAGTCCTCACATGTCCTCTTTGTGTGAAAGTGGCTTGAGTTTCTGTAATTGTAAAATGAAGAAAAAGTATTCTAAGAATTGAATGATACATTTGCATAATTTAGGCAATCTTAGGCACATGGTGGGAACACAGTATCTCAGACACACAATAGATACACAGTATCTCAGACACACATTGGATACACAGTATCTCAGACACACAGTGGATACACAGTATCTCAGACACACATTGGATACACAGCATCTCAGACACACAGTGGGTACACAGTATCTCAGACACACAGTGGGTACACAGTATCTCAAACACACAGTGGGTAGACAATAAATGTGTTGTTGATAATGATGCTGGGTAGGGATGAGTAGGTGTCTCTGGAGAAGTAAAGCAGTATTAGGAGATAAGCATTTTAATTTTTTTAAATCTATCTTATTTACATCTCTATATTTATATTGCATATGGACACTATCCCTGGTGAGTTTTCACTTAGCAAAATAATTATGTAAAGTTCCATTCTTTCTAAGAAGACAGGTAAATGCTGATCACTGGAAAAGGCATTTGTAGACTGAACAAGAAGAATGTCAAGGATGGACAGAGAGGACAGAATGCCACCTGATGAGTTGGAATAGTACTCCCTCCCCAGTTCCTTTTCAGGACAATGGAAATGCCTCTGAGATGCTGGCATCGACAACAAAGTACCATACAGTCCTGCTAAAGAAGATCACTGCCATCCAGTATGGCTAGGGAGTTCTGGTTCAGAACAGAAACTCAGGTGTTTGGGAGCAATAAAGGAAGTTTGCTACCCTCTAGGCAGTTAAAATTGCTTAAAATTCATTACCTGAAAGAATCGTTGTGGTTGTTGAAATTACCCATGCATTGATCTGGACAAATGTGCATGAAAGTCAGTTAATCTACACAGAGGGTATGTAAGCCTTAACACAGATTCTGCCGTAGCATATCTGTGTGTCTACATATCTATCTCTGCATATTTATGCCTATCGATCAGGCATACCCATAACTCCATCTATCATATCTATTGTCTGTCTGTCTAAGAATGTGACCCAATGAAACACTCCATATTTAAATAGAAAAAGATTACTTACAGACAGTTACCACATCTTTGCAGTGTGAAAACACCAGATACAGTCCAACTTTGAACACTATGACTTCATGATTAAGTATGTGATGACATATCAATAAATTGGAATGTTTTTGCAACAACCGAAATTCAATGTGTTTGCAAAACCATGGGCAATGTTATGTTATGGAATGAAAATTTTAGAAAAGCAACCCCTTTCTAGGAGATATAATGTTTGTATATACTTCACAAATGAGATTATACTAAAATATGCATGGAACAATGACAAGAGGAAAAGACCCCTGATTTTAGCATCATCATTAGTTGGTGGGGCTTTTGGCATGATTTGTTTGTTCTTTCATCATCCCTTCATTTAGAAGACATGACTTTAACTTTTATTATTGTGTAAACAGCATTAATACTTTGAAGTCAGCAGGAGAGGAAGGCAAACGCTGTAGCAAGACTCAATCTTCCTGTGATTAATAGCGTGGGATGCTTGCGATTGCAGCCTTGGTGCCGGATGCTGGGCTCTCTGCTTTAAGGGCAGTCATCCACACAGCTAAAACCAATTTCCTAAGGAGATCACCATCAGGTTTGGCATTACAGCTCAGTTGCAGATGCTGGACTTACAGTTTTGAGATGTGCCTCCTGGCCAGAAAATAGATGGTTCTGTCCTATCAATTAAGGATTTCTCCATTGTCGGAGCGAGCTCCTCAGGTAGCTTATGCTTCCAGGAAATCTTGGAGCATTAGGACTAGAGAGAAATGCTGCAACCTGGGAGTTTTCATCTCCCAAGAGGAGATTTTCTCAACATGTATAATTCAGAGGAGGCTCTTTGGTACCTAAATTTACAAACAGTCCAGAACTACTAAACAAAGACCCACATCTTGGGAGAGGGGGCTTAGAGGAATAGGAGTTTGCTCTTTGAACAAATGAGCAAATGAAGATGCCAGTGAACACAGCATTCAATAATTTCATTGCATCTCTCCCTTAGTCATCATTTTATTATTTATTGAGAAGGAGACGGTGCACTAAACTCCATTGTTCATAAACGTATACAGGAAACTGGCAATAACTTCCATCCTGCATGCAAAGTTGATCAATCTGTAGTGGTGGTTTTGGGTGACCACTGGCAGAGGAGATCGAGCTGTACTTAAATGCAAATAAAAAGAGCAGTGATCAGTGGTAATGTCTGCCATGGTCATGGAAGGGGAAACGGTGCTACACATGCCATACAACTGCCATGCTTGGGTGCTACTTCTGCCAGACTAAGGACAGTCATTTCAACCTTGACAGATGCTCCTCTACTAACTGTAGACTGATAGAACCAATTTCTACCTATAGTGTCATTTCTGGGAAGGTACCAATGGAGGAGAGAACAACAGCAAGGGTTTGATGGCCATCTGCTACAGTTTTCGGGTTTCACAGTCCTTTTTATGCCCATTGAATCACATAATATTTAGGGTATCCTTTTGATGGCATTCTATCCTTCCAAAGATGTCTATTTCCATCTTCTTTCCACACATCAGGTCCTAGGTTTGGAGATGTTAAATAATTTTCAAAGTCCCAAAATCAGCCACCCTTCAACGCAATAAGCCACCCCAGTATGGAACCAAATGAGATGGAACAGTATCCTCTTCCTTCCAGAAGGTCAGACAATCCATTCTACTAGGTTTTGGTAATTACTTTAGTTTAATGGGTCCTTAGAAGACACACCCTGTTTACTTATTCAGACAAAGGGAGGCATGGTCCCCTTTCTGCTCACTAGATGTGTATGATAGCTGGTGGCATTTGGCAAGGGCAAGACATGTCACCCAGACAGCAAGAATGGAGTTTTCTCACCCTGTCCACAAATGCATACTTTGTAGATAAGCCTCAGCCAACATAACTGACCCTCTCTCTCACTCTTTTCTAAAAAATTTTTTCAGCCTGGTTCAAATGTTTATAATTATTTTGTAGACTAGGCATCATCCCATGAAACAGTATATAATTACAAATTTTTCTGTATGCCAATGCCTCTGCTAATGGATCCAGCTGCATTGTTGCCTTATGGTTTCACACTATCTATACACAGAGATATCACAGTGAAGCTGAGCAGACACAGAGGAAAATCCAAGAAGTGCAAAGTAGAACAGTCTGACTCCCAAGGCTATGGCTTCCTATCCCCTTGAACTGCTTACCAGCTTTCAGTAGGTTCTCACCACCGAGCAGCAGAGACTGATGGAAGAGTCCAGCCAGGAGGTGGGGAAGCAAGGTAAGGAGGAAGAAACCAGTTGCTACAGTAGAAACCAGAGATCAACAGAGCTCCGGAGAAGTCAGGGTAACAGTTTCAAGGTGCCCCAGAGCAGGAGAGTAGTGGGAGAATGCTGTCAAAGAAAACAATAGCCTACTCAATCAAGTCTGTCCCACATGGGGCAGGGTGAAGTCTGGTAAGTCCCTGAGTCCTGGAATAGGAGATGACAACCAGAAAGCCTGTGGGATGTGTGGACAGAGCCACATTGCTCCATGACCACCTCTCTTCATTTCCTTTTTAAACCAAACAGCTTCACCGAGGCATGAGGCATGTCATCTATGTAAGTGTACAATTTAATGATTGGTAAATTTATTGAGTCATGTGACCATCCAATATAATCTATTTGGGGAACATTTTCATTACCCGCAAACACATTACCTATTCACAGTGAGTCCCCATTTCTACCTGCTCAAACCCTGAGCGATGATTAATAGAAATTCATGCCTCAGTATCCTTAGGGTACTGGTTCTAGGACTGTCTTGGGTTAAAAAAAATTATAAGACGTTTGAATCTCTTATATAAAGTGATATAGTGTTTGCATAGAACCTGCACACATCCTCTGGTGTACTTTATTCTCTATAGGGCTGAGGAAGTGGCGCAGTAGATAAAATGCTTACTATGCAAACACAAAGATCTATGTTCAGATCCTCATGTAGAAATTCTGAGTGCATTGGTGCAAGTTAGTAAGCCCAGTGCCAGGGCATGGGACAGAAAGGAGTGGATCCTGGGGACTCACTGGTCAACCAGTCTAGACAAAACAATGAGCCCAAGGTTTGGTGAGAAACCAGGCCTCAAAAAACTAAGGTGTAGAGGGACTGGAAGCCACCTGACATCAATCTTGGGCCTCCACAGGCACACACATGGGTGAGCTCACCTGCTCAAACATATGCACACAATCTCTCTAGATTACTAATGCAATGTTAACAGTTGTTATATTGCCATTTCTTGTTTGTTTTATTTATTTTTTTTAAAATAAATTTTACCTAAATTTGGCTGAATCTGGTCAGGTAGGGAAGGAGATTCTAACTCCATGGCAGACAGGATGTAGAAAGTGGTCAGATATGAGTTATCCCTGAAGACCCAATCTCAAGCACCCATTTTCTCTAGCCATGCTCTGCCTCTGATAATTTCTGGAAACTTCTAAAATAATGTCACTATCTGGGGGCCAAGTATTCAACACTTGGATCTGATGATTGGAAAAGGTGATTGAATTCTCTGCCTCTGGACATTTTATCTAAATGAAACCATGTAGCAATAGCCTTAAGGATTTGTTCCTATCCGAACAGCTCATGCTACAGAACTCAGAAAGGAGGACGTGCAGCAGCTAGTGACTCACTTCTTACTAGGAGTTGGGAACCTTCCGTATGACTTGGTTTCACTATGATTGACAAATAATGACTGCACTTGGCCTGGAGTCTCATAGTCAGCTTGCATTCCTTCACCTGTGATTTGGAGATGTAGCCTTTCAGCACAAGGTTGGTTGAGAGTCTTGAAGTTCACCACCTCAGCGTTACAACCAATGTGCCTGGCTTAGGAGTCCATATACTTCATCAAATTCAACAGCTTCTGGTGACTTTTTGAGCGTCAGAGGTCAGCCTTTGGTAATAAATGATATTCAGAAGAATCTTAGTTTTTAATCTAGCTCCCCAACTCCTTTGCTATTCTCTTTTTAAAATATTTTACGTGTATGGGTGTTTTACCTGCATGTAAGTAGGTGCACGGTGTGTGTGACCAGTCAGAAAGCAAAAGGTGGAATTGGATCCCCTGCAACTAGAGCCGTAAGTGATTGTAAATCACTATGTGGGTACTAGGAAGTGAACCCAAGTCTTCTGGAAGAGAAACAAGTGTTGAGCAAGTGCTTTTAGATAATGGGCCATCTTTTAAACCTCTCATCATATTCTTAGAAGTTAATAAAATTAAAGGCAACTTGATGAGAAACAACAATATTAGAACAACCAGTCAACTGGTCAACCTCAGTTGCATTCTGCAGAACTGCCTTCTTGGTGCATGGAGCCTCTTACCATGCAGACTGTACATCTGCTGGACAAACTGGTTACAACACTCTATATGTAGGTGTATATTTGGTTTGTGATTAACTATAGCAACAATTGCATATAAACATAAATGGTTAGGATGTCAGTGTAGAACCCCCATCCTCTCTTTCCCACAGCAGGATATGAGTGGCTGCTGAAGGTCAGTGTCATAGTTCTTCTGTCTCCCTGACTCTGGAATAACCTACCCAGTAGTAGCTTGACTGCCCTTCCTCTTGTCATGTCTTGCCAATTAGACATGATCAATTAGAAACATCTAATTTTTTCCTTGGCACTATGAATCAATTGGAAAATAAAATAAAAAACAAATAACTGACCGACTTAATTGCTGATGTTCTTGAGTAGGGAACCTATGATTACTTTGTATTGGGACTTACCTGAGTTCAGATTCTGCAGTCCACTGCAGAAGATCTGCAGATTCATAGCTGCAAGAGAGTCATGCTGGATCTAGGAATGGAGATGGAGCCAACTCTAGTAGCTTTATTTACCTCTAATACAGGCTCTGTGAGCATGAGTTTTCAAGTCCTAAACTATGATTGCAGTCAAAGCTGTGTAGTGTGGATAATTGACTTGTTCTTATTTTTCATCAGATTTTCATCATTTTTCTTAAGTTCTAAGAAAACTTTGAGGATTGTGGCAAAATGGAATAGAAACCAAGACCCTCCCTGACACAGGTCAATGACTTGTAGAAGAGCCTCATTCAGGAAGGTGGAGGTCTCTTGTTTTGGGGGTCAGTCACAGAAGTAAAAGTTGACACACAATATGAAGGCCCAGCTTTCTTCCCTATTGTCTGTAGCAGTGTTTCAAATTGACCATTTGAAAGGTGTTGTCTTAGGTACATGTGGCTCTTCAATGACCAACGAGTCCAGAGATATATAAACAGCCTGGAATGTGTCCTTCACTTAAAACTGCAACCAGTTGTTAGAGGATGTCACCCAGGACCCACCTTGGACGCAATATATTGACATACCCCTTCTCTCCAACATACTATACCTTAAAGGAAATGTTGGGATAGATTTTCAATTATACTTTTGATAGATGGAGGAACTGGCATTGTTGCATGTGTCACAGCCCATGCCAAAGCTAGTCTGTCACTTTAGGCAACCCTTGCATAGAAACAAACCTAGATTAGAGTTTGATTACTTATTTGATTTAGAGATGTGGGTGATAGCACAGTGGAAATGGCCCATGTTGCCACTCTTTCCTCTATCTTCATTGCAAATAGGGTTTCTCAACACAGTTTTCCTGTGATGGGGGAAGGGGTTATATGAACCCCCTTCCCAATCACAGTTACAATACTTAAAGTGGGGGAAATGGAGGCACACGAAATTTGATGAAAAGACCATGTTAGAAACAAGGGGTATGTGGGAAAATGGCTTAATCTGTTAAGCATTGGCTTTGCAAATACAAAGACCTGAGTCTGATCCCCAAAATCCACATGCAAATGCAGGAAGTAGTGGCTCACACTTGTAATCCCAGTACTGGGGAAATGGAGATAGGCTTCCTGGAGCTCCACTGACTTAGCCTAACTGGTGACTTCAAGAATTTATGCCAAAGGAGGTGGATGGTCTCGTTGAAGATGATACTTAAGGCTGTCTTTTGGTCTCCATGCACACATGAACAACTAGGTGTATCAGCATACACACACACACACACACACACACACACACACACACACACACACACACACACCGAAAACCATAAAGGGACTGAGCAAAATCAAAAGAGAAACAAAAGAAATGTGAGAGGGAAGGTAAAGGTGGAAAGGGAGAAGAAAGGGAGGGAGGGGCAGAGGAAGGGAGGGAGGGAGGAGAAAATATCAATCAGAGAGCTGGTAAGAGATGAGTTCAGAAAAGAACAGCAAATGAGAAAGAAAGAAGAAAAGGAAAGAGAAGAGAGAGGAGAGAGAAGGGGGAGGGGAGGAAGAAGAGGAGGAGGAAGTACAAACATGGATAATCCAGTCTCACAACATCATAAAGCCTTCTGGGTTTCTTAACTTGGCCAGTGTTGGCACATGTGTCTTGATAACTTGTGTCATAGCTGGGCCCCCCATGGTGTTTCATGAAACCACATGGTGTTTCAAAGACTCAGGTGGCACCTCCACCCACAGATGTATCATTTCCAAACATCTTAAAAATTCTTTCCATGGGCAAGATCACCCTTCATCAGAAATCCCCTAGTGAAAGGGGCCCTGTCCTTTCAAGTCTTCTGAGTTCAAACTATACACCCAGGCGAATGAGGTGCCTGTTGCAGGGAACACTTACGTGTTTTTTTCCCATTGTCCCTGATGGTAATTTAACACATTACTTTTATATTAAAACAAATGTAGATATATTATAGAGTAGAATCCAAGTTTAAGACTGGAAAGAAATTTCATGTCTGAAATGAGGTGATGTTGGCCGCACTCCCAGAACCCTTGGAAGATATACAGTCACATCTCCCAGCCTTGGAGGGAGCTAATAATAGCTACAATTATTGAGTGCTGACCAGGGGCCAGGAAGTCTCAGGACAATCACCCATTTGATCCTTATAGTCTGTCATTTTTTGGATGAGCTGACTGAGGCCCAGGGAGGTCCCAAAACTAATTGAAAGACCAGTAGCTGCTCAGTGACAAAGAAATACGTTGGAACCACAGTCTGCTTTTTCTGGGGATGTATCTCAAGGTACTTCTGGAAGCATCTGTAGAAAAGTGAGCAAGGAGAGATTGCCAAAGCGAACACCCTACAGCTGGCTGATGGGACAGCTCATGAGAGAGAAGGGCTCTATAGACAATGATAAAGTTAAACTGGGCATGGTGGTAAATTACTGTAATCCCAGGACTCAGGAGACGGAAGTGGGAGAACTGGAATTTTAAAATCACCTTCAACAACACAGTGATCCCATTCTATGGTACTTTGCTACCACATTCCTAGGAAAACAATTTAGACATTGCCCAAAATGGACTTGGATCTCAAGCACCAGGACCTCAAGAATCCAGATTTAAGTCTAGCCTCAGCTTCTGTCTGTGGATTTTTTCATACCTCTAAAATGGAATGTCAGGATAATCTACATTATGAATTACAGAGTGTAAAGGAGTAGGGTCAGCATGGGGAGTCCACAGAGTTCCCACTGTGGAATGAACCTCAAAACAGCAACCCATTGCCCAAACTACTATCATTCTAATATTTCCTGGTCCCTGGTGGGTTTGAAAAGCATTTTTGAGGCAGGATCTGGTTATATAAAACCTGCTCTCCTGAACTTGATATATATCTTAGGTCAGCCACAAACTTGCAATTCTCCTGCAGTAGCTTCCCAAATACTGTGACTACGGTTAACATCACCCTGTCTCATTCACTATTTTCATATCTAATATTATCATTGGGAGATAAGAAGTGGCCTGGCAAGATGGCTCAGTGGGCAAAAGGGCTTCCCATTCAAGACTGACAGTCTGAGTTCAATTCCTGGAGCACACTCAAGAGTAGGAAAACCTGCCTCCACAAGTTGTTCTCTAACCTTTGTGCACACACCATGGTGTACACACACTAATAACAATGAGTAAACAATTGTAAAAAGGTAAGGAATAAGGGTATCAGGGTCTCAGCTCTTCCTGGGGAATCTATATGGTTGATAGAGGAGGAGAGAGATTTTCTTCAGTGATCTAGTCACTCAATGGCAAAGTGCCCAAGCTCCTCTAAATACTCCCTCACACACGCATCTGTGAGCAACCCTATTGAAAAGTCACTGGGTCACCCAGGAAAAAGACATGAAAGTAGAAAGAGGACCAGTTGGGAAGAGGAAGGGGATCAGTGGGAGGGGAGGGGACAAGAGAGGAACATTAGTTGAATGTGGCTAGAATACATTCTGTATGTGTGTGTATGAAAGTGTCATAATAAATCTCATTATTATGCATAATTAATGTATTCTAATACATATTTTAATGGAGCAATGAGTCTAGTTCTAGAAACTAAGGGTGTCATAATGAATACTAAGCAACTAGGAGGCATATAGGAAAATAAAATCAGGCCCACATTTTATCTCTAAAGCTACCTAAATCTTTTAGACCCCTGGGTGAATTTCTCCATGCTCTTTTTTCTCCTAGGACTGATAGGTTGAGCTTTCTCCCAGTGGTCTTCCAGCATCTCCTTCTGATCATCTGCTGCTTCCATCCCTGTAGAATCTGAAGCACCTCACCTTGGTCACCACTTGTGAGTTGCAGAGCCTGACTGTGTGACACATGCAGCTTCCCACAAGTGACAGAAATTCACAGAACATTCCTTTGCCAGCAATAATTAACAATTGAATACAGCTCGCAATCATTCATTACAGTGGTTATCTGTACTTGTTAAGTGTGATCTAACGTTCTTGTTACCAGGAGGGGTGTTGGAGGCTTTCAGCAGCTGAGCATGTCCCGTGTGGCTTCACTTCCCAGGCGTTGTCCCAAGGCATTCTAATCTGTCCTTCCATAGTGATAACTGTGTGATGTGCATTTGATAGACAGGGCATCACAATGGAGGGTCCCTTATTGTGGGATGGGGAGGAGGGTGGAGATCATGGTGGATGAAAGAGAGACAGAAGCACTCTGCCCGTGGGTCCCTCAGCACAGCTTTCTGGCAACAGCTCCTGAGACTGAATCAACTTGTAAAAAGCTGATCTGAGACACGTAGGTTAGATGGCTGAGACTTCTGGAACAAAGTACCACAACGGAGTGGCTTCACCAGGAGTCACTGGCGAAGTAGTAGAGGCTGCAGGTCTAAAATGATGGTGTTGGCTGAGTTTGCCCTGCTGAGGGCTGAAGAGTCTACTACTCCATGTTATAGGAAGAGGGGTCCCTTTGTTTCATCCCACACAGCTAGCTTATACCTGAAATAATCACACAGAAACTGCATTAATTAAAACACTGCTTGGCCATTAGCTCTAGCCTCCTATTGGCTAATTCTCACATCTTGATTTAACCCATTTCTATTAAATCTGTATATTGCCACAAAGTTGTGGCTTACTGGTATACAAAAAGGAAGGCTTTAACTTTAACATAGTAAAATTACATATAACAAAATAGTTATCAAGCAAGAATTACAGTTACAATATTTATATCTATTTTATCTTTTATCATAACAAAGGAAAACTATAACTATCTATTCTTCAACTCTACCAAAGACTTCAGAAGGATGTAATATTACCTATGTAAGCTAGAAGTGCATTATAAACAACTTCCAAAACTCTAGAAATGACAGAAACATCTCGCTGCCTGTACAGTCACCCAAAGTTCCTCTGTACAGTTGGGGCATCCATCTTCAGCTTACAGGCCCATAGTATTCAGCAAACTTTTCCATGAAGCAGGACATTTTAAAGACAGTTTAGTCACTTTCTTTTATGTCCTGTAGAATGTCTCTCAGACTCTTTCATGAAACAGGAACCCTGAAGGATCATCTCACCTTTAGGCAAGTTTAGTAGTCCTCTCTCTGCAGGTTCTTCATGTCCAGTTTATGCATCAGTCCAGGCAAGAGCAGTTTCTTTTCCAAATGGCTAACCAACTCTATAAGGAGCCTCTTCGATGCCCATCTTCCTCTGTAAGTAGATTTTTTGTTTAAACAGAAAAAAGGAAATGGTGTAGGAGGTCCTTCTGTTTTTGTGTTGCTTTCATTGGTTAATAAAGAAACTGCTTTGGGCCTAGTGATAGGGCAGAATTTAGGTAGGCGGGAAGACAGACTGAATGTTGAGAAGAAGGGCAGACAGAAAACTGCCACGGAGATGCCAGGTCAGACATGCTAAATCTTTACCAGTAAGCCATGACCTTGTGGCAATATACATATTTAATAGAAATGGGTTAAATCAAGATGTGAGAGTTAGCCAATAGGAGGCTAGAGCTAATGGCCAAGCAGAGCTTTAGTTAATACAGTTTCTGTGTGATTATTTCAGGTTAAGCTAGCTGGGTGGGATGAAACAAAGGGACCCCTCTTCCTATAACAACTCCAGGCTTCTTTCTTTGGCTTATCTAGGGATCACTTAGTCTTATGGTGATACCGTAATAAAATATGGTGAGCTAAGTGTCTTATAAACAACAGAAAGTTATTTCTCCCAATTCTGCAGGTTGAAAAGCTCAAGGCCAAGATGCCAGCAGATTTGATATCTGATGAGACTCTTTGGCTTGTAGAGAAAGCCAGCATCATGTAATTTTTGCCTGGTGGGTCTCATAGAGAGAGAGAAAATGAAGGAGGTGGGAGACAATGAAGGGAGGAGAAGAAGGGATGGAGAAGGGAGAGAGTCCCTTCACACTTAAGGCTAAATTTGAGGGCCTATGGACAGTTAACAAATGACAACGCCTACTTTATATTATCTCTACACACTGTTAGGGGGTATTATAAGAACACTGCTCTACTGAATGAGGAAACACCCTAATTATCTCATTTTTATTTACTTTTTACATCAAGATATTATCTGTAAAGAATGTCCCATTCTGATACCAGGGCATCAATGTGCAATATATGAACTTGTGGCATGAAACATATCAGCTGCAAACACCAGCCACATGAGTGGGCAACTTAGGTTTAAAGGCTTCTCTTAAGCACCCTGCTTCACTCTATCCAGAGCCCTTCTCCAGTAAAAAGGAGTTACCTAGTCTAGCCACAGTGAAGCTTTTATTCTTCAAAGTGATCACAGACTGTTACTTCCTTTTTCAGCCTTGAGATTTTGACTCTATGGTGTTGAATACACCCATCTACCCCAACTAGAAGACTCCAAACCAGAGAACTGAGAGCTGAGATCCAGTGGGATTGTGTTCATGTCATGTTCTCTATTCAAATAATTTTCTTTAGTTCTGAGTAGAAGGCAGGCGTGAGCAAGGACTGGAAAGGTTCATGGCTGTGGCTGAGAAGTTTGAGAGCTTCAGTTTAAAAATAGGTAAGCTGAAAAAAAACCACTGGGGGATGGCACCAAAATAGAGTGGTAATTGATCTAATGCAACTTCTGCCTTAGATAACATCATTATTTGTGAAATCATGTCAGTGCTACCCCTGCCAAGTCAGCACTTACAGGACGTGGCTTCTAATTTTGGAGTAGGACTCTTTGAGACTCATCTCTGAAAGCTGAAGACAAAAGCTCAACAGACACAGGGTAGTCAGACTCTGAGAGCTCCGGCTGGAGGATGGAATTTCGGAGACTGAAGCACCATGACAGACTGGTTTGAAAAGCCAGGCACAGTGGTACACATCTGTGATCCCAGCACCAAGGAGGGAGAGATAGGAAGGTCCCTAGAGCTGGCTGGCCATGGGTCTAGCTGAATCAAAGAGCTCCCAGCTCATTAGAGACCGAGTTTCAAAAAATAAGTGGAAGAGTTGGTGCAACTCCAAATAAAAGTAATAAACACAATCACGTCATCCATTTTTCTAATCCTAATACTCCTGATCTTCCCTATAATCCTATCTTTAACAAACATAACAAAACATGAGTGAGGAAGATAGTCAACATTGACCTCTGACCTCTACACATGCACCCACATGTGAATGCACAGTCATGTGTTCCCATCTACATTAATTCAAGCACACCACATGCACATGTATATATGTGCATGCACGCGTGCATGCATGCCCACGTGTGCACACGCGTGCGCAGACCCCCCCACACACACATACGGCCAGCCTGCAAGCTCCTACTTAAGCTTTCATCTAGCCAGCAGCATCTGGATGGAGGAGAGGTGACTTGCTTGGGTATGTCAGGAGCACCTGCTGGCTTTCCAAGCACTATATGGGGTGCAGAAGCAGCTGCCTAGCAAGTGGCAGACCAAGAGCAGGCAGAATTCACAACCAAAAGGCAGTAGCACCTAGACCTTGATGTCAGCAGCCTGTCTCAGACATGGAGCCTGCATCTGTCCAGAGCAGCCAATCAGAAATGTTCAGAGGTCTCTGCCTAGAAGACACCACTGATGTCAGTGTGCCTTTAGAGAGGACATCTCCATTGTCCCTGATTGCTTCTCCAGACAGGAGGCCCACAACCTCTTATATAACTTCTGAAATCATTTGTGCTGGAATGCTCTTAGAATCTGCTATCCAGAGGGAATCACTAAATGTGGGTCATTGACCCTTGAATTAGAATTGTGAGTCAATATAAACCTCTTTTCCTTATAAAATTACCCAGCCTTTGACATTTTATTATAATAGCAAAACAGACTAATATATCATGCTATCAACAGTGCCTGCACTATGGTAAGTTGTGTCATTCCTCACCATCCCCCACAACACAAACATGAACTTAACAGGATATACATGAGATAGCAAGGACAGAAGCAGAGGCCAGCTTCAGCTGTGCTGGGACTTAAAGCATGTTGGACCCTAACAGGAAGAAAGGTGGCCAACACCAGAAGAATCAGCTCCAACTCCATCCTGCCTTGAACTTACTCCACGCATGGCTTACAGATCTGGGAGTGAATCTCTTCCTGACTCCGGGCCTGAGGAGGGAAGAACATCTTGGCTGACATTCTCCTCAAGACTGTGGGTGATGATGAAGGCTGAGAATTTTCTTAGAAAAACTGAATGTGTTATATTAAGAGAATCCATCTTGCTGAAGGCAAGGTCATCAGCTCCAGTGAAAATCTAAGGGAGGAATGAGCAATTCTGTGCCCCTACTGGACCATCAAGCAGCATCCAGCTCATGTTCGGGGAGCCAGTTGTTCACCGAAGCCTGTCTTTCCTTCTCTCCTTAGGTTTTTCTCCACAGCTGGTGAGCCAAAGGGATCTGGTGTGCCGTAGGCCAGAGGAGCACGGTGCCCGATTAGCAGGCATTTAAAGAATCCCTTATCATCTTTTCAGAGCTTTCTGGCTTTATATTTTTTTAAGCTTTATTCAATTCTCAGCAACTCGATTTTAAAGGTCATTGTATTAACGGCAAAGATGAATTGAGGGACGAGGTCATTTTTCATCTGGGAAAACTGTTTGGTCTCATAGATGCTGATCTGGACTTTCAAAGACCATTTTATTTCAGCATGGCCTTCTTGAGGTTGGGGAGAGGCCTCTGCTCTTCCTTCTCGCCAGAGGCAGCCTCGCGTCAACATTTGTCTCTCTCTCCTGTCTGAACCACAGGTGCAGCTGTACCGTTCCACAGCAGGTCCCATTGGTGGGTGACTTGATTGTGCTCACCCCGCTGAAATATCTGGAAATGTATAGCAAGACAGCCGTTCTCTATTGCCGTAATTTACGACAGAAGCCTGGATAAATCCCGAGACATAGATTTTCTATAAAATACTTCCTTGTGAAACTTTGTTACACTACAAAATGAAAAGAAGATGAGGGAGAGGAGAGGAGAGAAGGGGGCAGCCGGAAGCCTGCAAGGTGAACATAAATCTCGGAGGGTGCCGCTTCCATTCATCATATTTACTGTAAGGACAGGAATTTTATTTGATAGAAAAAGAATGAATCACAGTGGTTTTAGAATCTAATATGAAGCTCGCCGGAAGCGGCTCCTCCCATCTTTCTGCTTCCTCTAGAGCTCCTGCGTTTGGAGGGAAGGAAGATGGAAGAGTGCTATCAGCCATAGACTGCTCTGCACTGAGGTGGGTGTCAGAGGAAAGGGGTTTGTGGCTTTACTCATCCATAGGCATAGTTTAATTATTCAAGTTATGCTGTGTGAGGTGATTAAGGGAGACAGCAAGAAATGGCTGGAGGTGGAAGAATGGGGAAGGAGGTGGGAGTGAGAAACTTCTCAGCCAGGGAGGTGGTTTTGATGGCTTTCTCATTCAGAGCCTGGGAAAGAAGGAGATTGAAGACGCAATTCTGCACATCCCTCCCCCAGCCCTTTGCCTCTCACATCATGGGTGTATACATGAGCTGTTGTGCATGGCTGCTTATATTCACCACAGTCCCATCATCATTTATGTTAGGCTTCAAGACCCTGAACACAAGAGTATAACTGTCTGAGGTCATGCAGAAATGGACTGCTCGCTCCTTCATGCATGGGGTTCCTGCAGGGAACTTCCAGGGGGATATTGTGACTTTTATTGCGATATGCAAGACCTTATATTCAATCATGAGAGAGACAGACAGACAGACAGACAGAGACAGAGAATATAAATATAAGTATTTCTTGGGGTTTTAAGGTTGTTGTCTGTTAGAGTCTTCTTGATGAGCAGACAGGGATGAGGGTTGTGAACATGTTGCAATTTATACATTTGTTATTCGCTAAATAACAATAGTGCCTCTCTTTGCCAGGCATCACACTCCAGGCATCTGATGAAAGCAAAAGTTTTCCCACTGGTTTCTACACCACCACAGCTTTTTGAAATAGGAAGACCCAGAAGGACCATCTTTACCAAGAACAGCATCAGGCAACCTCTTACACACAGGGCTGCTTCATGTTTTCCCCACATCCCTTTGGTTCCCCAAAGTGAAAACTGTTTTAATTGAGTTCCTTGTGGGGAGCAGGAATCTCTAAAAAGGAAACTCCTTTGCATGGTTGGAAAGACTTAGCATTGCGTTTGGTCACTAAAATACAAATATTTTGTAGAATTAGGAAGTAACCTATGGAGCTTGTTTTCAAAGTGTTCAATTGGAAATTGGATCATGGATCAAGTCCCAAAGCTGAAGCAGGCCTCACACAGGTGGCCTGCAGCCTGTGCATTTATGGAGAGGGATGGAGAGTGGGAAACCATATGTGAGTTCCATGTAAATACGTCACAGAACATCGCAAAAATACCCGTCTCTTCGTCTAAGGACCTCTTTCATATAGTTGCAAGAAATGAAAATGAAAAAATGGATGCATGAGATCTCACATCCATTTGGAGTCTGAGGTGTTTGTTGTTCCAGGCGTGGCAGGTGTCAGATATACAAGGCATTTAATAGGATTCTATTCTGTTTCCCTGGTCCTGGACTCTGCATCCCCCATCCTCGGCTTTGCTTTTCTCTCTGCAGTTTCTCTCCCATGTGTACCTGTAGGGGGAGGGGGAAGGCAGACTAGCATACATGGAAGGTAAGTCCAGTGTGAAAGTTGTTCCCATCAGGGCCATGAATGCTCTCTCCCTGGAATCAGGACTGATTGGTTTTGCCACACCTGCAACAAGTGTTGATGGTCTCATTGACCATGATGAGTCCACCAGGCAGGGTAGGAGCTAGAGTGATGTAGGAGCTATAGACAGAGAGGATTATTAGATGGAGGGACTGAGGGATGGTGGAAATTCAGACTGTTACTGTGTCTTTCTATGCTGTTCATCTATCCATTCATTCATTAATCCACCCATTCAACTATTTACCTTCATATACACCCTTCTATTAACCCATCCACTTACCCATTTATCCATCCTCCTATCTATATACCCATCTATCCATCATTCATTCATTCATCCATCCTTTTATCTTCATATTGCCCATCAATCTACCCAACTGGCTACACATCTTCATTTCCATCCATCCATCCATCCATCCATCCTTCCTATCTTCATATCTATCCACACACCACCCATTCTCATATTTTTATATTTGTTTATCAATCAATCCATCCATCTATCTTTCTTCATGTCCACCCACTTACCTCCCTATTTTTATACCCATCCTGGCATCCATGTATCCATGCATTAATACACCCATCTAATCCGTCCATCTTCTCTGTCTATCCTTTCATCTAGTCAGCATCTGTTTTCATCTTTATTGTAGAAAGCAATGAATTTTCAGTTCACTAAACATTTTAGAGAGTGAGGAAACTATTTTTAATAGAATGGATAAATACATTTCATTCTATTCCCATTGCACATGCACATGCAATGAAAAGGTGAATCACACAACAGACCCCAGCAGGCAATGTCAGACCTAGGATCTATAACCTGTCTCCTTATTTTCATTTATCTCACAAGATGCTGCTCCATCTGCTAAGCAATGGGGGTTCCCAACAACCTAGAGCTACTGGAATTACTTACTAAACAAAGTCATATCATATAAAGGTATGTTTATCTTTAGTTTCATCTTTACCTCACGATCATATCTATCTTTACAAAAGGAAAATGCACCTTTATTATAATGCCAAATCTCAGAGAAATAAAAGCATGTTTAATGTCAGAGCTGGATGCATTCTTATGGTGCTGAGACCTAACATATACTAAGCTATTGGTTAATATATTGAAATATGTCCCCACATAGAGGTGTCTCGAAAAGTCTTTAAAAATCATCAGGATATTCATGGGAAGAAGTAAGATGCAAGCCACTATGGACAGTTTCTAAAAGAAATGCCTTCGTATAAACCAGCGAGGTCAAAGGAAGTGGGACAGGTTGTTCTAACCTTGTCATGATGATTTAAATAACACACACACACTCATGCATGTAGGCCCACACTCACACACGCACACACGCACACACATGCACACATGCATATCCATGCTCGCACACAACCACCTCTACCACTGATCTTAAGTGGGCACACCCCCACACTATGATGTCTAAAATTCTTCCCTCACTATTTCCCACCTGCAGGGTCACAGTCAACGAGTACTCAACAGAGGTGACCCCTCCCCCAGGCTGGGACTGAACAATGATGACAGTGCAGATCAGATGCCCGCCACCCATGGACTTGCTAACACATCCATCGTCAGAGGGACTATTTCTTCCACATGGAGCAGCTTTGGTGCGGGCCGTGCATCTGAATCTGAAATGAATTCAATTTAGCCTGGTGTAATTGCTTATTTGATTCTCGACTATGACATGCAGTTAGGAGGGAAATTGACATTCTGTCATTTCTGTTCCAATGAACCGAATTCCGACAAGTTCCCTCCTCACTACTTTGTGGCAGCTGGGCCACCTGCTCTCCTTCTAAAAGGAAATTAGAGAGCACAGGGAGCTTGGAAATATAGGCTCCCAGGCCGGCGCCTTTTGAGAGCTGTGAGGCAGATGAAGCAGGTAGCCAGCCAGAGGTATGCCTGAACCTCCTTCTCCCCACACTAACAACAGAACTCCTTTCAGAGGTGCTCTGCGTGGATTTCTGCTTTAGAAATAGAAATTCTCCCATTGTCATCCAAAGGCCATTTATGTTCAAGGTCAAATGTCCCAAAAATTCTCAAATAATTCAGAAGTTTGGAGATACCCTTAGTATACCATCAAAGACCTAACAGTTTCAAACACAAGAAAATGTGTTTGCTAGACCATGGTTACCCAATGGCCTCTTCACCCAAGTCTTTATATGACCACAGGACTCCGAGTGATGTTTGCAAGCTGGCTGACAGGCCAGCTCCAACCTTAAATCCTAGCGATGAAAGAGGAAATCCACAGGAGCTTAAGTAGAGGGCTCAGGTGTCAATAGCCATGGAAACTAGACTTCCTGGGAGATGTGATTTAGATAATAATCCTAAAGCATGGTTTTTTTAAAAAAAAAAAGAATGGGGAATTCTCAGGGGAGATGACTGTACCTCCCTCCCTACTGATGACATTTGACAACATAAAGACAATTTTGGCTGTCCTAATGGGAATGGTGCCCATTATGGCATCTAATCAGTGGAGGTCAGGGATGTTGGTGACCCACACAAGATGGCTGCATATAAAACAAAATAACCTGGTCCAAACTCTCTCTCTCTCTCTCTCTCTCTCTCTCTCTCTCTCTCTCTCTCTCTCTCTCTCTCTCTCTCTCTCTCTCTCTCTCTCTCTCTCTCTCGTGTGTGTGTGTGTATGTGTGTGAGAGAGAGAGACAGAGAGAGAGAGAGAGAGAGAGAGAGAGAGAGAGAGAGAGAGAGAGGCTAGAGGATAATACTGGCTGTCATTCACCCACCTTGTTCCTTTGAGTCATAGACTTTCACTGGCCTGAAACTTGCCAAGTAAGCCGGGTTAGTTGATCATTAAGCCCTGGATATCTACCTGTCTCTGGAATTACAAGTGTGTACTGCTACACCTAGATTTGTTTTTAAAATGTGGATTCTGGTGATCAAACACAGGTCTCCATGCTTGCAAGACTTTACTGCAAAGCCATCTTTGGGGCCCTTTTCCAAACTCCTGATGGTGCTGTGTTTGAAAAGCCTACTATGGTGTAAAGAGGTGTGGCAGGTGGTACTCACCTAGGAGAAGGATATTCTGGCTTATTAGGAAAGTCAATTCCTGCCCAATGGAGAAGCACATGCTCACGGTGGGCTGGCAGGACCCTCCTCCATCAATTACTAATTTAGAAAATAAACTGCAGCCTGATCTTATGGAGGCATTTTTCTTGGTTGAGACTCCCTTCTCTTTGACGACTCTAGCTTGTGTCAAGTTGACAAGAAACCATCGAGGACAACAAATAAAGCTGCTCAGCACAACCCCCAGACAGCAGTAGATGCCTAGATTGTTAATATATGCAGACATGACAAAAACAAATAAATAAACACAGGAGAAAAGATTCCTGCAGGCACCCTCCTCCTTCATCTTCCGTTTGGAGTTGAAAAACTGCTGTCTGTAGAGCAGCTCTTGTGATTCTGGCCAAAGACAGCTGCTGAATTTGAAGAAATTGGGCCAATGAGTTTATTTTATTCATGAGAAAACACATGTGTCATTTCTTTGCGCTCCATGATTCTCTCCAGCGCCCTGTCCCCTGAGACTGGACCAAGGGCAGCCTCGTTCTATACAGGCTGTGCATAGACTGGACCAAGGGCAACCACGCTCTACACAGGCTGTGCACTGACTGGACCAAGGGCAACCACGTTCTACACGGGCTGTGCACAGACTGGACCAAGGGCAACCACGTTCTACACGGGCTGTGCACAGACTGGACCAAGGGCAACCACGCTCTACACGGGTTGTGCACAGCCTGGACCAAGGGCAACCATGCTCTACACAGGCTGCGCACTCCTCTGATCTTCCTTAGTCAGGGCCTGCAACACTTGGCTTTTCTAGGACCCTGAGCACCTTGCTGCTGTCTCTATGACAAGCTCTTGCCGCAGGGTGGTTCCAGGCCCCTAAATCTCCTCTGTCTTGTTGCACATGTCCACATGTATGACTCGCACTGTCAGCCATCCCATCTCAGATAGGACATCATTTCTAGAGAGATGTCCTTAACTTTTCTTGACCAGGTGTGGTAGTTTGAATGAGACTGCCCCCTTCCATAGGCTCAGACATTTGAACACTTGGTCTCTACTTGGTGGCACTGTTTAAGGAGGCTTAGGAGGTATGGACTTGCTGGAGGAAGCTCATCACTGGGGAGTGAGCTTTGAGGTTTCAAAACCATGAGCCATTCCCAGTTCACTCTCTTCTTTCTGTTTGTGCTTTAAAATGCGTTCTCTCTGTTCTCAGCTTTAACCTCGACTCACCATGCCCACCTGTGATGGTGATGAACTCTTATCTCTTTAGAACCATAAGCCCCAAATAAACCCTTCCTTCTTTAAGTTCCTTGGTCAAGGTGTTTTATCACAGCAATAGAAAAGTAACCAATACACAAAACTCAGTTTTCTTTTCTTTTTTTTTTTTGTGTGTGTTTATATGTGGGTGGACATACACATGTATGCCCGTATAGGGGAAATCAGAGGATTATAGACGGTATCTTTCTCAATCACTCTTTACCTTACTTTTGAGATAATGTTTCTTTTTGGGTCTGGAACTCACTGATTGACTTGCTCTTCCTGGTTCTGCCTCCCTAGTAATGGAATCGTAACTGTGTACTGCCACAGCCCATGTTTTACAGGGATGTTGCTATATTTCCAATAATACTTATTCACTTCTGAAATTGTAGATAGATGACTGGGCTCCAGCATGAGACAGGAAAACAAAACTTCTTTTCAGAAAGAACAGCCTCCTAAGTTCATGCAGAAGAGTTATCTCCTCGTCAGCATGCAATTCACACCAGCAGCCATCGGCCAAACTGCAGTGTCAATGAATCAGGAGGCTGGGTCCCCACTTCTCAGAGACATGCTGATGTCCACCAGGAATTCAGTGCATCTTGGAAACCTATGGCCATTTGTCTCAGGATTCTCAAAACAATTGGTGAAAAATACCAATGAATTACTAAATGAGTCTTTCTTCTCTCCTTACACACAGCAGAAGTCACTCCTGGCTCTGAGATCTCTGTTTCACTGGGCCCTAAGAAGTGGGTTCACCTTTCCTTGTTCCCATCCCATTATTTGGAAAATGATGCTATGTTTGAAAACTGGAAAATTCCTTAGGTTCACCTCATGCTTTCACATTTGTTTCCCAGTCAGTGGTGCTATTTGGGGAGGCTGTGGACCCTTTATGAGACAGAGCCTGGCTGGTGGAAGTGGGTCACTACGGGTGGCTCATTGAAGGTTAGAGTCTGGCCATGGCTCCTGTCATTCTCTTTATTTCCTGGTCCAACATGCTGTAAAGAGTTTCTGCCATATATTGTCACTACCATGACTTGAGCTACTGCATTATGCCTTCCCCACCATGACGAAACCAAAACCTCAGAAACCATGAGCCAAGATGAATCTTCCTTTCTGCCAGGCATTGTGGTCACATGGGTGTAAAACTAACTAATACAAATGGTCTCCCAATGACTGTGACTGTCATCAAATACAAGGGTGGCAATGCACACAGTGGGGAACACACTGTTCACATGTACATGCACGTGTATCCATTCTATATCTGTGCATGAATATCAGTATAAGCCTCTTCCCATGACACCTAGCATTAGCGAATTATGAAAATTAGCAGTGAGGACAGCTTGCTTAGCAAGGCTGTTCCATGACTGCACTTACCTGGAGGAGCTGAGGAATTCTTATTACTTTTGGGTCATCAGAGAAGCCAGGAGGTTTACAGGAAATGGCCTCCACTAGCTGACATTCCTCTTTCTTTCTCACTGCCAAGGAACTTCCTAGAACTGGAAAGTAAACTAGAGAGAAAGTAAAGCAAGCCAGCTTGATCATCAGCACACCAAGCTGTTTATGACTTTGTTAAACATATGGGAAAAAATGGCCTAGAGGAATGCACAGAACAGAAAACTTCTGAGCAACACAACAGTGTTCCCAGACCTTTTTGGTATACTTTCACTCTGTACTCTTAGGGAATTCTGGTCCATGTTTAAATTTCACTGCAGAAGCTGGATACCAGTTTTCCCTGCCTCCCTTGCAGCTAGACTAAAGTCATGTGACCTCATCTCTATCAGTCTGGTTGTATGCTCCAGGCACCATTTTGGAAGCTGGTACACATGCTAGTATTTTTTGCCCCATTATCAAGGGTAGCAAGAGAGAAAGAGAAGGGCTAGGACAGTGCTCAGGCTTTGGCATCACACGGTCTTGGAGCCCACCGCAGGAATAGCAACCTCTCCAATTCGCCTTTGTCTGAGTGTGGGGATCTTCCTTGATGTAAACTCAGAGACCACATCAGTTTCTATTGCAGTTGTAATAAAGAGCAGCAAGCTTCATGACTTGAAGCATCAAACATGGTTCTTTCACTGTTCCGGGTCTTGAGGCTCAGTATCATGGTGTCAGGGAGACTGCTGTCCCTGTGAGGCTCCAAGAGTTTCTGGTGGCCACCAGCATTCCTTGATTTGTGGTTTCATTACTCCCATCTCTGCCCCTGTGTCTTACTGTCTTTTATTCAGTGTCAAACAGTCCATCTCTCTCATCTTTCTGTTTTCTTTGTGATAGTATATCACTACACAGTGCACACTAATAAAGGCTGACCTCAAACCCATGGTCACCTTCCTCATACTTTTTCATTTGTAAATGTTTGAAATCTCTCCCCCCTCTCTTATGTTTCTTATGTGTTTATGAACATGTGCCATCATGTGGAGGTGATAGGACAGCTTGCAGGAGTCAATTGAGTCTTTTTCCCTTCCTTCCTTCCTTCTTTCCTACCTTCCTTCCTTCCTTCCTTTCTTTCTTTTCTTTTGCACCATATGGTCCCTAGGGCTTGAACTCATGGCATCAGCTTGGTGGCATGCACGTTCACACACTGAGTCATCTGTCCAGGCCTGCCTCATGCATCACCACGTCAGCTTCCATCTCATCTTTACAAGGATGCTTGTCTGATTTAGTGCTGGCTTGGAAAGTCCAGGATGGCTTTCCCCACCACATGTCCTTCACTCCACTGTATCTGTAAGAACCTGTTTTTCTAAATAATGTTAAAAATACCAAATTTTAGGCATTGAAACCTGGGTTTCTTTGGAGACACCTTAACCAATTACTCCTCCTCCAGGAGATCCTGTGGGCTCACTGACAGCTTCTTGTTCGTTTCTTCTCAGTTGCTAACAGGCAAAATTTGCTCCTGGGCTTTATAACTAAAATCCTGACAGTAAGCATCACCAAGTCAGTATTCCTTGTCCCTGAAGGGAAGCAGCCATCTGCAATACAGCCCTGTTTAGAGTCCAGACCTTGATGCTGGTTTCCATAGACACAGACGACTCCCACTTCCCATTGCTCATCTTGACCCCCGCTGCACATAGAACATTGCCACCCATGTCAGCAGTTGTGTGTGAGACAGCTTCCTGTAGGTCAAAGCATGTCTTCTTGCCCAAAGAGGTTGCTACAAAGAACCCCACTGCAGAGTGAGGAGGAAGGCCGGCAGGGCGGTCAGCCTCAGGACATCAACTATTTATGAATTTGTTAAAAAAATAAAAGCCAGTTCAAACTCACCCACAGGAACCTTCAGAAAAAGCACAAGCCCTTAGGATGCCTCTGAGAGAGCAGTGGTGCCCTTTAACTGCCCCCTCCCTCCAGTGCCCTTTGGCACTGTCTTCCCTGTGAGTTCCAGGCTTATTAGAGAGTGGATTCTTTCTAAAGGGAGCATGGCATTCATGCTTGTATCAGTGGCATTTGCATAATCATGAGAATGGGTGAAGTAGTTGAACACTGTCCTCAAGATCCAGAGAAGGCAGGAGTCAGGGAATGTCAGTAAAGTGCATACCATTCAAGCATTAGGACCTGAGTTTGGTCCCTAGAACCACTAACATCTAGGCACGGTGGAGAACATTTGTCAACCCAGTGCTGGGGAGGAGTCAGGTGGATCCCTGGGACTTGTTCGGTACTGCTGATGAGTCGTGTGTCTTTGAGGACTTCACACACCTCCTCTCTACTTTTTTCCCAACCCTCAAGGATGCTACTGCTTCCCTTGTTTGTCACTGGATGAGGAATGGTTCTTACCTCCATGCTTGTGAATATGTGACATCTTAAGTTCCTTTGCCTCTGCGTTCCCCGTGTCTCCAAACAATGCCATCTGGAACTCAGTGGCATTTGGGAGCTTTACCTCTAATCTCTTCTAGTTCCCGTAGTGTCCGATGCATGAAAGGTGTACCTTAAATGTGTGTAAAACTTCATTCTTTTGACAGTTGTGATCTGTGCTTAATGGGCCATAAAGGGCTGACATTTGATGAGCCATCCCAGACATGGCACCAATTTCTTTTTGGCTCTATTCTACACACAGTGGAAGCAATACTAAGATTATCTGTACCAGCTGCCTGAATTTTTCAAGGTTCCTCCTTTGAAAATCTCACCTGTTCTTATGAGCCTGGCAGCCCTGGCAATCATAAGGCTACCACTTTCTATCTGCTCCTCACTGCCCCCTTTAGGTGAGAATAGCATCAATACCAATGGTTATGAGCAGGCAGTGAACAAGTCCCTATAGGAACAGATATGGATGAACCCACCAATGATCATTGCTGCACTTGCGGTCCCTAAAAATTTACTGGAAATGGTCCTTAGTTTTGACTTTTTCCTTTAGTTTGTGACTTTTTAACACTCATCTTTGAGTTCCTAGGAGCAAGGAAGTCGAATCGGAATTTCAAGGCCAGTGCTGGGTTCTACATCTACAGCGTAGGGTCCAAGGATGCTGTGGGTTCAGAGTCAAGGCTTTAGTGAGGAGGAGAATGAGGATAAATTTACTAAATTTTCTTTGGATGGGTTTAAAAATGACACCATCACATATCAACCCATTGTCCCTGCTGAGTCCCCATCTTCTAAAGCCTGAGTTTTATCATCTATTAGAATGGGGAGTATACAAATATCTATCTCCTCAGGGCAGTTAAGGTTAAATTAAATGATGTGTATAAGGGTAAGTACAAGACAATAGCTTACTTGCTAAGGTATAGGATGTTTGTGGTAGCTCATTCTGCCGATACTGTTTTTTTTTTTTTTTAAATAAATCTGCTATGTCTACCAGAGGTCCTTAGCAGGGAGGGAATATTTGGTTGCTGCTAAGAGAGTGGGGAAAAGAGGCCTTCTAAGATCTCAGAGGAATAAGACTGTGGTTGAGAATATCCATGAAGACCAGTGAGAGAGCAGGAGTGAGGACTGTAAGGAAACCCTGTCATCATGGGACTGTGGCAACTCTGTCACCTGTGAATTCTACATGGAATGCATTTGCATGCACAGTGCATAGAGGGAAAGGGAGACATTGGTGAGAAGGAGAGAATTCCAGGCTGGAGAACCACAGCATTGCCAGGACAGCCAGAGCTGGGTACCAGTGGTGCTATCGATGGTGCTAGTGAGTTATAAGGCCAAAGGCATTTTAATTAATTATCCTGCCTTCAAGTTTCTCCAAAATTTCTAATTTTCATTGCCAACTTTCACAGAGTAGACATAGTACATACTTTCCATGAAAACAACCCCCAAAGAGAATGCAGAATAAAGCTACATAAAGAAAATATGGAAATCTCAGTCTTTCGATACTCAATTCTTCCCAGGAAATGATCGCTGGTATTGTCTGGCATGGAGTCTTTATCTGAACATCTACATGCACAGATATTTTTTCTATCATAGATAAATGGAATCCGGCTGTACACATTCTTATGCAATTTCCTTTTTCTTATTCTAACCCCATGTTTCTCAGTGATCTTTCCATAGCACTCCGTAGAGGTGCGTCTCGCTTTTGTAATGGCTTCTACTCCCGCATAGTATGGATGAAGTGTAATCTATTTAACGTTCCCATCATTAGTGGACATTTATATCCATCTGAATTTTCCCTCCTCCTGTGATTCATGGGCTCCAGTGGCTCTGCTAATGTCGGGCTTTACAACGCTGCGGTATAAATGACCGCATTCTTCTCTCTTTGAATTTGTAAACGCCTTATCAAAAACGGCATGGGGGTGGACGTGTGAATTTTACAGATGTCATGTGCATAGCCTCAGCAGTGCTGGTCCTCTGAGGGCAGATGCTGCTTGTTCCTTGGTTTCTGGGTCCAGAAAAGAAGTTCCCTTGTTCATCTCTGAGTCTCCCCTGCCTCCTTCCCTCTTCTTCTAGGCACATAAGATGTCTGTTACGTTCTTAACAGTACATTCTGTTATTTGACCCCACAACCATATCCAGTTACAAACTGAGTCTCTGTTAATTTTACATGAGGTCTGGATAAATCCTTCAATCACATTGCATGTTGACTCTGCAATCACTTTGTATTGGGGGGGACTGTGTGTGTGTGTGTGTGTGTGTGTGTGTGTGTGTGTGTGTGTGTGTGTGATTTAAAAATAATGAATGGCCTGTTTTCATGCCTGGAGTAAATGTCTGTAAGTAAAAATAATTCAGCATACCCTATCTTTAGGCTGGAAGATGGACAGCATCCTCTGCTTTTGGAAGGAACTGTGAACCATGCCCTGCCACATCTGGAATTCCTACCACATGGACTGGTCCTTGGGAACTTTAGGGACCTCAGGCTCCAGAGCTGGACTCTGGATCTAGTGAACCTGAACATCACATCCTCCTGGCTGGAGGCATCGGCTCAGGGCAGATTGGCCATTGTAATTTGGATCTGAAAATGTGCTCCCACTTCCAAGGCTCACACGTTGAAGGCTTGGTCCCCAGTGCAATGCTGAGAAGGTATGGAAACATGACAGGTTCATGAGGGCTGTACCTCACCCATCCATCTGCCAGCCACAGAATGAGCTAGGGAGGCGGTAAATCCATGGAAATGGGGGTGGGTTTGGAATCTAGTCACTGCAGGTGAACCTTGAAGAATAAATCTGGTTTGTTTTATTTTGTTTTTTTTAAAGAACTTGTTTATTATTTTTAAAATAATTACTTTAGTTTTGAAATGATAGCATAATTACAAAATTCTCCCTTGCCTTTCCTCCCTCTATATCTTCCATGAAACCTCAACAATCTCTTTCAAATTCATCACCTCCCTTTTGGTTAATTGTACACACACACACACACACACACACACACACACACACCTAAAGATATAATACAACCTGTGTAGTCTGTGTAATTTTACTTGAATGTGTAGTTTCAGGACTCACCATTTGACAATGGATAGCAAGAAGATGTACTCTTTCCTGAGAAAGACTATTTCTCCCACTCTCAACATTCCATAATGACCTGTAGTTCAATGTCTATGGCTGGGGTCTCCTGGGCTTTCCCCCATCTATGTTGGCATGTCTATTATTGTGTGACCTGTCTATCTCATGTTTAGGTTATCATGCTGGTTGGATTTCTAGCATTACTAAGAAACAGTTTCATAGCAAACCCCCTGTTCTGGCTCTTATGATCTTTCAGCCCCATCTTCTACAGCAATCCTTGAGCCATAGATGGAGTTCTGTTGATGATGTATTAGTTGGGGCTGTGTGTCTAGTTTGAGCCACTCATCTTCCCTCTTTATGACCACCATTATATGATGAATCCTGCCTCACTTCTCCCCCATTCCACCATGATATTCTGCCTTACCACAGGCTCACAACAATGGAACCAGGGGACTGTGGACTGACACCTCTGAAGCCATGAACCAAAGGGACAAACATGTTATCCCAACTGGGCAACTGGGAGTCCTTCTGGAGAATGAAGGTTAAGAATGAGTTGTTCCATTGGTGGTTCAGAGCTTGTGGGAGTGGTCAATCAATGACTGGTTTAACTTGATAAAAGAAAAAAAAAAGGTGTTCTTTGCTGGAGAAAAGCAAGTACACTGTGTGTCTACAGCTGGAGGGGATGAAGCCAGACTATGATGGTGACATCCATGGAGAGGAGATCCCAGTGCCACTGACGAATATTGGAAGTACCCTCCCTGTCTCTGAGACTCCTATCACACACTCTATACATCTTATTTACCCCTCCTCAAGGCATTATTATATCACATCATGTTAGTTCTTAAACATTGCTGTGTGGCTTTACTTGGGAAGGTGTGAATCAGTGTCTTACTCCCCCACTACATGGCACCAACAACAAACCAATGCAAGCATTCCACCCAAGCCCAGCTTGGGGAACCAATGAGTCTATCACGCTTACTAACTGGAACACGGGTGATGACTTCCTGTGGCTGCACAGATGGAGTCCCCCCGCTTCAGTGAACTTTCCATGCTCCATTCATTCGAGCAGCCCCCAAAGACACATGCATCTCAGACAGAGTGGCAGAGAGCTATCAGGAAGGAGCCAGGGTAGTGGCTGGAATCTCAGGTGAGGGTTGGATGACCCTCTGCATCTTATCCTTCTCTAACGAGGTCTCAGCAGGCCCCATCTCGAGTGTGTTCTGCAGACGCACAGATGCTTTAATGAACTCAGTAATGGCTGCTCTGCTCAGAGTATAGCATCGCACCATGGCTCTGAGGGTTCCTGGAGCAGTCACAGTCACAGAGGGATCACCCAGAGTCTGGAGGGATCTTGAAGGCAGTCCTTCAAGAAACACGAAGGGCTAAAAGCCATCCAGCCTGTTCTTTCAGTACATCCTCTGATTCAGCATGGCCAGGCCTGAAACTGCCACACTAACAAAGTTCGTGGACCATTCTAGAAGTATCCAGGTAGATGCATGCTGGGAAGCAATGGCCAGTCTTCTAAAGAAGTTGCTCCACCCGCTTCCAGCACCCTGTGCTGCTTGAGAGACCGGGTGACCGAGAAGGAAGGAAAACAACCTAAAATGGAAATAGATACTATGCACCACAATCTCATTAATGTCTAAAATTAGATTAACATAATTAAAAATTTAAAAGCTAGATTAAAGTGTGTCCGCCCGGGATGGAGCTGCTGAGTAATTCTGGGCTCTCTCTGCCTTTTCCTTAACAGTTTGTGCTAATGGGCATTTCAAAGACTTCTGGGTTACATGTCATTTTTTGTGTTTTTTTAAAAGTATCGTTAAACACATCCAGTTGGCCCGTTTTGAGAGACAGTTCTGACAGGAAGTTCATGACTCTCTAGAATGTCCATGTCTGCTGAATCATCGGCTCTCTCCTCTACTGACACATAGGTCCTTTGTAATGAAGCTTTAAGGAGGCTTTCTGGATCCACAGAAGGTAAGTGCACAAATGTGTGTCTTTTCCATGAGTGGCTTATGTTATTGAGATTCCCATTGTATAAGAAAAGAAACCTGTGCTTCAGAGACATGTAAGAGTTGGTCCAAAGTCACACAGTTAATTAACGGAAGAGCTGAGGAACTAATTCTGTTCTCTTTGGCCTCCAAACATCTATGAACCGTTTTAAGATGTCCCTGAAGAATAAACTATCCTTGAGTTCCATTTAAAGGTGTTGTGTGCATAATTAAAGGAAATTATAAGAGTGGGGCAACCTGAAGAACAGGAGAAAGTCTTCCAGCTATTAGGAAACTGGCATCAATAGCTAGAATTTAAAAAAAAATTCTATAGAAAGTAAAGGCTGAGAGCACCAACCTTCCACTCTGTATTAGTCAATGAAGTGAACAGACAGTTATTGGAAATAGAAATGCAAGTGGTCTGTAAATACTTGTGAAAAGTGTCCAACATCCTCAGCTTTCAGGGAGATGCAGGTTAGAACTGAGATTCCAGCTCACCTTAGACAGCCAGGCTATTGTCAAGAAAAGATATAACAGAAATGCTGGCAAGCATGTGGAGAAATGACAAGACTTACTGTTGGTGGAGTGTTGGACAGGGTGGAGGAAATCAGTGTGGAGGTTCCTCAAACACTGACAACAGACCCATGTGACCCAATTATACAACACCTGGGTATACCTACAGGACTCTATGTCAGCTTACCAAGAGACACTTGCACATCCGTGTTTATTGCTGTACAGTTCACAACAGTCAAGGTGAGGGCACAGCCTAGATTTCTATCAACAGATGGATGGGTAAAGAAAGCATAGTGCGTATCTTAGTTAGGGTTTCTATTGCGGTAAAGAGACACCATGACCACGGCAACTCTTATAAAGAACATTTAATTGGGATGGTTTGCATTTTTAGAGGTCTGGTCCATTATCATGGTGTGACATGGTGGCATGCAGGCAGACATGGTGCTGGAAAAGGAGCCAAGCGTCCTTATGTCTTATCTCATTGGCAACAGGAAGTGGTCTGAGATGCTCAGTGTGGCTTGAGCACATATGAGACCTCAAAGCCTGTCTCCACAGTGACACACTTCCTCTAACAAGGCCATACCTATTCCAACAAAGCTATATGTCCCAATACTGCCACTTCCTTTGAGGGCCATTTTCTTTTAAACCACCACATTCTATCCCCTGACCCTCAAAGGCTCGTAGCCATATCATAATGCAAAAATGTATTCACTCCAGCACCAAAAGTACCCACAGTTGATAAAAGTCTTAAATTTATTTAAATGCCTAAAGTTCAAAGTCTCTTTTGATATTCGTGCAATCTCTTGAAAGTAATTCCCTGTTAAATCAAAATCACCTACTTTCAACATATAATGACACAGGATGTGCAGTACCATTCCAAAACATGGGGAAGGGATCATAGTGAGGAAATACTGGACCAAAGTAAGACCAAAAACCAGTTGGGCAAACTCCAACTCTGCATCTCCTTGTCTGATGTCAAAACCCTCTTCAGATGTTCAACTGCTTTCATCTTTGCTGACTGTAAAACACTTCTTTCTCCTGGGCTGGCTCCACTTTTCCACTTTTGATGGTTTCCATCACTGCCTAAGCTTGGTTGTCTTGACACTGGATCTCTAGACCAGGCTAGCCTCAAACTCAGAGATCCCCCAGCCTGCTTTCCTAGTGTTGGGATTAGAGGCATGTATCATCACACCTAGCTTTAAGCTTTTCTTTAATTCTTTTTCACAAGTTGGAAATTTAGCTGGTGAGACCTTGCCCTGAGGTCACCACGCCCCTTATTTCATTTCTTAATCCATTTATCTCTTTCAACACAGGACTTGGCTTCCTCCCACTTTCTGGTGCTCCTTTTCTCCTCAAATTGTTAATTGCTCAGTTTGCTCCTTTTCATTATAAATCCTCATGAGCATGAACACTAGTAACCACACGACAGAGTCTATACTAGGCTGTTTAGCTATTTCCTCTACCAATGGAATTCATCCAAATCTCTTAACTTTAGCCTCAGGCAGACTCTTCAGACAAGGGCAAAAATCAGTCACTTTCTTCACCAAAATATCATAAGAAAGATCTCTAGGCAACATACTAAAATTCTTCTCTGAAACCTCATGAGCCGTTCCACCATAGTTCAAAGCATTCTCGGCACAGTGGTCTTTCATCCTCCTACTAGTATGGCCCCTTAAGCAGTGCTTAACATATTCCACTGCTTTCCTAATCCAAAGTATTAAAGTCTAATTCCTCCAAACAAAGACATTGTCAGGCCTCTCACAACAGTACCTCCATCCCTGGTACCAACTTCTGTCTTAGGGTTTCTATTGCTGTGAAGAGACACCATGACCATGGCAAGGACATGGTAACATTCAGGCAGACATGGTGCTGGAGAAGGAGCTCAGAGTCCTTACATCTTGACTCACAGGCAACATGAAGTGGTCTGAGATACTGGGTGTGGCTTGAGCATATATGAGACTTCAAAGCCTGCCTCCGCAGTAACACACTTAGTTAGGCCACACCCACTCTAACAAAGCCATGCCTCCCAGTAGTGTCACTCTCTTTGTGGGCCATTTTCTTTCAAAGCACCTCAGTGTGTGCGTACACAGGAGTTATATGCAACCGTAAAGAAAAATGAAGTCATGACATGGAAGGACATTGACGCAGCTGAGGGTTCTTGAGAAGGATACTGACTGCCACTGGGCTGCAAACTGGCAGCCTGCCCCACCCGAGCCTAAATACAGAGGTTCAGTAGCTCCACAGCACAGAACTGGAAATGATCATGCCAAGTGAAATAAGCCAAACTTAGAAAGGTAAACAACAGCAGCACATGTTTTCTCTTACATGTGGCTTCTAGATTTAAACTTGCAAGTGTGCATGTTTGTATGTGTACAAGTGTGTGCATTTGTGTGTGCATGTGTGTGTGACATGCCGAAGTAGAAGGAAGAAGACAGCACCAAGAGAAAGGGTGACAGCAGACACATGATTGCAGAGTTCCTGTCCCTTTGATTTTGCTCCTTTCCTTCCATTGATGTCATTTACTCTGTATTAAAGAAGAATTGGGCTGAGGGATGTGTTTCCTCACCAGAGTCATGGGCCCTTATTAACCCAGCTCTAATTCTGGTCCTGGAGCCAGGAAGTCTGTCCTCAGACACCAGGAGATTAGCTTCCCCAGGGTGAATATTATCTGTGACATCCTTGGCTGCCAACACAGCTCTTGTCCTGGACTCAGGGAGGCTGTCCTTGCTCAGGGTGACAAGAGAAAGCTAAGTGGAGTGGGGGCTTCCTGGGGTAAGGCTCTGTCATAGGTGGCCATTCTCTGGGGGAGGGGGTGACATCCACAGCCTGGCAAGCTTTTCTCCTGGGTTCTCTGTGACTCACCTACACTGACAAAGCTTGTTTGGAAGAGCTGAGGTGAGCTTCACCAGCCTCAGTTAACATTGGAAGGACACACTATGTAATGTGTATGTCTTAGGAAAAATGCCATTACTCCAAAGCGCAGGCTGGAATCCACACCCAGATAAAGCCTGAAGGCTCCAACTGCTATGTTTATGTCAGAAGTGTTGATTGCAGAAACCTTGGAAGACAGCTCGGGCAGTGAACTGCTTGTTGTCCAAACAGGAGGACCTAATGTGGATTCGAAGCCAAAGGAGCAGAATATGCCTCTCATTCAAGTACTGGGGTACAGAAACAGAAAGTTTCAGAAAACTGACTGTTGTTTGCCAGCCTAGATAGACTCATGAACTCTGAGTTTGGTGAGAAATACTGTTTCAAATAAAATAAGATGAAGGGTTGGAGAGATGGCTCAATGGTTAAGAGTAACTTCTACTCGTAAAGAGGACCTGAGTTTGGATCCTGGTGCACATATCAGGTGGCTTCTAACCCGCAACTCCAGTTCAGGGAATCTGACAATCTCTTCTGGTCTCCCTAGACACTCCCACAATGGCATACACATGCACACAAATAACAAACAAATAAAAAAGCCGATGGAGAGACTGCTCAGTAGTTAACAGCACTTGCTACTTTTGCAAAGGACCTGAGTTTGGTTCCCAGAACTCACATAGTTGCTCACAGCCATTCATAGCTCTTGTTTTAGAGGCTTTAATGTCTTCTTCTGACCTCCACAAGCAACAGACACACATGTGGCACACAAATAGACACACAATCATTAAATAGTCTCTTCAACATTTTAAAAATAGATAAGGTAGAGAGTGATTAAGAAAGACACCCAACATTGACACCTGGCCTCCACAGGCACACACACACACACACACACACACACACACATTTGCCTTCTTGCTTGCAAGCACATTTACACACTCAAAGAAGTAACCATTGAAGACTTACTATGTGCTAGTCCATCTTCTGGATGCTGAGACTGAGAGAGTAAACAGTTAATATTCTAAAAGATGAGATGTTACAAATATGAGTAAATCACAAAGAATGGATTAGCATCTCATAAGCTATAGAATCACATGACCAACGTGTTGAAAACAGGTGTTCACAACAGTGGCCACAAGTGATCACAAGCATTGTCTGTGGGAATCCCAGGAAATGGAGACTATTCAAATATTCACTAGCTAACTAAGAGACACAAAATGCAGTCTATCAGCACCATGAATTACTATGTGGCTGGAAAAGGAGTGGTGTTGGGACAAGTACGACAAGATGGATGAACCCAGAGAACGGCATGCTAAGAGAAAGAAGCAAGTACAAAAGTCAAAGGTCATGCAGGCCATTTGTATGAAAATATCCAAAACAGGCAAATCTATGGAGACCAGAAGCAGACTGGGAGTTGTCAGGGAGTGATTGTAAGATGGATTTGGGTTTTCTCAGAGTGTACGGATAGATGCCTTGGAACTGGATAGAAGTGATGGTTGTGTAAATCAGGAGTAAAGTAAGGTGTACAAAATTCTCACTTGAAATGATTTTATGCCATGTAAATTTCACCTCAACTGTAAAAGACACAAACAAACCAAAAATTAAAAAGCACAGGCTTGGGGAATAATTGCTCATAATAAGAACAGTTAGGATGAGAGAGCTCTGGTCAGGAGCAATGAAACAGTCAGGTGACACTGGTGGCAGGGTCAGAGTCTGCAGAAAGGGGTGACACTAGGAGATGTCATGGACTCAATAAGGAAATGACTGAAAGAACATCCCAGAGAAAGAATGAGCAAAAATGAAGGCCCCAAGGCAGGAAGGAACTAGAGGCCATTGTAGTGTTGAGAGTTACACTGCGTGTGGCAAGAAGCTGGCAGCAACCAGACCCCCAGGAACTCATTTGGCGGCCTTGTGTCTTGACCTAACTTTAGAGGAAAGAAACAGAAAGTGTAATCAGGTAGTATACACTGATGCTCAGTTTTGGAAATGGAGATCAAAGCCAGGCCTGGTGGTTTCTGCTTTAATTCCAGCACTTCTGGGACTGAGAAAGGAGGATGGTCACGAGTCAGAGGTCAGCCTGGACTATAGTATGAGACTCTGTCTCTTTAAATCTCTCCTGAAAGTAAAACACAGATGTGAGACTCACCTAACATAAAACCACCTATTTTGAGGTGCACAGCTTCGCTCTGTTTAAACACCGACACCTCATGTCTCCCCAATTCCTGGACATTGTCACCATCACAGAAAGAAACCCTGTACCCAGCAAGAAGTT
>JAQHUG010000240.1:2457308-2474056 GCA_028555095.1 Dicrostonyx torquatus
GAGAGAGAGAGAGAGAGAGAGAGAGAGAGAGAGAGAGAGAGAGAGAGAGAGATATCACAGGATAGTGACATGGAACTTACCCTATGCCTGGGTTCCTCTAGGCACCTGATAGACATCCGTTTAACTTTACACTGACACTAGCATAAGCATCATCAGTCTCCAGTTTACACATCCAAAACCTGAGAAACCCTCTCTCTTCCCAATTCCTTTATAACCAACTGAGTATGTGGTGTTTGGAGCTATTACAGCCAGCTTATAGCCTATTAATGACACCAGTTTTTAATAATAAAATCAAAATGTATCAACATCTCATTTTCATCAGTGAGAGAAAGGATAAAGAAAGTAGAACATGTAAAGCAGTATGTGGCCATGTGAATGAATTGGAGGCGACACATCCCCTTCAGTGAGAACCCCTGTGCATGAATATGTACTTGCTAGAGAACTCACCTATACACCACTTGTATTGAGTTTTCAAAAGTGTGTAACTACTGTACATTGCTTAAGGGCGTGAATACATCACAAAAGTGCTTGTGTCTGACAGTTAGTTCCAAGGATTCAATTTAAAATAGTAGGCGACGATGAAGAGATGATACTATAAGGAGGATGTCTTGGGTTTGTTTCCGGATCTGTGATAAAATATCCTGGGGTTTCTTTGGCTCACAGTTCCAGGCTCCAGTCCATCACTACAGGGAAATCACAGGCAGGAACTGAAGCCGCTGCTCACGTCACATCCACAATCAAGAGCAGAGAGCAGTGAGCTAATTCATGCGTGCTGGTGCTCAGCTCCCTCTCCTTTTGTTTTAGTCCAGGTCACAGGCCACTAACTGCTGCCACTCACATTCAGAATGTGTCTTCTTACCTCACTGAACCCGGTTAAGACAATCTCTCTCAGGCCACCCTAATAGTGACAACCCTCATAGCTACTCCCTTCCCACATTCCTCTAGACTGTGTCAAAATGACTAATGCCCTGGCACATTTCCTGACATCTCTAAAGGTATTTATGTGTACCAAGCTCCAGAAATAGAACCTTGGTGTTAGAAAGATTATATATGCAAATGATATATCATATTACATACTTTCTAAAAGAAAATGCACAAACAAAAGAGAGATGTTGAAAGCATGACATAGACATGTAAAGATGAACCAGGCTTGGTGGAGGTTCTACTGTTCTGCCTATCGTGAGGCTGAGGTAGAGGGTGGCTTGAGCACAGATGCTTAGGGTCAGGTTGGGAAACCATCTCAAAAGTGTTCTTTTGAATTTGTTCTGGAGAATGAATTGTCTATAGCAACACTGAAGGCTAACCTCAGAAGGCCAGCCCCATCTGTTTGGTGGAGACCTTGCTTGGTTGACTTTCAGGGAGAGGTGACTCTTTCAAGTTTACCTGGAATGACCATGGCCATCTAGTTGTGGTGACAGAGGCATTTGACCCAGGGTTTCTACTTTTGTGCCTTCCCACAGTCCTGGTGCCCCCATATTCTGGGCACCTGTGAGTCTTCTCCAGCTCCAGGAGAAGGTAGGTATTAAACGCATCATTGTCCTGCCCCTTTGTCTCCTCCATTGCTGGGCCAAAGCAGCAAGCTTCAGAGCTGGCTTGCATTTGGGGGCTGGCTATGTAGATCCAATTCTTCCCCTATTGTAGGTTTTCTGCAGACAAGTGGCCACTTTTACTTCTCAGTGGGTGTGAAGAATTTCTCACACTTTGGAAAAGACATATTGAGGAGACATGCCCCAACATCATTTCCTTTGACATGTCGCAATAATTTACAATGAGTTACATGGCCATCTCCTCCTTCATCCCATTCATTTCTTATAGAGAAAATGAGACACAGCTGTTTCTTTGGTCCCAACCAGTCAGTGGCTCACTGTCCCTGCATGGCAGCTGTCTGAGGAACTGTCTAGCCTGGGATTCTGGAACCTAAGTAGATGTATGAGCCCACCCTTGGCACGTTATCAGTGATAACTTCCTTCAGACTGAGTAAGAAGTTGGCAGCAAAGCTACAAGATGCCCCTAGAAGCAACTGGGGAGGGCAGCAGTTCCTATTTCCTGGCACTGTACCAGCTTCAATACTGAACATCCTATGTCCTGGGAAACCCCTGGTCCAGAATGACAGGCTTCGTAGTTTTCAGAATAAATGTATGGTCTCCATGCTTCAAAAGTATGAAGAATTTTAATTAGACTAAATGAGATGCCTTGCTGAGCTGTGTCACTCACAAGTCCCATGTGTAGCAAGCCAGCCCTAGTCTGTGTTCACAGGATCCCCTGGGGGTCCCATCCCAATACAGAGATCTGCAAAAGGAAAAGCATATTGTTGCCATTATAAGGTTGAGAGTTCCTTACAAACACATGTCCTGTGGGGACAGCAGTCCCTTCAGCCACCTTCCACACATCCTCCCACCTGTCACTTCTCCCCCCTCATCTAGGTTAGAGTATAGTTAAATGTGAGAACAGCCATGCAAATGCCCCAGTTCCTAGGACTGACAAAGTCACTGAGTACAGCCCATTGCTCAAATGTGTGCCAACAGAAAGGAAGCTTGGCAAAGGTGAGTACTAGGCTAATGACTCTCAGATAATGGGACAGCCAAACTCATGAATTAAAGAGCCCTTTGCAGACTGGCCCTGGCTCTGGATGGGCTGTTTTTTTTTTTCCTTTTTCTTTTCAAGTTATCTTTTTATATTGATTAATTTATTGTGTGTGTGTGTGTGTGTGTGTGTGGGTGTGTGTGTGTGAGGGAGAGAGAGAGAGAGAGAGAGAGAGAGAGAGAGAGAGAAATAAAAAGACAAAGATAAAGATGGGTGGAGAGAGAAGTCAGGGACAACTTGCAGGTGCTGGTTCTCTCCCATGATGTGAGCGCTAGGGACTGAATGTAGGTCCACAGGCTTAGTGGCAAGCGCCTAACCCACTGACTCATGTGTCTGGCACCAGGTTGACTGTTTGATACATCATGCTTGCTATTGGAGATGTTTCCAGGTTACTGTGTGGTTCTCCCATTATTTTCTTCTCTTTGACCAAGTCGGATACCTTTGTTCTTAAACCGTGCCCAGACCTCACTGGTAGCCATTCTGTTCTTCTCCCAGCAACCCAGTGCAGTGAAAGGCTTACTGATTAATGTTTGTGGGATCAGCCGTATGAATGCAAACACAGGCATCAAAATCCCCCTGAGGCACCAAGTTATCAGTGGGTAAAACAAATGACCAAATACACCTTTGTTAATTAAAAATCATCATGAAGATAAAAATATAACAACGACGAAGGGGACATGCTGAGTGATTCCCGCATGTCAGGCACTGTTCTAAGTACTCAGCATGTAACTTGCTTATACCTTGTTGCTCTATAAAATGGGCACTATTGTTGTCTTAGTACAGATAGTAAAGCTGAGGCTCAGAAGGGTGATAGTCACTCATCATGCAGTCATCCACTCATAATATCTCCAAGAAAATTCCTCACTGTGCATCTGAGCACCCCTGAAAAGACATGAGGAGTCCTGGGGCTTTCTTAACCACTTGTGTAAGTAACCGGCAGAATGAAGCTACAGCTCTGTGCAGAACGGCTTTCTCACCTGTCCTGGACTCCCGCCTTCACCTCACCACTTCTTTCTCTCCCCAAGCCCCTCTGTTGCCAGGCAAACTTGAACTCCACTGGCACCAAGCTGTCTTTTTCTCTCCTCTTTCCCACCCTTTGGTGTTTCCCCTGCCTGGAAGGTGACTTGTTTTCACAAGGCTGTCTACGCCGTCAGCCTTCTGAGCACGTCCAGAGGTGTGTCTCTGGGAAAGCCAAGGCAGAGTCACCTCTGTCCAGAATCCCCAGTGCCAAGGTGCTGTTGACTTTTCTGAGTTCATAGTCTCCTCTTATGGCCACTAGCTTGGCTGCTCCGCAGAGCTAAACCAACCAGTCACTTCACCTGCCACATATCCTCTCACTGCTGTGACAGAAATACATGACGAAAGCAACATAAGGAAGGAAGGGTTTGCTTTGGTTCACAGTCTGAGGGTGCAGCCCAACTGATGGGGAAGTCTTGGTGGCAGGAGGTTGAGGCAGCCAGTCACAGGGCATCTGTAGTCAGGAAGCAGATGGAGTTAATCCTGGGGTTCGCCAGAAAAATCAGTTCCACCACTTTGGCTGAATTTAAACACGCTTTTATTAAAATTTTAAATACTGACCAGGATGGAATTTAGTCAGGATCATCCCCTGGAAACTTTCCAGGTGAGTAGCCTAGAGACACATGCTGGCATTGGCAGGTCTCATGTGGACAACACCCACAGGCTGCCATACTTTCCCATGAAGCTTTGTTGTTGTTTTCCAAGAACTACAACACCCAGAATCTCAGGAAGTTACCTGGTCCTCAGGCAGATGGGGCTTACTGGTTAATCTAGGGTCTAACAATGGCTGTTGGAGATCAGCTCATTTTCTACTTATTTCTTTTTGTTTTGTTTAGTTTTGTTTTTTACTGGTAGAGCTCCTTGATGTACCAAAGACACTAGAATATAAGGGTGAAAATTCTATGTGGGCACCAGCTCGGCTTCTCCAGGTTCAGTGGGTTGTGTGGGACCATAGTTCATGGGATGGCAACACCCACTTTCTACCTTAATAAACACAATCTAGAAATCCTCACAGACATGCCCAGTGGTTTGTCAATTCTAGACCGTTATAAACTGACAACAGTATTAACTATTATACTTCCCTTCTGAATACTTTCAAAGAAGAGCCCAGAGCCCACAGGAACTTGAAACCAGAATCTGTGTTCCAAGAGTGACAGCTACATATCAAGTGATTAGGTTGTATCAGCTGTGCCTCCAGACCTTCGAGCATCTCATGCAATTTCAAGGTCACAGCAATAGGACACAGCAGGATTGACTGTCTCTACATTTTACAGACAAAAAGGGAAGCAGAATTCTTCCCATTTTACCAATGGGTGGTGCCTGCAAGTGAGTCCATGCAGACTGTATGACTTCAAGAAACTGAGACCATGAAAAAAAACCATGGGCAGTTCTATAGGTTAGATAAAAACCATGGGCAGTTCCATAGGTTAGATAAAAACCATGGGCAGTTCTATAGGTTAGATAAAAGATCAGAAAATACATAGGAGAAAATGGGGAAGTTGAAGCAGGGTGATGGCAGATTACAAGAATGTTCAAAAGTTGTAATCTTGCATGACCAAGCACACACACACACACACACACACACACACACACACACACAAGGAAGTATGATAATTCTCCCTCAAAGAACCACAGTTTCTGCTAGATTTACGTTGTGTATCTGAACTGCATGGAACCAGTTTTCGACAGCATTTGGCATCAGGAAGCAACAGCATGGATGGATTGACAGACTCAAGTGCTCACTATGACTGGAGATCCCTAACCTTTTCTAGGCTGCATCAACCTTCCAAGCTTTGGGATTGCTGAGGGTGGTCCCCCTAGGGCACCAAAGTATTTCATTGAAAGCAAAAATGACATGTGTACAGATCTGCACCCTGAGATGGAGGGAAGGAAATGGATGTGTTGAGGTGGTAAAGGAGAATTTGGGGTAATGACTTTGTAGCCCCTCAAATCTCACTCCTGAAGCTGGACTAGACCAAACCCACAATTTTTCTGGGTGCTTTCAAATCAGACTTCTCCCAAGTAATGGCAACTCGGATGGATACAGAGCATGTTCACATTCGACATTTGTCATGCCAAAAGCACCTCCAACCCAGGAAATAGCAAGAGCGGGGCAGGCAAGTCGCAGCTAGAATTAGCCTGTTCCATACCGTGAGGTGTTGTTAACAAGCCTCTCTTTAAGTGGCATTCCTTTGGAGGCAATTGGCAGACTGGGAAGACAAATCCCCTGTGCCAAGTTTCTGTTCCCCACTGCAGGGGGCGGGGGGTTAGTTACATGGTGACTTCACTTCTTGCATTGATGGCTACTCCAGTAGATGTGGGACTAGAAGAGCAGAAGATGGCACATGATATGTATGCCTCCGGGCAGGGGAGGGGACCCACCATGGAGAAGCCACAGAGAGATGAACCTGGAGTCATGTCAATGAGAAAGAGTTCACTGAGGCGAAATGCCAGAGTAGACAGACAAAATGAAACAAGACAAAAAGGCAGGAGTCTTTCTCCTCCCACCTCTCTTTTCTCTCTCCACATAAACAGGAATGCTTGGATAAACATGAAGAGTAAACCCAAGAAGAGGAAGCAGTGCTGGAACAGAAAGGCTGAAACACCCTGAGATTGTGCAAGATTATCCCATGGGGTTCCACATAGTGACTCATCAGCTACACATGGCTTTAGTTTCCTTTGAAATCCAGATTGTTAGTAAAGAAGACAGAGCGCAAGTCTGGAGAACAAGGATAGCAGGCCTCATTGTTTCCCTTAGGGCAGAAATTTGGGTATTTGTGGCCATTCCCCATGGGTTCTCAGCCTTGCTAGATTCAACTGACAGCAAATGTCAAGTCCACTCTCTGGTGAAAAAGGGTTTGCAGATGCTGGGACACAGACCTCAGAGGTTCCAATGGGACCAGGCTTTGTAGGCAACTGGCTTTGGTTTTTAGGGTATCTTAAAGCCAGGTTGCCGGGATATTGGATAGCAAACCCAGCTCACTGATCTATGCTAGCACTTTGCTCTCGCTTTGTGTGTGAGGTGCAGGCCTGGAGGATGCAGGGTTTGTTTCTCACTTCCCATAGCTCCTAATTGTTCCCAGAACCCAGTCTTGCCAGGATTCTGCACAACTCTTAGGGACCTGCCTGTCCCATGGCATGCTTCATTCCTATGACCCATCATTCCAGGTTTTCTCTACTCAAACCACACTGGCAAACAATTTCCCACCTCAGCGTCTTTGAACTTGATCTCTCTGCCTAAAATTCACCTCCTCCAGATATACAAAACTTGCTTTATATGTTGCCAGATCTTGCCTTGAACAACTAATAAATTATTCCCCTTCTCTCCTTTCATATCAATTTCCTCGTAAGTACCTATTTCTCATTAATAAAGTATAAATTAAAGATAAATTAATAAAATTCAAACTGAATTTAAAAGTAACTAAACTAACACAAGTAATCACGCTTTCTTACTGCTTTTGGCTTATATGCCTTATCCCCTGGTGCTTTGTCAAAATGTGCACTCTATAAAGGCAGAAATGTTGCCTGCTTATCACCACCTGATACTCAGGACTCCAAGACAGAACCTGGAATGCATTAGTCACCCAAAAAGCCAGCCCTAGTTAAATTAATCAATAATGAAGTCACCAAGAATGGGCACTGTGCTACCAGCCTTTCTTCCACCATAGTAGATCCCAAGAAGTTCTGTAGAGGAGGGAATATTGACTTTGGCTCATAATCTCTTCTGGTGTAGCAGGTTCTTCTGTATTTGTGTGTTGCTTTCATTGGTTGAATAAAGAGACTGCCTTGGCCTTTTGATAAGGCAGCCCTTAGGTGGGTGAAGTAGACAGAACGGAATGCTGTGAAGAAGGGAAGTGTGGCAGACACCATGAATCTCCGGCCTGAGATAGACGTAGGTTAGAATCTTCCCGGTAAGCCACAACCCCATGGTACTACACAGATTATTAGAAATGGGTTGAGTCAAGATGTGAGAGTTAGGTGATGGGAGGTTAGAGCTAATGGCCAGGCAGTGTTTAAATGAATACAGTTTCTGTGTAATTATTTTGGGTTTAAGCTAGTCAGGCAGCCGGGTGCTGGGTGGCGGGACACAGCTGGCTCCTCTTCACTATACTCATCCGTAGTCAGTTGGTTCTCTGTCTCTAGGTCATGAGGCATTGTGGCAGTAGGACATGGCAAAGTTGCACTCCTTATGGTAGAGAGAAAAACAGAGACAGATAGAGGCTAGGTACGTGATATGTCCCAAGAGACCTACTCTCTCCCACTTCCTACTCTCCATCACCTCTCAGTCCTGCCATCATATGAAGGCTTCATTAAAGGGCTAAGTCTTTAATCAGAACAGATTCCCCCAGCATCCAATCACTTCCCCAAAAGACAAGATCAAATGGTACCAAACCTTTTAACACGAGCCTTCGTGTGTTATAGACTTTCTATCTCCCAAATGCCCTGACAAGCACTAGGGCATTTAAAATGCTGAGGTTGGTTGGGGTCTGAGGTGGGTGGTCAGTGTGAGTTGGGGCTAATGTTGATTCAGTTTAATTCCCAAGCTCAACAGAACGGGGTCATATTGGTTGATGAGGAGAAGTGAGAGACAGATGTCAGGTGTCAGGACATCTTGTCAGAGGTATACACAAGGATGTCATACCTGTACTCTAATATGCTGTAACTTCCTCGAAGCCACAGATCGCTCCTCTAAGGCTCATTTTGACATTCAGGCTTGGAGCCTGGCACCAATCAACCTTTACATCTATGTCTCCAATAAGTCCCCAATGGAATCCATTCAGCAAACAAATGACACCTGTTAAATACACTCCAGGTATGTATCCAACTATTGTGTAATCTTTCTGGGCAGACTTGTAGTTTGACTTCCTCACCTTTGCTTTTCTGAATTGGGTACCAAATGGCAGCACAGACTCAGGGTGTAATGATCTTGGTAATCAACTTGATATACCTGGAAAAGGGAAACCTCAATTGAGATTCTCAATTGAGAAACTAAGAAGATCAGATTGAGCTGTGATCATTTCTGTGAGGCATTTTCTTAATTGCTAAGTGATATAAGAAGGATAAGCCCAGTGTGCCACTAGGCTGGTGGGTTTGGGCTGTATAAGGAGGGTAGCCTAGCAATCCAGGGGCGCGGGAAAGCCACTAAGCAAGGCTCCTCTGTGAGTTCAAACTTCTGCCTTGAGTTTCGCATGGCTTCCCTCCATGATGGACTATAATCTGTAAGCCAAATATCCTTTTTCTCCCCAAGCTGTGTTTTATCACAATGGTAGAGCCAGGAAATACAGGGATTCTACTTTCCCTCTGTGGATGTTGCTTGGCGTCACAGGTCCTGGGGTCTACTGAGAACGACTTGAGTTTTCTGTAATGGAATCTGTGGAGCATCTTACAGAGAGCAACACTGGAGGTAGGCAGGAGCAGTATCTCCCCTGTGATTTAACCCACAGAGCATGCTGACATACCCACTGTGTAAGCACACTGACAAACACAGAGATGTTAATGCACAGGCATGCACTTACACACTCATCATGCAAGACATAAAGATGCAAACAAAAGTTGTATAAACTTACAAAGCTGGTGTATACACAGGGACCAGATTTATTGGTATAAATCCAACCAAAGTTTCTAGTGTTCTCTGTAATATATCCTGGAGACAATATGGAAAGACACTGGTAGAGAAGAAAGGCTTTCTATCCAGTAGGTAGATTTTCTTTTTCTGTCCCTGAAGTTTGTTGTCTCAACCAAATCAAACTGTTGTTTCAGTTTGTGTTGAAACATCCGTAGCCTTGCTTTAGACTTCTCCACCCTCTTCCCTTGTTTAGCCACATTGTTAGCTGAGAATTATTAATTTTAACTGAAAATAGAACATGATCCCGCCATGTCACTCCTGAAATCTTGAGTATATTATACCCAAAGGAATCAATGTTCCATGTTAGAGATGGCTGCACGTTGTGTTATTGTAACTCTATCCACAGTAGCCCATGGGGGAATCAGTATAAGTGCCCATAAAGAAAGAAAGAAAATGTGTATATCTGCTTCTAATCTTACATTCTCAGAAAAGCTGTCCCTCAAACACTGATCCCAGCTTCAAGGTGAAGTGAAGACGAGTGTAGAACGTTCCCTTGATTTGTCCCTTATATGTAGCTGCATGTTGTCTTATTTAGGGCTTCTGTTGCTGTGACTAAACACCATGATGAGAGCAACTCGGGGAGGAGAAGGTTTGTTCAGCTTATGCTTCCACATCACAGTTCATCAAAGGAAGTCAGGACAGGAACAAACAAGGAATGAACCTGGAGGCAGGAGCTGATGCAGAAACCATGGAGGAATGCTGCTTACTGGCTTGCTCCTCATGGCTTGCTCAGCCTGCTCTCTTACAGAATCCAGAACCAGCAGCCCAGAGATGGCCCCTCTAGTAATAGTCTGGGCTCCCCCACACTGATCACTAATTAAGCAAATGTATTTTATCTGGAACTTATAGAGGCACTTTCTCTATTGAGACTCCCTCCTCTCTGATGACTCCAGCATGTATCAAGTTGACATAAAATCACACAGTCCAGCTGTTATTCCTCAAAGTGGAAGCCTACAGACACTCCTTCCTTCCATAGGAGGAGCACGTTCTGTGTGTATACACACACCCCATGATAGAGCGGTAGTCATCCTATTGAGGCAAATTATGAAACTGGGTAAAATTTGTACTAAGGGAAGAAAGGTAGGCTCAGGAAGACAAAAACTGTATGTTTTCTCTCATACAGAGAGCATGGACTTAATGAATTTAATAATTTTAATAATAAAATACAAACAGGAAAGCATACCAGTACATGACAGTGGGAGGAAGACTACAGAGAAAGAAAAAAGAGGGAGTGAGGGAGGGGGACAGGAAAGGGTTCTGGGAGGGGATTATGATCAGAGTGCATTCTAAACATGCATCAAATACTATAATAAATTCATGATTTCGTGATATATTGTGAAATAGTGAATCATGAATAAAAGTGATTATTTATTTGCAGGATTATTCTAAGGGAAATTGCTCACTTTGGTGCAGAGGACTTCATTTTGAGAAATAACAGGCAAACACAGATGAGCAAGAATTAAGGTGGGAACATCCTATGGTCATTTCCAGTCTTTAGTGGCTGAAGCTGGAGTTTGTGTTTGTACGGTAGCTCTTCTGGGTGTGCAAAGCCATCAGCACTGATCTGACAAAAGAAGAGAAATCTGGAGACAGTTGTTTCAAGCTGACTGGGGGAGAAACTGTCTTCAGCCATCTTTCTCTTTCTCTGACTCTTCTGCTGCCTTCTTCCTGGAAATGATTTCAAATGGGCTTTGGCTGTTAGATGTAGGGTCGTTTATCTCACTGTTGTAATTTCAGAAAAATATACACGTCTGCATACCTGTGCACATGATTTAACTTGAAACTATTGGGAAAAGATTCCCCCTCCCTTTACTGTCCAGCAACATGGCAACCCTTTAAATTTGTTTGTAAAACATCAATCCAGGCATGAAGTGAGACTTTCTCAGGAAAGGGAGGAGTGGTTCTCCTTAAGCCCCAAATTGTGTTCTTTCCCATTAGTCATGTAAACCAATGTACTTGATTTGAATTTCAGAATAAAAAAAAATGAACTAATGGTAGGCACCATTCTTGCCAGGTAGATGGGTCTCCCCTCAACATAAAGTGTTTTTCTCAATTCTATTTTGTTTGTTTGTTGTTTTTGTTTTTTTCAAGACAGGTTTTCTCAGTAGCTATGAAGCCAGTTCTGGACCTTGTTCAGTAGACCAGGCTGGCCTTGAACTCACAGAGATTCGCCTGCCTCTGCCTCCTGAGTGCTGGGATTAAAGATGTTCACTACCGCTGTCAGGCTCAATCCCATAATTTAAATAAGATTATAAACTGAGCTTTCTAAATCAACTTACTGTGATGTCAAGCAGAATGGAACGTCTGCTCTCCTGAAATAAACAACATATTCTGGAAGATTCCGCTAGCCTCCCAAGGGAGCGAGAATAGCATGGGTGGGGTTCATTGACTCCAGGGAGGTCCAGTGATGCCCCTCAAGGCTCTGTGATGAGGATGGGAAGGTTACATTCATCAGCTTCAGCTTAACTTCAACAGCTGATTGGGAAAATTAGCAAATCTCACAACAGGGTTGCTGTGGCTTTCCATCTAGGGTTCTTACAGATAACCTACATGGAGCCTCAGAATTTTCTATAATAGCTGTAGTCCATTTTATATCTTTAAAAGCATCACTTTGAGAAGAGATCATGGTGTGGTGAGGGAGAATTGTCTGCATTCTGTCAATCATGTTTTAAATAAACACTAATTGGCCAGTAGCCAGTCAGGAAGTATAGGTGGAACAACCAGACAGGAAGTAGAGGCAGAGCAATGAGAACAGGAGTATTATGGGAAGAAGGAAGCTCTTCCCACATTCCTGTCCAGACACTGAAGAAGCAGGATGTGACCTGCCCTGCCGAACAAGGTACTGAGCCATATGGCTAACATAGATAAGAATAGTGGGTTAATATAAGTTATAAGATGTAATACGAAGCCTGAGCTAATGGGCCAATTAGTTTATATCTAATGTAGACTCTCTGTGTGATTTTCTCTGGGACTAAATGGCTGGGGGACCGAGCGGGACAGAAACAAGCAGCCCCTCATGTTACAGTGGTGGAGCTTGGGAGACGGCTCGGCCAGTGAAGTGCCTGTAAAGGGAACATAAGGACCTGCATTTAATGCCAAGCCACATGTAAAAAGCCTGGTGCAGTAGCATACCCTTGATCCCAGCACTGGGGGGAGGGGTGGAGACTGGAGACTGGATGATGCTGAGGGTCACAGGCCACCCCAGTCCAGCCAATTGGTGCACACCAAGTTCAGTGAGTGACTGAGGAGGAAATCCAGCATCAACCTCTGGACTACACACACACACATGCCTGTACAACTACATGCATGACACACACATGTACACATGCACACATTTGACGATGCATGTCTGTGGGCACATGTCTCTGTGTATGTCAGCACGTGGATATATCAGCTGCTGTGGTTTAAATGGCTAGATGACAGGATAGACAATGCTTCTGCCAGTCTCCAACAGTGAGTTGTGGGATTCCCAACTTCAAAGAGGTCTGCGGGGCAATAAAGGCCAGATTCCTGAGATCTGGCTGTGAATGAAGGTCACAGTGTTGTTTGAACAGGTGCAGGCATGTGGGCACACACCTAAAGGAAACTGTCCCTTGGGCTCTGGAGGCCTCTCAATCAGCCAGCAGAGCTCTGTTGTTAAGGTCCTCTGTGACTTGCAAGGAAGAAAGAGGAGGCCCCTGGCCATTCCCTCAGCTCTCCACATACGATTTATCCATTTACTCAGTTATTCGCTCAGTGTTTTTTAGTTGTGTTTGAGGATCAAATTCAGGACTGTGCACGTGGTGGAAACAGTCCCTCACTGACTGACACCCTCAGACTTTGCTGTATTTTTTTTAGAAACGAACGACTGCACAGTGAACTCAAAATTCTGACAGCCAACCTCGATGGGGTGTTTTCTCTTCCTCAAGCACTGTTCCAGACCCTTGGACTGTGCCACCTCAGCTGTGTCTCAAGCTGCTCTTTGAAGAACACGCTTCTTCTGGATTCCAATGTGCACTAGGAACACCAAAACCACTGTTGTCTGTGATGCCTGCCTTATGCAAGCCACTTTCTCAGAGTGCTACACATGACCACATTCTCTCTCTCCTGGGGTTAGGATAAATTGTTACACCCTGTTACTGATGAAGAAACGGAGGCACAGAGAGAAGGAGAATGATATCCAAGATCTTATAGCTAAAAGTCATTGGTGGAAAGTTCCAAGTGGAGCTGGCCTGAAGCACAACTAACAAAACCCCAGAGACAGAAATTGGGGTTCAATCTGGAGAGCAGAAAAGCAAAGCATCCAGCCAATGGATGTTATCTCAACTTTAGTCTGAAAGCGGTGATCCTGCTTTCAGGAATCTCAGAATGAGACTGTGTCTGTGAGATGTCTCCTCCCATTTTATATCCCTCTCTAGGACTGAGATTAAAGGCATGCACCACTACCATCTGGTTTCTATGACAAGCTAGTGTAGCTACTGGGATTAAAGGTGTATGCCACCACTGCCTAGTCTCTAGTGGTTTAGCTCTGCACTCTGATCTTCAGGCAATCTTTTTTGGTTAAAACACAAACAAAATATCACTACAGCCATCTCATGAGGATGCTGAGAACTGTACCTCAGCCCTTGCAAGCATTTTTAACTTCTGAGCTACCTCTCCAGCTCCTATTCCTTCTCTCTCCCTCTTCTCCTCTGTCCCCCTCTCTTCCTTCTATCATTCTTTCCTTTGTCCTCACTTCCCTTTCTTCTCTCCCTCCATTCCTTCTTCTTCCCTTCTTCCCTTGCCTCACCCCACAGCCCAGGCTAGCCTTGAACTTGGGTCCTTCCTGCTTTGGAATGCACCACAGCAACTACTCCATGCAGCTCCACTTCCTGAGTAAAACAGAAATAAGGAGGCAGTGCATTGGATGTTCTTCCTGGATGTGATCCAGCCATGACATTAGGCTATAATGCAGACACTTGACCTTATGTTAAATTCCTATGGCCTGTGGTTAAAGGCCACCAGTCAGCCAGCTCTCTTCCAGAGTATGGTTCCATGCCACCTAGCGATTTCAGGAGGAACTTCATGCTCAGCTCAGTTGGGTGAGGGGCAAATTCATCAGGGATAAATCAGGGAGCTACAGGCCATTGTGGAAGCCTGAGATACTGTGTCCACATCTGTTTGAAACATCAATGCTTTCAGTATCGCACATCTGGATGCTGATGAAATTCTTATCAACCTTGACTACAGCCACCACTGAATAGTATTATTTTTTTCTGGGAAAAAAGCTAACTACCTGGGGAAATGCATGGAGTAAGCACGTTTGCAGTTTATCAAGCCAAAACGATGCCAATGGTGCTTTTGTCTCTTTAATCTAGGCTTTCTACCTCATGCTCGGCGTTGTGTTATGACTTTTCCATAGGGCATTTCATCCATTCTTTCCTAGTAGCTATGAGAAAGATTAAATTAGCCATGTGATCAAACTGGAGCTCCATGAAGCTGAGCTGTTGTCTGTATTCACACAGCAGTGTGTGAGGGAAGCAAAAGTTGCAGGCAGCAAAGGGCAGGCCGAGCTACTGTGCAGCATTCCTTGGCTGTGCAGGCATGCTGCATCAGGTACTTTGCTCATTGCAGTGACCACATACCTGACCACATGCAGCTTCATTGAGGAGGGTCTGATTCGGGCTCAGAGCATAAGCGGGGCTGAGGTCTATGACTGTGGTGGAGGATGGGGGAGAGAGTATGGGGAAGCTGTTTATATTGCACGTTCAGAGAAGGAAGACAAAACGGGGCCAGGCTACACAATCTGCAGGTCCATACTCCAGCTGACCATTTCCTTGTCAAGGCTTTACCTCCCAAAGGTTCCAGAACCTTTCAAAACAGGGTCTGGAAGGAGACCTAATGATCAAATGCTAAAGCCTCTGGGCAACATTTCGTGTTCAAACAATAACCCATGCATACATAATACATACATACATACATACATATATATATATATACACGTGTGTATGCATGCATGCACATACATACACATATATACACAGTTAAAGACATAAATATTATTTATTCAGCTAAAGAAAATTTTTAAACAAGTTTTTATTTTTTTAAAATCTGTTTATGTGTGTTTGTACGTTCTCCCAGAGATCAAAGGCACCAGATACTCCAGGACCTGGAGTTACATACAGCTTGTTGTGAGGCGCCTGACGTGGGTGCTGGGAACCAAACTGATAGTGCAGTACATGCTGTATGTAGGCAAGAGAGTAGGGGCTGCCTACTGTTGTATATTGCAATATTAATAGAATGGACTCTTGACAGGGCCAACTTCATGGTTTTATATCAACAAACACTGGCAAATTGAATTCCTTGAAATATTTTTTAAATGTTCAATGAAGTATTTTATTTATTATTTGTTATTGCTTGCTTTTTAAGCCTTCTAAATATTTTACATTCTGGTTGCAGACTCCCCCCTCATTCTCCCCTTTCAGTCTCTCTCCCCTACTCCCCCCTTCTGCCCTCCAATCCCCTCCTTTTCCATATCCATCCAGGAAAGGGCATGTCTCCTATACATGTAAATAAAACATGGCATATCAAGTTGCAGTAAGGCTAAGCATCTCCCCATGTATTAAGTCTGGACACGGCAACCTAGTATGAGAAGTTGGGTGCAAAAGCTAGTAAAAGAGTTGAAGACCCCTGTTCCCACTTTTAGGAGTCCCATAAGAGGACCATGCTACATTACTGTAACATATATACAGAGTGCCTAAGTCAGTCCCATGCAGACTCTCTGGTTGTAGGTTCAGTTTCTACGAGCCCCTATGAGCCCAGCTTAGTTGATTGTGTGAGCCTTCCCATGGTGTCCTTGACCCTCTGGCTCCTACACTCCTTTTCCTTCCTCCTCCTTTTCTTTTCCTCCTCTGCAGGATTCTTGAGCTCTGCCTCATGTTTGGCTGTGGGTCTTTGCATCTGCCTTCATCAGTTTCTGGATGACGCCTCTCTATAATTGGTCTAGGCACCAATCTGGGCACAGGAGACGACCAGTTCAGACTACTTATCCACTATTGCTAGAAGTCTAAGCTGGGGTCTTCCCCATAGACTCCTTGGAGATTCCTCTTCTGCAGGCTTCCACCTAGGAAGCCTACAGGAAATGGTACCCCTAGCCATCCCCTCAGCACTCTCCCCATCAATGATCCCCATCTAATCACTCACATTCCTTTCCCCACCTGCCCTCAGTCTGCTCACAAAATCTCTTCTATCTCTCCTTCCCAGGGAGATCTGGGTGAACTCCTCCCCATAAGCTCTCCTTGTTACCTGGTCTCTCTGGGTCTGTGGATTATAGCTTATTTATCCTTATTTTACAGATAATGAATCCCTTGACAATATTAAAAGGATGATTTATCATGATAATAGGGTGTTATCCAGGAACTCAAGGATGGTTCAATCTAAGGAAACCAGTGTACTTGCACTGTCCTGTCCAGTGAGTACCATGCACTAACCAACTGCACTACTAGGGTGTGAGAAGCCACACTCACTATTCGCCATTACAAGATGGCGCTGACATCCTGTGTTC
>JAQHUG010000240.1:2484698-2556989 GCA_028555095.1 Dicrostonyx torquatus
TCACACTTCCACAGGTGTGAATGGAGCCTCCCCAGCTGCCTCACACTTCCACAGGTGTGGATGGAGCCTCCCCATCAGCCTTGCCTTCCCACCATGATGGACTGCCATCCTGATCCTATAATCCAGAGTAAATACTTTCTCCTTCAGTTGCTTTTGGTAAGTGTCACATCACAGAGATAAGAAAGATTATTATAAAGGAACATAATCGGTGATGAAATGGAGGGAAGGGGATGTGATTCATAGCCTCAAGCTGTAGCTTGGGGAAAAATGCATTGTCCAGGAGCCTTCCTAAGGAACAGGCCTGCTGTTACTTTGACTTTAGTAGCCCTGTGATGCTCATTTTGGACTGTAACCTTATGATTCTGTTTGTAGGTGGTTTGAAGCCACTAACTTTGTAGCAATATGTAACAGTTACATAGCTAGCCAACATGGGGAGATTTTGATGGGAAAGACAATGAGGTTCTGACTCCTTCCTTGCTGAGGTTCAAGGCTACAGTATATTTTGACTAACCCACTTGGCTCCTAGTTCCCCACCATGGAAAGGAAGACTACCACAAGTGTGGGGACTGAGCCCAGGCTTAGCTGTATTGGAAAGAAGGTTGGTTCTGAGAGAGGATAGAGTTATGACTAAGGTGTTTCTAGAACACAATGCCTTGATATCGTGTGTGTGAGTGACAAGCTACAGCTTCTTCTGATGTCCCAAGTTGAGGTTCCATAGCATAAATGACATACTTAAGGAATGGATCAAAGTGCCAGGCACAGTGTAAAGCAGGGCGGTGTCCTGATGACCAGGCATGGGCAACGATGACAGGAGCCGGGGTGCCATCAGGTAAAAAAGTGGGTGCACATGTGGGAAACAATGGATCCTGACCTGAGGTGACAACTCCCTCAAAATGACTTGCTGCTAATCAGGAGAACCTGAGTTTGGTTCTTAGAACCTATGGAGAAGCTGGGTATGAAGCCATCTGCCTGTGACTATAGCACTGGGGATAAAGACAGGTACATCCCGGAATCATTGTCCAGCTGGTCTAGCCAAAATAACAAGTTCCAAAGCAATAGGACACTCTGACTCAAAAAACAAACAAACAAAGAAACCAAGGCAGAGTCTTGGTGTCAACCTATGGACTTCAGATGCAATACATAATGCACCTACACACACACACACATACACACACACACACACACACACTTAAATACAAGTCATTTTCACAGATTTAACATGTACAGGATTTTCCAGAAATTTAAATACTGCAAAAACCAAAGTTTTATGGTTCATCACTAATGAGTCATTTAAATCTTTGGATACCACAGGGTCAAAGGCAGTGTCGCTGTATTGTTTGAATCACTCACAAAATATCCTTTGTCCTGTGTCCATCATTGTTACCATCACTGAGTCTAAACCCAAGCTCATGGTACCATAATCTTATTAAGACTCTTATTTATGGACATGGCTGAAACTGACATGTTGAAATATACGCTAAAATAGTTTTATTTTGATATTGTATTGTCTTTTAAAAAATAGTTTTGAGAATAGGCAGCTCCTATTACTTGTGATTTTCACATTGAGACACAAAAGAAAATATTTTCAATTTTTGATCATAAAAGAAGCCATTGGCACAGGTAAAATGACAGTCTTTGGCCTGGAGTCTTAAAGAACTGTCCTCATCACTGTAAAGGAATGGATGGATTCTGCCAACCAGCTAAGAGGAGCAGTGAGGAAGCTATCCATCCTCTGTCTAAAGCCTTTGGATGAAAAGGAAGAAAACTGTCACCTGTGATAAAGTCAACTCCCATATCACTGGAGGGTCTCCCAGGATGGAGATGCTACAGACTGGAAAATGAACAAGGGTCCCATGGGTTGAAGCTGAGAAACTATGGCTGGCAAGCTGTTGGGAGAAGAGGAAAAAAAGGACAAAGGGAGAGGAGAGAGAAAGGAAAAGAGAGAGGAGGAGAAAGGGAGAGAGAGAAAAAAGAGGAAGAGGAGGAGAAGGAGAGAAATGGGGAAGAGCAAGAGGAGGAAGGAGAGAGGAGGAGGAGAGGAACCACAGAGTAGGGCTGTCTGCCATTCTGGAGGAGTCTGGGAAACAGGGAAATGCAACCTCACAGAAACTTTTGAGCTGTCCTGAAGTCCTCCAACCAGGAACAGTTCCAAAGGTTCAGTGGGGAGGCACAAAAGCCAGAGGTTCCTCAGCAGTATCCCTGAGGGGGTGAGAGCAGGACTGGCCATAAGTTCACCTCCCAGCAGTTAGCAGGCTGCTGGCTGGATTTCCTAAACCTCATCTTCATTAAAAGAAAGAAAGAAAGAAAGAAAGAAAGAAAGGAAGGAAGGAAAAGAAAAAAACAGTAAATAAGCACAAAAAACAGGTATGAGAACCATGTTGGTAAATGAAAAATAGAATTCTCAACTGGATGAGGTTGTCCTTCCCATATTTCACACTTGGTAATGGTTGGGCATCTTTAGATGCCACTGTGATGGGGAATGGAGGGTGGTGGATAAAGAATGCTTCTGCTCCTCAGAAAGCAAAGACCTGCCTCTTACTGGCTATTCTGCAGGATCTAAGATGAGTCTCCAGGACAAAGTCAGATTAGGATTTCTAATTCCTACAGGACTAAGTCAAGGTGTGGGATGACTGCTGAGAAGAGCTTGTGGGGCACTGGGACATGGCACGATCTCAGGGAACAGTTCTTACTTGTGTCACAATGTCTATCCCTCTTGCTGTTTCCAGACCCAGGAAGAAGCAATACCCCACCATTCACTATGGTGATCACTTCCCACCCTCCCATAAGGACAGCAGTGCTTGGTCTCTACTGAGGGCTGGCAGCGGAAGGTCATATGTTCAGTGCTTCCCACACAGTGACTCGGGAGTCTATGGGGACTATAAGCAGCATCTTGCATGGAAGAAAAGTGGAGCCTGTATGTGAATGAGCACACACAGAGTCCACTGCGTACACAGCTGTTTTTAAAAACCTGGTGGTGCAGGCCTGCAATCCCAGCCCAGTTGGCTAGAGTGAATTCAAGTCCAACCTATGTTTGGTGCAGTCCAGAGAATGGTCTAGGGTAGTGGTGCTTTTGGTTATGAATTACTGAGTTCATTAAATCTACAGCAAACTAAAATAAAAGGATAAATACCCAGCAGCAGATAGAGCAAAACATCATCAAAGTGGGGGCTTACATCCTGCAGAAATCACTCTGGAAAGCCCTTCTGAGGCAGCCACCTGGGGTTCGTGATTGAGAATCCTGGGTGGAAAAGGGTGTTCCCTCAGGCGAGGCTTCCAAGTGAAAGAAGAAATAGCAATATACGGAGATGACATCATCACATCAGGCACATACAGCATCCAGCAGACCCCAACTAGGGAGCTTTCTTACCATGCTGATCTTCCATGTATGAACCCGTGGCTTCTTTTCCCCACTCCAGATACGTTTTTGCCACAGGCTAAGCAACAATAACCTCTGTTGGGAATGGTTGACCTCCCAGTCGCTCTCAAGGAGAGGACGCTCTTACTCTTGGGTTGTTTGCTGCTTCTCTCCTTCTCTACACAGAGGTGGGAGCCCATCCCAGAAAAGAAGCCATGGAGGACACTTAGAGACTTTTCCTTGGGTCTGAAGTGGAGAAGGGACAACCCTGCTCCCAGAGCTGGCTTCTCAGCAAGCTCAAACAGCATATGACAGTTTACTTATTAAATGTATATTACACCTGACCAATGTAATGAGATTCTGTCTCAAAATTCAAAAAGGGCCAGGGGTGCAACTCAGTGGTAGGACATTTCTCTAAGTTCAATTCTCAGTATAGCAATAAAAATAAATACATAAATAAACATTCAGTTTATTAATTTATCAGCTCTATTGAGGTATAAGATGGTATAAATCTAGTTTGAGGAATATGTATATGTGTGTATACACACAGAGACACACAGGCGGTTACAATACCAAATTCACATTTATTAATCTACCTATGTATCACCTAACTTAAACACAAGGTATTCTTCCCCAGCTCAAACTACAGTGCCACTCTAATGATGGGCACCTAGACACTGGGTCCCCAGAACTTATTTACCTTACAGCCAAAAGGATGAGCAACATATTCCTACACCAAATCCTCAAACTCTTATTTCATTCTACTTTTGGGTTGTGTGAGTTTGATTTCTTTTCTTTTTTAATTGCATGTGTATGTGTGTGTGAGCATATGTCTGTGAACTACATGCATGCAGGGCCCTCCAGAGTTCAGAAGAGACATCAGGTCCCTGGACCTGGAGTTAGAAATGATGGCAAGCCTCTATGTGGCTGTTCACAAGCAAGCAAGAGTAGCAGGTGTTCTTAAACGCGGAGCCATCTTTCCAGGCCCAGGTTTGTTTTCTTTAATTTTATATATAAGTGTATAGGATTTCTAATTTCCTGATGTATCTCAGGAGCTTAATGTTTTCAAGCTTTACTAGTGTTGTTTCAGATGACAGAATGTCCTTCTTTTTCTGGTAGAATTAAAGCACTTTCCACGACCATGTGTGTATTTCTGTACCCATTCATCTATCAACAGACACTTGCTTCCCCACCATAGTTTTTGGTATTTTTCTTATTTATTTATTTTCAAGATTTTCTTTTTTTAATTGATTTTATTGAGCTATACATTTTTCTTTGTTCCTCTCCCCTTCAACCCTCTCCCATGGTCCACATGCTCCCAATATACTCAAGAGAGCTTGTCTTCTTCTACTTCCCATGCAGATTAGATCCATGTATGTCTCTCCTTGTTGTCTAGGTTCTCTGGGATTGTAGGCTGGTTTTCTTTGTTTTGTGTCTAAAAGCCACTTATGAGTGAGTACACATGATATTTATCTTTCTGGGTCTAGGTTACCTCATTCAAAATGATGTTTTCTAGATCCATCCATTTGCCTGCAAATTTCAAGATGTCATTATTTTTTCTGCTGTATAGTACTCCATTGTGTAAATGTACGACATTGTCCATTTTTCAGTTGAGAGGCATTTAGGTTGTTTCCAGGTTCTGGTTATGACAAATAATGGTGCTATGAACATAGTTGAACACATGTCCTTGTGGTACAATTGAGCATCCTTTGGGTATATACACAAAAGTGGTATTGCTGGGTCTTGAGGAAGGTTGTTTCCTAATTTTTTGAGAAATCGCCACACTGACATCCAAAGGCGTTGTACCAGCTTGCATTCCCACCAGCAATGCAGAAGTGTTCCCTATTTCCCACAACCTCTTCAGCATAAGTTGTCATCAATGTTTTTGATCTTGGCCATTCTTACAGGTGTAAGATAGAATCTCAGAGTTGTTTTGATTTTCATTTCTCTGATGGCTAAGGATGTTGAGCATTTCCTTAAGTGTCTTTCAGCCATTTTAGATGCCTCTGTTGAGAGTTCTCTGTTTAGGTGTGTACTCCATTTATTTTTTTATTGGATTATGTGTTCTTTTCATGGCCGATTTCTTGTGTTCTTTGTATATTTTGGAGATCAGCCCTCTGTCTGATGCCCTACCACATTTTTGTGAATAGCGCTACAGTGAGCACAGAAGTGCAGATGTCCTTGTGAACAGCTGATTTTAATTTCAGAACTTGTGTTTCGACTAGCTGGATTGCTGGAGCATACAGAATCTTGTTGTTAATTCTTAAAGGATCCCCATAAGCTGCGCCATGTTGGTCATACCACTGCACCTTCCTAGCAATGGTCATGAATGATTCCGACCTTCCACGAGGTTCTGTCAGAGCAGTTGATGAAGTATCATGACAGGAGGACCATAGGAACCCAACTTACAGTCCCTCTAAAATGATGCTTCGTTGTTCAATACGCCAGTGTTTTATGGAGGTGTTACTCAACCCAGTGCTCACAAACAGTGGGAATAAACAGACATAGAGACATGTACAGCTGGTTTTGTTTGTTTTCATTTTGTGTTTCTGGCCACTTTATGAATACTAAACAAGTTGTGATGGTTAATATTACCAACTTGCTAGAATGTAGAATCACTCAGGAGGAAAATCTCCGGGCATGCCTGTGAGGTTGTTTCTAGATTGGTCTAACTGAGGCAGGAAGACCCACTCTAAATATGAATGGCACCAAAGGATAAAACAGAAAGACCATCATTCATTGCTCTGTGTTTCTCAAGTGCAGAAGTCATGTGATCATTCACCTCACACTCCTGCCACCATGCCTTCCCCACAGTATGGACTGTACACTCATAATGTTAGACAAAATAAACCCTCCCTTCCTTATGTTGCTTTTTGCAAACATTTTTGTCACCGAACTAAAACAAGTGACTAACACAAAGATGACTACACCAGAGCTGTGAGAGGCTAAGCCATCTGTCACAGCTACACTGACCTAACAATCAAACTCCGCTTGTCACCACTTTCTGCAGGGCATAGTCACACGGGGACTGAAGTGAGTCCTATAGAGCATTCATAAACTAGAGTAGATCTTTCCTATTCCTCCCCCTTTCCAGAAAGAGGTAAACTCTAGAGTGATCAGTTCGAATACACGCCCATAGGATGTTCTAGAATACTGTCTTAACTGAATCTGTAGAGAAGACAAAGCTCAGGCCAGTATGCTGAGAGAAGCAGACAAAAGTTAAAGTTGTTAGAGAAAATGGATCATAAATTAGGACAGTGTCCATATTTTGATTTCTTTATTTTTGTTTCCAATGCATATGTCTTTTTTTTTTTCCGAGACAGGGTTTCTCTGTAGCTTTGGAGCCTGTCCTGGAACTAGCTCTTGTAGACCAGGCTGGTCTCGAACTCACAAAGATCTGCCTGCCTCTGCCTCCCGAGTGCTGGGATTAAAAGCGTGCGCCACCACCGCCCGGCTTGCATACGTCTTTTAAAATACATTTACAGGACTCTTCTACTTTTTTTTTTTGAAATTTGAGATTTTAATGCTATTGTTTGTTCCAAAAACATAATGGGTCCTTTCATGGTCTTTTCCTCCTAATTCAACTCATTTGTAGTCTGGTGTCTTGATTTTTTTCTGATGACTGATGCTCAGCATAAATATTCAGACTCTGTTCCCACCCATGTGTTTCCCAGGACCTTGTGGATATCCCATGTCTTCTCAAAAATGACTCAAGCCACTGAATTCCCCTGGGCTTCTGAAGACTCCAGAATCTTTTATGCCTACAGTTCACTCTAGGTTTGCTTTTTTGTTGATCTCACTAATCCCTCACTCCGGGAATCCCAGTGCAGATGTGGATTTTAGGAACGTCTAGATTCTAAGTTCGATGTCCACAAAACACACATATGAGCAACAGCCCTCATACTGGAAAGCTTTGGTGATGGATGACTTCTATCTAGCACATAACTTAAAAACTGAGTTTTAGGAAACTGAGGAGATGGCTTGGTAGGTACAATCCTTGCCCTAAAAGCAATGGATTCTGTATAGTCATGGTAGTCTGTGCCTATGATCCCATCACTTGGGAGACAGAGTCAAGAGAATCCCTAAAACTCAGTGGCCAGCCAGTCTAACCAAATAGGCAGGTTTGGGGGCTCAGTGGAGATCTCTCAGAAACTAAAGTGGAGATCAGTTGATGATGACATTTGGTTCACCTCTGGTCTCCTGAAGGTGTACACCCACTCACTTGTGCATGTACACAAACACATAGCCATGTATACCCCCAACACACACACACACACACACACACACGAGTTTTAGACAGGTGATCTTAATGGTCACTCCCTAGTCCTTCTGGATGTCCCTTTTGTATTTTTTCTTTCTTGCTTGCTTCTTTCACGCCATCCCTGCTTAGCTGCCTCTGTCTTATTGTACTTCTACCCTTAAAGTTCATTATCCAAATTCTTTCTAAAAATAGACAGAGTGCTCCAAAGAGCAGCTATAAAAATAACACCTCTCCCTCTTTCTCTGTGAAAGGAAGTTCACTGGAGAGAAGATCAGGACAGACCCAGCCAGGTTCCAGAAATCAAGCCTGTGGAGGTGAGTCCAAAAATACTGGTGCCCAGCGAACAATGGCCTCTGCACCTCTGTCTTCACTTCAGTTAGCCCACTCGATTGTTCATTTTTGCGGGAAGAATGTAACTGCAGTTTCCAACATTAAATGTTGTCCCTTCTAAAACAAAGATGACCCAATTCATGTCACAAAGCAGAGATTGCTTAGAAAAGGTGAAAATTTCTAGAATAGTGCACTTTGGCAGTTTGTTCTCAACACCCAGCTCCCAATACCAATTATGGTTGAGAACACCAGCTTCCCCCAGCATAGCTCAGATAGTACTGACCTCCATGTCACAGGGTCCACTGGAGTGCTTTCTGTTACTCGATTACATTGCTTAATTAAGTCTCTACTGGGTGTCAATCAGGCAGGGACAATTCTCACCCCCATTTCACAGACGAGAAACATAAGGCAGAAGAACCACCCAAAGCAATCATAATCCAAAGCCACTTAGATCCAGAATCCCTGTTTTCAAAAGCGCACGTCTCTGATTTCATAAGTAGTAATACCAGGTGACCCCAGAATCTGGTTGCCCAACTTAGAATTATTATGATACCAAGACCTTGGCCTCAATCTCCTTAGATTCATCCAGTGCCAGCCTAAATACAACCTCATAGACCAGTCTGATCCACTCCACACAAGGTATCCCAACCACCGTGTGTTCTCCCTTCCCTGAGTGCTCTTTGACAGCCTGAGCGGGAACTGTTAAGTAATTATTTGTGCAATGACTTCAAATATGTCTTTTTAACTATGAGTGAAGATTGGTTGATTTGTAGTTTGGCCTCAACAAATATTTGCTTAGAGCTTGCATGTATGAGAGTAAAGGCAGAAAAGCCTGAACATAACTCCTGGTAGGACACATTTCTCAGATGGGGCTGGGCAATTCTCTGTTGAGAGTGGGGTTTGTTTTCAGCATTGAGCTAGAAGAGCTACAGGGATGGTTAACACCGATTTCCACTGATTGACAGGATCTAGAATCACCTAGGAGACAAGTCTAGGCACATCTGTGAGCTTCTAGATTGGGTTAATTGAAGTGAGATAACCAACCCTAAACGAGTGTGGCACCACCCCCTGGGGCAGAGTCTGGGATTGGATATAAAGGGGAAAATGAGTTGGTGGCAGTATTCATTTCTTTCTCCTTCCCGACTACAGATCCGATGTGACCAGCTGCCTCAGGCCAATGTGGGCTTGTCCCTGCCATGTTGGACAGTGCCCTCACACTGTGAGCCAAAACAGCGCTTTTGTAAGTTGCTTCTGTCAGGTATCTGGTCAGGAAAAAAAAATGGGTTTTGTTTCTGTTTGTTTTGCTTTGTTTGTAGCTCGGTCTGGCTTTGAACTCATAATCCTCCTGCCTCAACCTTCCAAGTGCTAGGATTGCAAGTGTGAGCCACCATGCTAGCTTAAAAGAGTGCTCCTAAAGCTTTGCGTCTGCCACTGTGTCTCTAGGTGCCCCAGTTCCCATCTGTATTTGTGAGCAGCCATCTGGAAGACAAACATGGTGGGGGTTCCTGGAAATTCCCCTGCGTGGCGTTTAAAAGTATTTCTTGAATGAATGAATCACCGAGAACGGCTTTCCTTACTCCTGGATTATGACAACGCAGTTCACTGTTTGTTAAAGGGTGTGTTTCTTTCTCACCCAATCCTGTCCACTTGTGGACAAGGCAGTTGAACAAAGCCTTTAGACTCCAAAACTGCTGGACTTCTGATCTACACTTGCTTTTAACTCTAAACCACATGTCAAATATTTGGAACACTTCTCCCTGCTGCTGGCTTTCATAGTGCCAGACGGTGTGGTGTGGAAAAGAAAGCTATCATTGGTTTTACCCAGACTAGACTCTGAATGCTGCAACACTTGCTAGGTAAGATGTACCTACTGATGTAATAGTGGCAGCATGGCTGTAATGGAGGTGCCAACTGCAGGTCGGATTTGAGACCCACTCTACAGGAAGAAATTCATGCCTGGTACTGAGAACCCAGACAAAAGTCCATGGCTAGGGAGGTCATAGGCTCTCGGGGGAATCCACCTCTATCGTTTGGTAAGTGGGCATAATGCCTAACTGCCTTCTGAATAATTACATTTATATCATTGTTGCTGCTTTCATTCAGCCTTAGAGAAGATTTTTTAATAGTGGACAGTGGTTAATGCAGAGATTCATAACTGATCTAGACGCTAAGAATAAGTGACTGTTGAGTGCTCTTAGGGTCGTCTGTATCACAGGGAACTGTGAAGTGAGGACAAAGGGAAGACCCCACACCAGGAGCAACCTTGATTAATCGATGCTTTGAAGAGTTCAGATGGAATCTGTGATGGACACAGCACTTTTGGGGCACTGTTCCTTTCCTGGTCTGCGGGTGTCTGGAGGGGTGAGGCTCCAGTTCTCTCACTTTAGAAACCATTTTGGGAAGCCTAGAGCCAGGAGATGGGCTGTGCCTCTGGGGATGGACAGTGGAGGGAGGGTGAAGCAGATCTGAGGAATTCCTCTGGGACCTAGCTCCTTTATGCCTCTATTTCCTTATCACTCCTTCAGCCGTTAAACTAGGGGTTCTAAAATCATTGGTGTGCACCTGTTGACTGTGTGTCTGTGTGTTCAGGACTTATTTGGCAGGTATGGATACAGAGTTTATGGATACCTTCTCAATCTAGTGATTTTTATAGAAAAAAATGCATTGCACTTCAAAGAAGCTGATGGCATTGGAACATATCTATCAAAATATTTAATACTATGTCTGTGTAAGGTAATAGGTGACTTTGTTATTAACACATGAAATAAAAAAGACATAGTGGTGGCTCTAAGGACTTCCTGAGTTTGAAATGATGGGTAAGTGATGTTTTGAAACATCTACACTTGTAACGTGATAATTATCTGTGACTTCCGCCAGAGACACAGTCACTGCTGAACTGTCACTGTTGTGACTTGTTCCTTCATTCCTAATGAAAGACAGATCCTATTTCAGCCAGAAGCTGTTGAAAGCAGATGACTGAAGAGTCCTTCACCATTCTCTGAGTTCACGACTGTACTAGTCAGGGTTCTCTAGAGGAACAGAACTCATTGTGTGTGTGTGTGTGTACATATATGTCTAGTGTACATGCACATATATGCATCACATGCTTATCTGTATGTGTATACACACATGCAAGACATACACTTACACATATGCACATACATATAACACATACGTGTACATATAACTAAAGTGACTTGAAGGCTGTAGTCCAGATAGTCCAACAATGGATTTCTACCAAAGTCCGGGATTCTTGCAACCATTTCTCAGTCCACAAGGCTGATGTCTCAGCTGGTCTTCAGTATACACTGGAATCCCAAAGAAGTAGGCACTGAGGCTAGTGAAGGAATGAACTTGCCAGCAAGATCAAGGGTAAGTAGCAAAGAGAGAGAGAGAGAGAGAGACAGAGAGAGAGAGAGAGAGAGAGAGAGAGAGAGAGAGAGAGAGAGAGAGAGAGAGAGCTGGTTTTCTTCTTCCAAGTCCTTTACACAGGCTGCCACTTCAAATTATTTAACTAAGGAAAAATTATCTCACAGGTATAACCAGCTACTTGGGCTTTAGTTAATTCCAGATGTAGTCAAGGTGACAACCAAGAATAGCCATCACAGTGACATTTCTGAATGTCAATGGTGGGCCAGGTTAGAAACCTGATTTTAATAATGGGATGACCTATAAACAAGAAATTTATTTCTCACAGTTCTGGAAGCCAGAAGTAGAAAATTGATGTGTCAACAGACTTTGGGTTTACTGAGGACTACTTCCTGGTTCTAGATGGGATCATCTTGCTGTGACTTCAAATGACAAGACCCACTCTGGGGCTAAAAGACACTAACCCCTTTCACTAGTCACTGATTGTGCCTTCCCAAGGGCCTGCCTTCTACCTTGGGCACTTGGTTTCCTGGTGTATGAACTGGGAAAAGGATGAGTGAGGACAGACATCTAATCACAGCAACACCTCATACTCAGTGGCTCAAGTGGGCTCCTACCCTCCCTTACCACCCACGATCAATGGCCACACTTGTCATCTCAGCAAAATGAGACCCCTACAACGTCCAAGGTCAGAAAACTTGAGGTCACCTTGATTCCCATCCTTTTCACCTATCCCTAACTCAACAAGGCCTGTCCACTTGGTCACTACACAGACTCATACCCTGACTCTGCTCCTTCCCTCAAATGAAGAATGCCTGTTCTAGCAAGTGTTCGCCTCCCTTCCCTTCCCTTCCTTTCTCTTTATGTTTGTGTCTGAACATGGGAACTCCTACATTCCAGACTGACTTCCAACTCATGACATAGTCAAGGATGATCTTTAACTTGTATCTCATGCCTCACCTCCTAAGCATGTTGGAATTTTAGGGCTTTGCCATTCATTTCAGGTAATTGATAGCCAGAAGCCTGTCTCCTCAGCGACTCTAGATCCCATGAGGTTGGCCAGTAGCCTTAGCCATTACACTATCTGTCCTAGGTCTCATCTTCTGCTTCCTGCCTGCACTTGCTCTGACACACTCAGCAGCAATAGATGCATGAAATGTGATGGCTTCTCTTTGGAGTCTGCCTCCTTCATGAATGGGAGTGATCATGAGGCACGGTGGATGCCTGGATTGGACAACAAGGATGCAGGCATGTAGTCTGTTTATCAGGTACACGGGTGGATCATCCAGTGTCTGCCTACTTCAAAGCCAGCCCAGAAGACTCACTCAAAAGGCACTTGAAGGCCTCACGCTGGAGTCATTGGGTCACCTCACAATCATTCATGCAGGAAGTAGTATGCAGACCCTTTACTGAAGCAGCCGAGGGAACAATGGTAATATAGGGTACTCCAGCTAACCCACTTCCCTTCATCCCCAGCATAGTACCCCTCACCTTTGTGGTGTCTAAGCAGGTTCTTGGTGGCCAATGACACCATTTTCCTTTCACTTGCTTGATGGCAGGTTCACACAAATTTAATTGGCTTCCTTCTACCCCAGGAAAATCTGATATTAACTGAATATTTGCACAAGTTTTTCTCATACTATGAGCATAGACCCGAAGTTAGTCAAGTGCCTGTCTACCTGTTTGGGTGGCCATGCAGTCCTAGAAGGAAAGACTGGCAGTCAGTGGGTCTGTGTGTACCCGGCAGATGGAAAGTGCAGACCAACCCTGGAGGGATGGAATTACTATCATAAGTTTATCAGGTTGTTCTAGCTTCCTTGTATTAAAATGGGGACATGATATGTGACAATTTCTAAGGTTTCTGTGCAAATGGAAGGAGCGAGGGAACAGCAGGGACAGAATCATGTACATGGAATGTCCAGCAAGTGTAGTTCATTGTCCCTGCTGCTGATGTTGCCATTCAAACTCTTCTTTAACACACTGCGGTATGTCCCTGGAAACAGTCTGCGAGATGAGCAACCAGCATTGATCGTGGCAACCCTCAACAGCTGTTGAGGGGCTAATCAAATGACAAGTTTGGAGCTGTCCTAAAAATGCATTGTCCACTCTCCACAACAACCAGAAGAGACAAAGACAACCCGCAAGTCAGGGAAGCCACAGGAGTAGACTGAGAGAGGTAAAGTGGCCTGACCGAGGTCACGCAGCAAAGAAGTGGAAGAGAGCGGAGGTTAAGCTCTTCCATACCATGACTCTTGATGGTTTTATGGTGACAGGTTTCACTCTTCGTTCTAGAAAGAGGAAATAACGAAGTGGGAAGGAAGGTGAGCAGAGTCAGTCCCTCAAATCAGACCTGAGCCTGCAAATGGGTGAGATGTTGGCTAGGGCTGACATGTGCTTCATAAATGCCAAGGAATAACAGCATGGAAGGTCGGGTGCCCTGGTGAGTCTTTGAGTGTGCATTCACTTAGCATACCGAATAAAAGCAGCCACACCCCTCAATCCCAATGGACACAAAGCAGCTGCTTACACATCTAAGTGCTGCCAGGCTTGGGTCTCTGAGTCCTCACAGGAGGTCTTGACTGACTCTAGGGTGGAGTAAACCACAAGGGCTGAACCCCAAGGTTTAGCAAGAGATAAAGAGTGTTTGCATAGTCCAGGTGCTACTGGGGCCTGAAGGCACCTTCCGGATCAAAGGCTGAGTGAGAATGGACCCATGTGCATTTCCTCCCAGCATGGGATATAATTACTGGGAGAGGCCATATGCACCTATTTTCAGGAACAGGCAAGTGGGTGGAAGGTATACAGAGTTAACATTCTTTCTTTGGCTTCTTGAGTTTCATTGATTTTCCTAAGGGGAAAGGCTGCCCTTTGGCCTTATTCCCACAGGCAGGTTTTCTGGAGCTAAAGAAGCTGGCAGGTGTTTGCAGAGGGTGCTTGACTCCCTTGGGAGACAGAAGATAACCAGGTGAAAGGATGAAGGTAGAGAGACTTCCCTGCCTGACAGACAGCAAGTCACCTATATAGGGTGAAAAGGGCCACGAAAAACACCCTGCCCTTGACTAGACCTGAGACCTGGGCCAGGAAAAAAAACACCATGACCCTGACTTGCCCCTGGGGCAAGGGCTTGAAATCACACCAATCCCTGAGCTTGCCCCAGACTCAAAGACTGTAGAATCCTACCAACCCCAGAGCACAGAATCCCAACAATGCCTGAAGTCCCTGACCTTTAAATATCACCAATCCCTCAGTTTGTCCCAGAATCAGATCCCAAACATCCACCAATCCCAAGCCACCTTGGAAAGCTCCCCTCCCTCCCCTGAAATCCTATGTAAGGTCTGTACCCTCTTCAGCTTGCTGCTGTTTCTCACCTGAGCCAGTCACCCTCCTGGATTCTTCTTTCCCAGTAAATCTCTTGACTGGGGTTTGTTGTACAATGTGACATTTTCACCAGAGCCCAGCTGAGCAGAGCAGAGCTGTAACAGTTTCACTGGGGAAACTTTCCCCTAGCAGAGCAGAGCTCTAACAGCTTCACTGGGAAAACCCTCCCTGTTCCAGGGTTACACTTACATTGGGGAAACCTTTCCCTGGAGCAGGGCTGTAAGCTGCCATGCTTCTGGTGACTTTGTGGTATTCCTTGACTCCCAATTGCCAAGATACCTCTCCATCCGAGCTGCAATGCTTACAACCTGCTCACGCCAGCTGCTTTCCAGTAGTCACCAAATCTTTTCCTGGGTAACTCCTTAGCCTCCTTCTCATTGCCTGTTTCTCCTAACACCGTGGACATTGTCCCACCCAGGTTGCCGTCTTGTCATTGAACAGAGTCTTTAGACTCCTAACTGACCTCCTCCCTCACTCTTGCTTTATTCTAACTTCTCATCTGGCTAATAGAGTGACCCTTGATAAGATCATAGTGTGATACACATTATATTGGAAAATTGGAGGATATCTGAATAATTAGCAATATTAACAAATATTCCTATGTATTTTAAAGAGTTCTTTTTGGGGTCTTCTGAGCTCCCCCCCCCACCGTTTTGGTCCCTACCATTCACTTACTTCATTCCTCTTCCTCCTCCCCACTGTGCTACATCACAGTGATTTTTCTCAAGCTTTTTGGAAATACACAATTCCTCCCATGTTGTTCCCTTGAAGATATCAACAATAATGTCTTCAGGGCTGGCAAGATTATAGATGACTATTACCACATCTGTCCTGCAGGTAAACATGCTTGCTACGCAAGCCTGAAAACTTGAGTTTGATTCCCAAAATTCATGTTAAAAGGATGGATGTGGTGATACACTTCTGTAATCCCAGGACTCCTATGGAGAGATGGAAGAATCACCCAGAAGTTTATGAGTCAGTTAGCCCAGAATGTATAACCTGAAGAAGTAACGAGAATCCTTGCATCAAATTCAGCAGGAAGGAACAAACTGACTCCTAAATTTGTCCTCTGACAGCCATATGTGTACACACACACACACACACACACACACACATACCAGTATCTTCCTCATAGGAACCTTGCCAATGCCCTTATCTGCATTCTAAATTAGACTACTGCACAGTGCCCATCTTTTCCAGCATTTCTCAACTTTGTAAGCTCATATTTATGAATTTTTTTTGCCAGGTCTTCCCAGCTGGAGTGTATGGACCAGAAGGGCAGATATTCTTCTGTCTTGTTCATCACTTTATCTCCTGTGCTTAGAAGATTGAACCGATCCCATAAATATTTATGCAGTTCTGGAGCACATGATCCTATGCTAGGTGCTGGAGATACAAAAAGATAAGACACCATCTGTGGAAGATAGCTGGACAAACAGCTCTTGACTGAAGCATGCATATGCATAATTTAAAGACACAGGACTGGATACACCTTCCAGCACCTACTATCTCCTAAACAAAATCAAGATTCAGTTAGGCGGGAGAGTTGGCGTAGAAGACAACTAATAATGACCGCCAAGGGTGGATTTTTGTTTTATTCAAACAGTATCCTCTGCATGTGGAAAGTGGCCGTCCTCTCTTGGCTCCGAGGCTGTGGAAACCACTGTGCTCCAGCTGTGCCTGCTGCTGCTCACTCATAGCTCACACATTCCCAGTGATTATGCAGAGCAGCCAGGGCGCTCTTGTTTCTCAGAATATTCTCAAGAAATAAGGCTGCATTAATAATTTGTTTTTGTGGTATGGGCCATTTGGTTGCAAAACGATATTCCAGTCCTAGCATGCCATTTCCTTTCCTCATTTACATTCGCTGCTGGTTTAATTATGTTTTTCAGTCAGAATGCTTATTAATTTTATAGACCTACCTGAAAATTAAATTGGATAAATTTCCTGTGCTTGGTACCTTGAAAACGTGTGTGTGTGTGTGTGTGTGTGTGTGTGTGTGTGTGTGTGTACTTTCCCAAGCTATTGCCAGAGACCACTTTGGTCCTGCGCAATTGGGTTCTTCAGCAAATTCATTTGCAAATAACACCATGTTGGTTTAAAGGATGCTCATCAGTTCTGAGCAGGAGGAACACTGCAGAGTGCAGCCCCACTCAGGGCAAAGTAGGATGATGATGAAGAAAATGGTCAAATATCTCATCTTCTCACTGGGGAGGGAGTCACGAAGTGTGACACACAATTTCCCCGAGAGCCTGGTTGACTTGTAAAAAGAACACAGTATGATGCAGTAAAGAATCAATAAGTCAATAATCCACTGAGTGCAAAGGGATTATGGGGTGGGGAGAAGCTAGGAGAGGCTCAGAGATTAGAATGCTTATGTGCAATGCTTATGAGGACGTGAGTTTAGAGGTTGGGTCATAGCTGGGTGGTGGTGGTGTTCGCCTTCCCAGCACTCAGAGAGGAAAAGGTAGGTGGATCTCTGTGAGTTTGAGGCCAACCTGGTCTACAGAGTGAGTTCCAGAACAGCCAGAGATACACAGAGAAACTTTGTCTCAAAAACAAAAACAAAAATAAAAAAGAAGAAAGTTGGGTCATGTGCATCTGTAACCCCAGGACAGAGACAAAGAGATGGATGGACTCTGGGAGACTCTACTGGTCAGTCAGTCTAGCCAAATCAGTGACTCCATGATCAGTGACAGACCCTGTCACAAAAATTAAGCTGAAATCAATAGAGGAGGACCCTTGAGGCTGGCCTCTTGACCTCTACACACACTTGTTACCCACTCCATCCCCCATTCACAGAATTTACAAAGCAGGCTTCTTCTCTGACCACAGCTGATGGACTCAACAGGAAATCATTCATTCACTAGATATTTACCTGCTCTTCCTTCAGCTGAGGCTCATGGTACTAGAAATACAACAAACATCCAGAACCTGCTCTTAAGCAACCCCATTCTCATAGTATCCACAGCAAACACTGAATAATAAACAAGGTAAGAGTTATGTGAGGGGCTGGAGAGATGGCTCAGTGGTTAAGAGCACCGGCCGCTCTTCCAGAGGTCCGGAGTTCAATTCCTAGCAACCACATGGTGGCTCAGAGCCATCTGTAATGAGATCTGGCGCCCTCCTCTGGCGTGCAGGCATACATGGAGGCAGACTGTTGTAAACATAAAAATTTTTAAAAAAAAGAGTTATGTGAGGTAAAAACGGAATGGAATGTCCAAGGGCTCCAAGAGCGAGGCAGCGAAGCCTGGGAACAGAAGTTCCTCCAGGACAGGAAGCATCCTGGGATTCCATACAATCCCGCACTGCCTAGTCCAGTGCCTGGCACAATAATACTCAATACTCAATAATACAGATACTCAATAATCAGTTGTTGGGTTGAGCCAATTTAAAATCGATCAGGCCTAGGGTAACATACCAACCAGTGGCTGCTTCCTGCTTATGACAGCTAATTTCAGCTGTCAAGCTAACACGCCTGAGAGGGAAAGCTCAGCCAAAGAGTTATCTCCATCTAATCGGCATGTTGCATGTCTTAGGGGTATTTTCTCAGTTCTTAAGTGATATAGGGGAACCCAGTCCACCGTGGGCAGCACCAGCTCTAGGCAGGTGGTGTATAAGAGAGCTAGCTGAAAGAGAAGCAGAGAGCAAACTAGTGAGCAGAAATCTTCCATGGTTTGTGCTTCAAGTTCCTGACTTGCTGGAATTCCTGGCTTGACTTCTATCAACATGAGCTATAACCTGTAAAATGGAATCAACCCTTCCCTCCCCCAGTTGTTCTGTGAATGCTTTATCACAGCAACAGGCAGCAAACTAGGACTTTGCTCTAATAAGTAAAGCCTCCCCAACCAGGTGGCTATCAGACAGCAGAAGTGTGTTTGCATATTTCTGTGTGCTTTACTTGTCTTCTCTTTTCATGAAGATATCGTTAATGATGTTAGAAAGTATCTGATTCAGTCATTCAATAAACCAAGCTTCTTGCATCTTATGGCTCTATCATCCCTTTTGCTTCTACATGATAAAACAGAACAAAACAAACCAACAAACAGTGGGGCATTGGTTTTCTTGGGAAAGGGAGAAAAGATAGTGGACCATGTTTCAAAGTGCCACTCAATGCTGCTACTTGTATTGACCATGCTTCATGATTGAGCTCTATGACAATATCTAATGACAAAGGAGTTTGGAAAATGTGGTTAAGCAAGAAACCAAGGGAAAGAGGCTGTAGGTTTGGTGATAACATGATTGCATACTGTATTGTTGGAAAATGGATCAGAGAAAGTCAAATGACAAGAAAGGATTAAAGACCATTGTAAGAAAAGGGGTTGGCAGTGGGGACAAAGCAGCATGGGCATGGAATGCAGTGTAGCTCGGTGGTAATATGTGCTTGGCATGCCTGTGGTCCCAAGCTTGATCCACAGTCCCACTGCCTGGGTTCTCCTACATACACGGAGGTGAGGCTGCAGCAGCAGCAGGGTCAAGGGGAGAAAGACCCGTAGCTCTGTGCCCAGGTTCAGAGCTTGTTGTAAGGTCAGTTACAAGTTGCTGAAACTTTTTGACTATAACATGATCAGCTTTGCGTCTTAGAAGACTGCTGTGGGTCTGCCATGGAAATCACATGGGGCCGTGAACACACACTGAGGTAGGCAGGTGGCAGACTCCAGAAACACTTGCGCCTTAAAGGTGAGTGCACGGCTGCTGATCAGATGATGTTTTGAATGAGCTAGCCCTCTTTATTTTGGGTTGTTGAACACTCGGTCCCCAGCCGGGGGAGGGCTAGGTAGTGCCAGCTTTCTGGAGGAGGTAGGCCGCTGGAGGCAGGCCTGGAGATTTGGAAGACCTACATCATTTCAAGTTTGCTCTCTCTCACCTCCTGCTTCCCTAGCTTCTGCTCTGCCACCTGCTGCCTCTTCTCCACCACCATGGACTCTAATCTTTCAGACCCTTGAGTCCAAGAAACTCTTCCTTCTAAATGTTGTCTTGGTTATGGAGTTTTCTCACAGCCCTAGAAGAATAACCAATATAGATAAGGAACAACCCCTTTGATTTTTATGCAATTTTGTTTCCTGTCTCATTTTAAATCCCTTTGTAAACTTCTCCGCCTGAATGCTCAGTCTAAGATATTGTCTATATCCATTTGGCCCAGGGGCATTAGGCATGTTACCACACATGAGACATGCCTAATATCTTTCTATTTCAAACTGAGGAGCTTGCATGAGAAGGATTAACATTACGTTCCTACACTGTACATGATAACCTAGTATGTCCAACATCTGTTCATTTTGTAGCCAGCAATATTTAGACAGCTTCACTTTTGGAACAGAAATCCAGAGATAACTAAGGATTTGGGGGACTGGGATTGGAACTGATTATTAAAGATAGGGGAAGTATTAGATGGGATGTGAACAATACAGCTTGGTCAGTAGCTGCCTTCCAGCAAATCTCCCCTCTGTAAACAGGATTAGATGCAAGACCCCATAAGCAGCCTCAAAGAAGCAGGAAAATAGTGATATAGTGATGTAAGTCCACATCCCTGTGTGTGGGACAAGTGATGGCTGACCTGCAACAGCAGCAACTTTTAGTGACAACACGGGTCTGAGTCATGTGAGAAATGAAGATGCGTGTTAATGAAGAGCTGAGAAACTATGAACCTGTCAGACCTTTGAAGCACACCATAATTTAACAACCTCAAAAATTAATATGCAAAGTCAATCAAACATGAAAGAAGTGATACTGAAGATAAGAATTGACTTTAAAAAGGCAAACAGAACACCTAACTAGACAAACGAAGCCAAAGAAGTCATACACTCCAGAAATGAAAGAGCTATCACTATATATCCTATAGATCAGTGAACTTTAGGACAGTGGTCACACCCAACAAAGCCAACCACTTAGGCGAACTGGAGAAGCACCAATACTGACATGTGATACAGCAGAAATTCCTTTAGACTCACACTGCAGAAATGGTAGAACTGGACCTCTTTCTTCCTTTTTCTGTCTTTTCTTCATTTTTTAATTTTTTTTGCAAGATCTACCCTCTTTTTGTATTTCAGGTTGACCTGGAACTCACAGAGATCTACTTGCTCATGCTTCCCAAGGGCTGGGAGTAAAACTGTGTGCCGATGGGCGGTGGTGGCGCACGCCTTTAATCACAGCACTCAGGAGGCAGAGGCAGGGGGATCTCTGTGAGCCTAAGTCCAGCCTGGTCTACAGAGGGAGTTCCAGCACAGCCATGGCTACACAGAGAAATGCTGTTTCAAAAAACCAGAAAAAAAGTGTGTACCATTTATGCCCAGCCCTGATTTGTTTTTCTAAAAGATCTTGAAAACAAACAAAAACCCATAAAAATCCACCAAACAAAATACCCCAGACATTTATTCATTTATTTTACTAATGACTTCTGTGAAATTTCTTTATTTCTTTCTTGTTTTGCTGCTAGGGTGTAACAGAAGGCCTTGCATGAGGTACGCTAGGCAAGTTCTCTTCCATGGGTGACACCCCAGGATGCTATTAAGAATTTATGAGGAGAATAACAACCATCTAATAGCAATTTGTGAGAAAACTGAAGGAAGAATACTTTCAACTCCCAAGTTTTGTGAAGAGAGAAAACTTGTAGCAGCACTTGATAGAGATATTTAAAAAGTTACAGTATATTATCTTCATGGGATGCATAATTGAACAAAACTATTTAATGACGTCTTAATACACTCAATCAAAAATTAGAATATATCATTACCAAGAAGTTTATTAGTAACATCAAGAAAAAAATCAACCAATGTAATTGACTGTGTTAACAGAATAAAAACCATACAACTATTTGAATAGATACAAAGAAAACAAGATAAAAGTCAACATACACTCATGATAAAAACCCACAGCTACTCAGGATTATGAAATGGATAGTCAGCAAGATGCAGGATGACTCTGGAAGCTAACAGCTAAAGGTCACATGTAACGGTGGAAGACAGAACACTTTTCCAGTGGAGGAGGTGGGGCACTCTACCCACAGCTTGTCTCCAGCATTGTCCTAGCTCCAGGCATTTTAGTAAGTCAAGGAAGGAAAATAAAATTAACAGTAGAAAGTTCAAAGTTAGAAGCTACAGTGCTTGTACTTGCCAGATGAAATGATTATGTGGGAAATTCTAAACAAGCTCTAAGCCATTGCTACAGTCAGTAAAATGGGTTAGCACAATTTCAAGACACGTGATTCTGACTGCAGACATCATTTGTCATTTTACACACTGACAATAACATTAACAAATAAAATTTAAAATTTTACTCAGCATCAAAGTCATGTTATAATTTGGCATTAAACAAAATAGTCATGAAACATTCAAGTAAGGAACCATGAAATACATCCTCTTACTATAAAAGGACATTAAATAAATAATGAGACACCACATTTAGTCTACATTTAATGTCCAAGCTCATGGTAAAACAGCCATTTATCACCTTTCTGTGGTTCATGTGCACACATCTGTACAAACTGCATCCTTTCCAGACCAAAGGCCAGTTATGCAACCACAGCTGCTAATGCTAGTGCTTCAGCGTAGTGTGTAGTATTTATGAAAAAACAATGTCCTGCCTGTGCTGGCTAGTTTTATGTCAACTTGATATAAGTTAGTGTCATCAGAGAGGAGGGAGCCTCGACTGAGAAAATGCCTTCCTAAAATCCTACTGTAGGCAAGACTGTAGGGCATTTTCTTAGTTAGTGGTTGATGGAGGAGGACTCAGTCCATTATCAGAGATGCCATCCCTAGGCTGGTGGTCCTGGCTCTATAAGGAAGCAGGCTAATCAAAGCATGAGCAGCAAGCCAGTAAGCAGCACTCCTCCATGGCCTCTGCATCCCCTTCTGCCTCCAGGATACTGACCTGCTTGAGATCCTGTCCTGACTGCCTTTGATGGTGAACTGTGATGTGTAATAAATAACCCCCTTTCCCTTCAAGTTGCCTTGGTCATGGTATTTCATCACAGCAATAGAAGCAGTTGATGGCACCAGCTAGAGTCGTCCCAATTATGAAGCAAGATTCTTCTTGGTGCAGATGCCATCTCCAGACCCTACTTTGAAGATTTAATGAGCTTTTCATTTTCTCAAACTTAATATCTTCTCTAGTGTTTGCAGTTTCTTATCTCTGAACACTTATCCCCCTTGCTTCTGATTTGTCAAAAGAACCTAAAGTGTCAGCTCAGTCCTATCCTTAGAAATCGATGCACAGACTTCTTCCAGAAAGTGTCCATGCTCCAAGCCTGAAGCGAACACTTTTACCTGTATATATTCCCATTCAGTTCACAAGGGATTGGCAATGCCCTGGTGCAGGTATTCAACCAAGGCTTATGGAAAACACTGGATTTGGGTCATTTCAGCTTCAAAATCTAGCAAAACATAAAAAATAAAAAGAGCACTTGAAGTATTCCCAGGGGATGGACAACACATGTGATACTCTATGGAAAACACAACTTCCAGGGGGTCCTAGCTGCAACCAGTCCTTTCAGGAATGTGCCTCATTCCAGTATGGAGGCCCCTGAAACCTTGTCAAGGTGCATATTGTTTCCTGAGTCTCCATTCTAGTCATCTACTGTGTCCACAGAGCCTTGACCAAATTCACAGAAGCAATGAACAGAGGTGGAGGCCATATTCAGGCTTCTGTAGTAAGATGCGCTTTTGTTGACTCACCCTGGTAAAGTGTAGTGGTATGATTCAGGGCATACTTCTTGGTGGAAGCTTATTGGGACAAGAGGTTTGCCTCTTGGGATCTCTCCTTCATTTCTTCTTGCCACCAGTCAGCTGACTATGCTGAGTAAAACCCTAGCCCGTACTTTGTCGTCAGCCATCTGGAAGATGGAGAATTGATGGGAACCACAGAAAACTAGGGTTTTCTGAGAAGAGTCATGGGGTGAATTCTGGGTGATATATTATATCACGGTCAATTTTCTGATTTAGATCATTGTCAGGGTTCCCAAAAAGAATAGAACTGAATGTGTGTGTGTGTGTGTGTGTGTGTGTGTGTGTGTGCTTGTGAGCACATGTGCATGTGTTAAAAGGAGATTAGAGAGGCATATAGGATATGGTCCAACAATGGCTGTCACACACATAGGAGAGTCTGAGAATCCAGTGGTTTCTCAGGCCCCAAGGCCAGAGCTCAGCAGTTCTGATCCTGCAGGTTCCTATAGAACTGCTTCTTCAGTCTACACCGGAAACCTCAAGAAGCTGGTTCTAATATTGGCAAAGGGATACAGCAGTCACAGGATAGATGAACTCATCACCAAGAGAAAAGGCAAGTAGACAGAAGGCCAAGGTTCCCTCTTCCACATCCTTTAATGGAGTTGCCATCAGCAATTGGTGCCCACATTTAGGTCTGTTCTCCCTTTCAAATCATCTCTTCAAGAAAGCCTCTCACAAGGGTGTCCAACAGCCTGCTTTAGTTGGTTGACTGCAATGAAGAGGGACTGTCAGTCAAGCTTCGTTGCCATAGTCACATACTGAGGTTGTTTGGCAAGTGTCATTGTAGGAAGTGAAGGAAGTATACATAGGAAGCTTATTTACTAACTTAGTCACTTCCTGTGAACACAAAAACAGTTCAAGGTACATCCTTTTAAGTTGAAGTGAAAAATGCTACCAAAATCCCAATGATGGCTTTCTACTTTTTGAAAACTAGAAAAAAAAACCCTCAAAAAGATATAATCTCAAGGATGCTAAGATGCCCTTGCAAAAGAATGCAACAAAGTTGGACATGGTAATGTACACCTGTGACACAAGCACTAGGGAAACTGAGGCAGGAGGATCAGGAATTCAAAGCCAGCTTGGGTTATGTAGTGAGATGCTATTTCAAAACAAAACAAAGCAACAAATATTGCCAAAAGAACTTGCATGGTGCAAAGGCAAGATTCTAGTGATCTGAAGAGTGTGGTGCTGATGTAAAGACAGACACTCAGACCAAGGCATGCTCAAAGAAAGTCATCACAAACGTGACCGGAAGGTTTCGCTATGTGAGTTTGAATGTGCACACATGTGTTAATGTGCATATGCTTGGATGTGGAATTCAGAGAATCACTTGTGAGCTGTTGCTCTCCTTTATAGGGGTTCCAGGGATCAAACTCAGGTCATCAGACTTGTGAGTCAAGCATCTTTACATCTTGTTGGCCCTGGTCAGAGGATTTTGATGAGGTTGACAAAACCCATTAATAGGGAAATAACAGTTTTTTCAGAAAATAGTGGCTGGAGATTGGATATCCATATGCAAGAGCATTAAGTACCTGACATCAAATGCAAATAAACAACTCAGGGCATCATAGGCTAAAATGTAAGATCTGAGCCTGGAGAGATGGTTCACTGGCAAAGAGCATTTGCTGGGAAGCATGAGTGCCTGAGTTTGATTGAATCCCTAGCATCCATGGGTTTTGTTTTTGTTTGTAATATCTGGATGTCTCGTACATGCACCTATAACCCCAGTGCTATAGTAGATGGAGACAGGTGAATTCCTGATGTCTGCTGGCCTCTGTAGCTTCATGTTCAGAAATAGACCATGTCTCAAGATGGAGAGCAACAGAACAAGATCCTATTGTCCTCCTGTGGCCTCTGCATGTGTGTGTGAACTCATGTACCCATACAAGTGTGTGCATATAATATGCACATATATGCACATAGCATGCACCATACACACACACACACACACACACACACACACACACACACACACAAAGTAATATATAAGTCAAGGAAGTCCTTGAAGGAAAGCATACAGCAAAAGCTTCATGACAATTCACTAAGTGACTTTTTTTTTGGCTATTGCCCTAATACATGAGCATGAAAGGACAAAATAACAAACAATCTGGACTTTATGAAAAAGTTCAGAAATTGTGAATTGAAAGACATTATCAACAAAGTTAAAAATAAAAAGAAAGAGGGAGGAAATACTGCAAGTCACAGATCTGATAAGGAAACGACAGCCAGAATGCAGAGAGACCTGCACAGACCACACTCTACCACACCCCACCACACAACCAACTGAATTAAGGGCTGGGGAAGAATCAAGCAGACGTTTCTCTAAAGATAATGTACAAGTGGCCCAAAGTGGATAGATTGTCATGAATCAGTAGGGACACGCAAATCAAACCTAGGGAGATACTACTTCACGGCCCTCATTGGGACAGCATTAAATCACTGGCGTGAACAGGAAAGTGAGGTGACTATAATATGCATATTATACTGTTGTTGGACATGTAAAATAGGAAGGCCAAGGTGGGAAACATATAGTGTTTCCTCAAACATTAAAAATAGAATTACTGGCTAGCCAGGTGACTTTAGCAGATAAAGATATTTGCTGCGAAGCCTGAGGACCTCTGGCCTGTACACAGGCACTAGAGCTGTGTGCCTGCACACACACACACACACACACACACACACACACACACACACACACTTGACTGTTAGCCTTAAGATAGAAGGAAATTTTATTCTGGCACATGCTACAACATAGCTGAAACCCAAAGACATCAAGCTAAGTGAAACAAGTCAGTCTCAAAAAGACAAACACTGGTGCCCCCACTTACACGAGGTGGCCCATAGCCAGAATTTTAGGGACAGAAAGTAGAGTGGGGCTGATGAGTAGGGAAGTGAAGATTCCTTACTGGAGACAGTGTAAGTTTTTGCAGAAGGGAGAGTTCTGGAGACCAGGGTTGGTGACAAGATATTGTGAATGTATGTGATATCATTGTATTGCTCACAGTAGCCCGAAGGTAGCAACTTCCGTGTATATTTTATTACATGAAAAGTCTTATAATAGTGTTGGTGAAGTAGAAACTCTCCATTTGAAAAATAGATGACCAGAAGAAGTAGTACAAAGTACATCCCTGGGCTGAGGTCAGGATGGGCGCTGGACCTTGGCAAGTAGAGTGCTTTCCTAGCATGCAAGAAGTCCGGCATTTCACCCCTGCATTGCCCAAACTGGTTATGGTGGTGTGTACCTATAATCCCAGTATCCCAGAGACAGAGACAGCATCAAGAAGTTCAAGGCTACCCTTGGCTACACAGTGAGTTTGAGGCCATTCTGGACTACGTGAGACTTTATTTCAAGTAAATGCTTGATATTTTTCAATATATTTGATTACATAATTAAATATGGTGGGCTGCAGTAAACAGGAAACCCAGAACCTTCGGTTGTCATCAAGAAGCACTGAATTTGCAGACACCAACTCTGTGTTATCTGTGTTACCACAAGGAGCATTGAGGGAGGGACAGCTGGGTGTGAGCAGCTGCATGCATCCTCCTGGAGGTAAGCACAAGGTTCTGTTGCAAGTACCTGATGAGAATCCAGTAGAACGGAGAGGAAAAATGAGAGGGGTCCCTGGTTATGCTAAATTTGAAAAACAAAATTGTTGCCTTGACGTTTGGAGGGCAGGACTTTCCTCTCGTCAACCTTTATTGTCAAACCGTGTCGATCAGAAACACCTGAATCCCTGCTCTACTGGCTTGGTTCTTTAAAGAATGCTTTTAGAATTGAGTGAGACAGGGGTGAGAAGAGGAGGAGGAGAAATGGGAGAAGTGGGAAGAGGAGTGGATAAGGAGGGAGTGGAGGAGTTCAAGAAGAGGAGAAGAAGGATGTTGGGAGAGGAGGAAGATGAAGAGTGCAGGTGGAGGAGGATGTCAGCAAACACACAAGGAATACAAGAGTGCTGGGTGTCATTATGAGCAGGCCACAGTTTGCCAGTTTCATCTTCAAAACCACCCACTTGAGCTAGGTCTAAAACCCCAGTTTACAGGTACTAAGAAAGGTTCAGAGATGGAAACAAGGACATGGCTGAGAATGCTGAGCTCACTCTGGTTCTGACGGAGCCTCTTTTCTGTTGCCTGTGTGCGCTAAGGAGGAAGGTGACCTCAAGTACCAGACACCTTGTTTGGAATCTTGCATGATTGTCTCTGGCTTCTTTGCTTCTCCACAGCTGGTGTGTATTCCGTAAGAAGGATGTCATGGTGTGTAATGGGGAGTAAATGCTATAAATACGATAAAATGTGAATTGATGACAGACTGTATAAAAACATGGGAATACTCAGAAATAGGTCAGCACAACCAAGGGAATAGAAATAGCCCCCAACTAGGCTCAAAACTTGATAGCTGTTTATAACATTCTTTAAAATGTCAGCATTATAGTGAAAATTGAATTTGCACAGTTCAGGAGCTCCTGAGGGTTGGGGTGTGGGGAAAGGCATGCCCCTCAACCCTGTAGCACCCTCATTATATTCCTAGGCAAAGAAGGCACCCACTATAGTTCTGTGTCCCCATGAACCCACTGTTGCTTCTGTTAACCCAGGTCTGATTCCACAAACAATATAATTTTTCTAAAGGAAAATAAAAGTATTTTGAAATTCACTCAGTGAAGGAATTATTAAAACACTACGCTTACTTAAAAAGTATAGTCCATCCTTAGTGGAAATTAGTGAAAATCCCACTATACGCAAGACTGAGAGATTTCAATTCTAAATGAAATGTTAAAAGGTGGGGCAGAGCCCTGAAGCTTCACCATGCAGCATTGTGGCGATGGAGGGAGGGCTGTCTCCCGATATTGACATCTGTTTATAACTCAGGCCTCCAAAGTGTGAATGCAGATGAAGCCTGCCAACAGGGATGCCTAAGAGACATAAGTGAGAATTAAGGCAATTAAGGCAGTCTCAGAGGAAATTAGATTGGCCCATTAATTACAATGCCTTAAAGGGAAAGCCGGCCCCAATGAAAACGCAATAAATTAAAATATCATAAAAGAAATTAGTGAGAAGATGCAACTTCTATGAAGATGCAACTCTCAGAGGGGCTGGTTGGAATGAAAGAATTCCACACAGGACACAGCAGCCAGCTCAGCACCACTGCACCCCTGCATTCCTCCTTTCTTCCCTGCTTAGATTAGCCTACCTTCCTTCCCTGCCTCCTCCCTCGTTTTTTCCTTCTTCCCCTCTCTTTTTCCCTTCCTTCCCTCTTTCCTTCCTTTCTTCCTTCCTTCCTTCCTTCCTTCCTTCTTTCTTTCTTTCTTTCTTTCTTTCTTATTTCCTTGCTCTCTCCTTTTTCTTCTCTCTCCCTTGTTACTCCTTTCTTCCTTCCTTCTCTCTACTAGTCTCCTCTCCCTTTGACCCTCTTTTCTGTCTTGGTGAGCTGTCTTCCCCTCTGCCTCTCCAACAGGGAAACTGCTTACAGCGTTGCCAAACCCTGGCAGCTCCAGTGGTTCTTAAACATTTACCGAGTCCATGGTGGTTCACTTACTATCACTTTTCAAGTATGTCATTATTTTAAATACTTCAGCCTCACAGAGACAAGAGGATTAGTAAAATCAGAGTCTCCGCATATATCCTTTACTTTTATATACATTAACAAAAATCTATGCACAACTTAACATGATTGGCTGGCTTTGACTTAAGACTTCCTATTGGGAGGCAGCACTTCCTGCTGAGGGATCCAAATCCCAGCCAGGTGTGGGATTCTTCTTCCAAAAGTAGAGTAGGCCTTCTTACGTGCTGTGGGAACCTGGGCAGCCTCAGTTTCTCCGCTCCACTTTCTATTTCTATTTATTTATTTAACTATATATTTGTGAACAGTTGACTTAAGGACCCAATGTGTGTTTTCCATGTGTCCTAACTCCCTTCATGAGTGCAGATTTGGCCTCACTGCCTGTCCAGCCTCTGAGAAGCTTGAATGACCCGATCCTATCTTCCTTTGGAACAGATCTAGCCGTATGCAACAGGTTTGCTTCCATGATGGTGTGAAAGGTCAGGCTATCAGGCCAGTTTTCAGAGCCAACTGCGAACTCTTTGACAAATAGACAATATTTCATCATTCTTTGCACCAAACACATGGCAGCATATTCTCATAGCACCTCCTGGCCTCTCCATCGATTTCTCAACCCAGCCAGAACCTGGAGCAGTGCCAAGGTGGGTTCTGCTGGGGGTGTGGGGTTGGCTGGCGCGCAGATTCTGTAGAGCAGCCCTGGCTTTCATGTAGTTCCTCTCACTGGCAGGTTTGTTAGCTCTGCCATCATTTCCCAGCTGTGTTTCCATTTTGCCTACAAGAGTAGCTATATTGATCTCATTATTTCTCTTTCCTATCTTTGGCATTGACAGGTGATACTAACCCCTCACTCTAATGCTTCTTGTGTTTTGCAAATGATAGGATTATAATGGATGGTTTGACAAGACAACCCATTTTCGCCAACTCACAGAGAAAGCCATGAACTGTCCTTTATTTAAACGGCCAGGGGTAATGTGCCCTGAGGGTCCATTCACTGGAGTCTGAGGTCCACGAACACAGATGGCGAATACTCTCTCAGCAGACTTAATTCCACAGGAGCAGAGGGTGCCTGCACTTAAGCATTTGTATTTTGAATTCCTGAAGGCAGCTAGAGGTTTCTTAATGAGGGGATTTTTCTTTTCTTTCACAGCAATTATATCTGATGACCTTTTCTTCTCTTGTTTGAAAATAAGTTTGAGGAGGTCTTAAAAGGCATCCTGTGAGGGAGGCTGTAGCTTGAAGTTTAGAGTTCATTATAAAAATGAAGTCTCTCCTGCCCCGCTGTAAGGACCAGGAAGCGTCTCTCTGCTACATGTTCTTCTAGTTCAAGAAGTAATTAAAATCACACCAGCATTTCTTCTGATCTTATCTGCTACTTAGAACTTCAGTGTAAGGGAGTGGGTTCTGCATGGCCTGTGGGGGTCCCTCACCTTTGTGAATCTTCTCAGACCTGAGTTTCTGCCTCCCAGTAGGCATCTATTAAATGTTCTGGAACATGTTTGTTTGTTGTTTTTTTTTTGAATTGCAGTAATATACAAAGAGCACACAGCTGCAGCAGACACTTGGATTAACTGTTACAAATTCAAATCACCTGTAAAACGAGAGCCTCGGCCAATGCACAGAGGAAATACAATAACCCAGATGTCCTCCCATGCCCTGTTACAGCACAACAGCTTAATCTGACTGAGACAACAGAATGTAATGACCACACTCTTGTTTAACTACGTGCCACCAAGAGGCATTCATTGTTTTCAAGTTAAGAGCTAACATAATATCTTTCAAGAAGAGTGTGTGTGTGTGTGTGTGTGTGTTTTGTATAGGGTGTAGTATATGCATACATGTGTATGTGTTTCTGGAGTCATGGTAGGTTGTTGGATATTGTCTTAGTTAGGGTTCTACTGCTGTGATGAGATGTCATGACCATAGCAACTCTTATAAAGGAAAACATTTAATTGGTTCTGGCTTATGGGTTCAGAGATTTAGCCCATTGTCATCATGATGGGAAGCATAACGGCACACAGGCAGACATTGGGCCTGTCTTGAACATCAAACCTCAAAGCCCACCCCTAGTGACACACTTCTTCCAACAAGGCCACACCTACTCCAACAAGACCATACCTTCTAATAGTATCACTCTCTGTGAGCCTATGGGGGTCATTTTATCCAAACCTCCACAGATGTCCTGCACTTAGCACATGCTGTCTTGCATACACACACACATACACACACACGCGCATGTAAGTGTGTATGTACACATATTCTCACCCCGTACCTATTCATCCACTTGGATGTCAAGTACATACCTTGCTTTCTTACCCCTTGGCCTGAAAAAGGGATGAGAGCAGCTTCACACTGGCAGCTGTCTGTGTTAAGGTGGATTTATAATCACCTCCACATTTAGAAAAGGAAACACAGAGAGCTCTTGCTCTGAGGCCTTAGATATTTACGGGAAGAAGACAAAGGAGATATTCTATGACACCCGAGGGGTCCTGAGTGCCCTGACTTCAGGGGCTGGCAGGTGCAAGTGACAGCATACCCGGAGTGGATTTTCTTTCATACAGGGCTCTGAGTGAAAAGCACAGTCCTGAGCAGCCACTGGACTGCAGGTGTATTCTCACACTCAACATCCAACCAAGCCCACATGGCACATATGCCATCCTGGGCTCTAGCTCACAGGTGTGTTCCGTGTTGAACACATGAGTAACACAAACACAAAAGGCCAGTAAGGTGGTGTCCTTTTCATTGCTTGGTATGGTGACATGCAGATTCCTATATCAGCACTGTCTACTTTCTATCTCTCCTTGTCCTCATCCGGGTCATGCCTGACCTCCAGGGCCCATGCTCCGGGGGCACTTGTCTTGTCTTAATTCTCCTAGACAGTTCAGATCAGAGAACCATGTAATGTGTGTGCATAGCATTTTGTACTTCATCCTCTGAGTGCTTACACACACACACACACACACACACACACACACACACACACACTTGTCTCTCTTTGTTACGTGTCTGCTTAATAAATACTTTCTCAGACCATGGAGATGGGTTCAGTGGGTGAAGTCAAGCCATGAGTTTAGGTCTCCAGCACCCATAGGGAAGTTGGGAGGGGTGGCATACAACATCTGTAACTCCAGAATTAGGACAGGGAGGAAGAGAGACAAGTGGATCCCAGTGGCTCAGTGTAGATGACACAGTGAGCTCCAGGTTCAGAGAGAGACTCAGCCTCATAAAATAAGGTGGCGAGTGATGAATGAAGATAATGGATGCTGACTGCTAGCTTCCATACTCACATGCACAAACGAGCACACCCACACCAACATGTTATACATGCACACTATGTACACATACACGCATGTGTGCATGTGCACACACATATGCTAAAACAAAAGAATGTACATTTTCTCTACTACAGGAGCTGAGATAATGCTTATTCTAGCTTAGCATTTTATACCCATGGTACTATACTTGGGTCATAGTAGGCACTTAAATGGTTACAGCTTGAGGGAGCTTATGGACATAGGAAAAAATTGAGTGAGTTAATGAATCTCACCAAGTATCATAAAAAAGATCAAATGTCCTGAAGTCCTTCATTTCCTGAAGCATCTTGACCATTTCTGGTGTTACAGATGCCTTGTAAACTTTGGGCAAGGTGGTCTTTCCAACAGACACACGGAGTCCCTAGGCTGCTGTGAGCCCAGGCCAGCCTGCCTAGTAAGTGTGCCTTTAAGTTCGCCTGTTTGATTTCCAACATCACCCATTGCAAGTGGGAGTTGTTGATTTTCTTTAATTAAGGCTGGAAGGGTGGCTTCCTGCGCGGGTAAGACATTTCTGAGTTCAGCATTTCATCTGTACGACTCACATTTCACTCAGAAATGTGGCAGATTCATTAAAAGTATGGCCAGACGGCTTCCACTTTGGTTGCTTGTTTGCCTATGTTTAATGGATGAATAAATAACATGTCTATTCATTATCAGCTTTTGAGTGGAAATAATTGTTGTGTTCCTCTCATTTACTGAAATAATGTTCTTGCTCAGGGAGTGCCTTCTGCCTCTGTCACCAGAGCAGTCCCCTCCTCCAGAGCTTACAGACACCTCAGGCTCAACTTTGAGAGCAGCCATTGCTCTCAAAAGTCCTTCAGGGCCTCGTTCTGTGCACATGCGTGGAGAATGCTCCTTTGTGGAAAGAGACCCTGGGACCCTCAGTAGCAAATGAGTCTGGTTAGCCCCATTAATTTCTGAGTACACACCTGGGGTTCCTGAGGTACTATAGTGTAATTACTAAGAAAGTTGAAGTACTTTGCCCAGAAAAACCATTTTACAGATGAGAAATACTCATCCTATACCCTTTGTGACCATGTGTCTAACCTTGTTGGTGGGAGACAGGAAAACTAACAGGGTGACTCCAGTTGGATGGAAGAGCTAAGTGACTCTTGAGACTTCATCATTTATCTCTAAACAAATGTTTGCCGAGCACCTATTCTGGATAGGCATTAAAGATGACTGGGTCCCTCACCTCAATCCTTACTTTGGACAAAAAGGTATTTTCTTGGTTATTTTCCCCATTGCCATGATAAGTAATTCAAGGAAGGAAGGGTTTGTTTTGGCTCTGAGTCCGAGGAAATAATTCATGATGCAGAAAGGCATGGTGTGACACTGAGGCAGCTCTGGTGTGGGACAATCAATGGTCTGTATCCTGTCAATTATATTTTAAATAAATGTTGATTGGCTGGTATCCAGGCAGGAAGTATAGGCAGGACGACCAGGCAGGAAGTAGAGGCAGGGCAGTGAGAACAGGATAATTCTGGAAAGAGGAATGCTCTCTAGGCAGTCCTGACCCAGCCACAGAAGAAGCAAGATGTGACTGCCTCGCTGAAAAAGGTACCAAGCCACATGGCTCACATAGACAAGAATAATTAGCTAATATAAGTTATAAGAATTAATAAGAAGCCTGAGCTAATGGGCCAATCAGTTTATAGTTAATGTAGACCTCTGTGTGATTTCTTTGGGACTTAATGATTGTGGGAATTGGACAGGACAGAAAACCTCAGTCAAGACAGCTGGTCATGCTGCATCTCAGGAAGCAGAGAAGGGCAAAGGCTGCTGCTCAGCTCTGTTTCTCTCTGTGATGCCATCCACTGCCACAGCCCAGGGAATAGTACACCCACATTTAGTATGAGTCTGTCACCCTCAGTTTTCCTAATTAAGCTAATTCCTCACAGGTGTGTCCAGAGGCTTGCCTCCTAGGTGACTCCAGAGTCTGTCCAGTCAACAGTCTTTATTGGCCACCACAGGGGCCTCTTTCACTTCGCTGTAGACTATATCCCTTCCACGATGACCTATCAAGAACACACTTCTTGAAAGTCTTCCCTGTCTAGGACCCTGTGATCTTCCATCCCTCAGGACTCAGCTCTAAGTCCTTTGCTCAGCTCCAAGTCTCTTTTTGGTACTGTCATGTCCCCCTCCCTCACTGGACCCTTTGTGTGGTCTGGTCCTTGTCTGTCCTGAAGCTTTGTGTCTCTCTCTTCTCTATCCTACTTTATAGTCATCTGTCTGACACATGGGACTACAGACAGTTTCCTGAACCTCTCATGATTTTCATGCTATGCCTATGTCCATACCTACTCCCCCTCCTCCTGCCCCATATCCCAGGACTATATTATACTCTGTATTACACCTTTAACATTAGTTAAAGGGTGTCACAACTTGAATGGGAGATATCCCCACACAGGCATGTGTGTTTGAGCACTGCTTTACAGATAGGGGTGATCTTTGGGGAGGTTGTGGAGCCCAGTTGGTGGGTCATAGCCCAGCTTTGCTTCCAGCTTACCTCTGCTAAGACCTGAACAGGCCATGTGTCAAAGCTCCTGCGGCCATGAACCTAACTATTCTAGTTGTCCGCCTTTCCTGTCCTGATGGACTGTACCTTCTGAACTGGGAACAAGGACAGATCTCATCTCCTGTCGTTTCCTCTTTCAGATATTCTGTCATAGAGCTGAGGGCAGTAACTAACATAGTAGGGTACCCTTTCAAATCTCTAGGGTGCTATGGCTCTCTCTTAGGAACCACAGTGTTGTGGGAGGAACTGGCAGGGAGCGGAGGAAGTTTGAACATGCGCGTACTCATCTTTAAAAAGAGTAGCTACCACGCCGGAATACACAGTTTCTCTATTCACTGGATGCATGTGGCCTCTGTTTCAGGATTGTGGCTCAACTGAGAGCAAAAGGAACCCGGATCATCTCATCTCTGTAAGTTAGTACATTGTAGAGGACACACAGTGATGCCCAGTGGAGGCAGAGTATGTACACAAACAGATGAAGACAGATATTTTTTTCCTATTTGTAAGCTTGTAAAGTCATATCCACTTTAGAAAAAAAGGTTGGGGATGTTGCTGTATCTTTTATTGGTGAGGAGAAGAATGTTTTGGTTTTAGCCAGCCTTCAATTCCGGCAAAAAGAAGAACTTGGCATCTACCTGTGAAAGGCAATTTGAAAGGACTTTCAGCTCTGCTGCCTAAAAATACCTACTCCCTGTTGGGTGGGATGGACACTCCCAACATCAGCACCTTTAGTGGGCTGCGTCTTACAGCCTTCCCCTCCAGGGGACCCATGACAGCTTGCCCTCTCTGCCAGCTCCTGAAGACAAATACAAAGAGGCAAGAGATTCTCTTCCCACTGACACTAAGACTTCAAACAGCCTCCTTCCCTCCTCAGAAGCCAGCTGCCTCAGATGTAGAGAGAGAATTAGGAGTGAATGGTGACATCTGAGCTCTCTGTCATTGGTATCTGCTGTGAAATAATGCTGTGAAATAATGCCTAATGCTGGAGTTGCTCAGGGCTGGGGATGTGGCTCTGCTGGTAGAGCACTTGCCTTCCATTCGTGAAAGCCCAGGTCAACTCCCCAGCACCATATAAACTCAGTGTGATAGTACAAACCCAAACAAAGGAAGCAGAGACAGGAGGATCAGAACTTCAAGACCATCTAGTTACACAACAGCTTTGAAGCCAACAATGCCACTGAGACCCCCTTCTCAGAACAACAGAAGCCCCCAAACCTGTCCCCTCCCAACCTAGGGCATCTTAGAAACTCAAAAATGCATGGAAGAAAGAGGCGAGGCAGCTAAGCTTCTAGCTAGGTAAGGTATCTGGAAGAGCCTTAAGCTCACATCTGTCAGAAGGGGCAGTTATTGGTCAATGCCAGCTAACTGGTACCACGTGGGAGGAAAAGCCCAGAGTTACCACATCAACTAAATTTTTAAAGCTAAGCCAGAAATCCATGATTTTATATAAAAAGCCCCAATGGCTTAAATGCTGGGTTAAATCACTTAAGCAAACAAAATCAGTCAGTACAGGTAACAGAAAACATTGACCTTGGATGGACTTAATCCATCCCTGACCTAATCCTCCTGAGGTCAGGGATGAAAGCTGATTGGCTAAGACTGCATCATATGCCCACCCCCGTTCTGAGGGTTCCCTGAGTCAAAGTGGGGAAAATTAAACAAAAGCAACATATGTCTGCACAAGGCACACACCCAAAAGACCAACAGTGTGCAGACCCCTACTGGTTTTGCTTTTGTTATTGTTGTTGGTTTTTAATTCTTAAGCAGACCCATGCATCATTTCTTTTGAAATGTCTAGAGCTAGAGAGCAGCCCCAGAGCTATTGTAATTGGGCTTCCCTCACCCTCTGGGATGTCTGCTTTCCTAGGAAGGCTTCTCCTAAAGAAAAATGAGGAAGCATGTGCACCCACCCCTGAGTCACAGAGCCAGTGGGTCTGCCTAAGGAGACTCTGGCGCACTTCTGGGTAATTCCTACGTCTTAGACACTGGTCCTTGTTTGTTTTCCTCTCTCCAAATCATCCATATTTCATCTCAGCCGCTTTTCCACATCAGCAGAATCTACTCTCCAGGACCAGATTCCCCTCACGCCCCGGGCTCCATCCCGATTAACTCTATTTATGTAATTTATTTTGGCTGCCTGTTTCCCATTTGGGAGATCGATACAGATTTAAATGAGAAGCGAGAGTATTTGCAGCCACTTCAAGTGTTGATCAAACACTGGACATCTGCTCCAGGTCTGCCTGGGAGGAGTGTGCTGAGACTGGCAAGTTCCGGAGTGATGGAGTGATGGAGGAGGGAAGGGAAGAGGGGAGTGAGACAGAAGGAAAGAATAAGGAGGGAGTATAAAGAATGAGGGGAAGTGCAGAGAGAATGAAAAAGAGGCAGGAAAGGAAAGGGAAGAGAAGGGAAGAAGAGGAAGGGCAGGGGAGGGAGAGAGGAAGGACCGAGAAAGAAGGGCAGAGGAAATGAAAAAAAGAAGGAGGAAAAGAAGTGACCAAGTTGGTTTTCCACCCCAACCCCAAGCTTGGGTGACAAATACCAGGTGCTTTGAGCCTTGAACTAAACTTTTACACCAACCAACATCTGCATGCTAAGACCTGACCAGAGAGAAGCCTAGCCAGTTGCTCCTTAGAGTGGCTCCCACCTACAGCGGAGCCAGGCTGCTGGCTCCTGTGCACACAACTTCCAGCTGTCCCCCATTTCTCCTAGCAAACAGGAACCTGCTGTCTCGGTCCAGTTCTGCCAGGATGTGGGTGCCCTTTCCCTGGTGGATATTGCGACCTAAGGCTCTGTGTTTCAAACACTCTCTCCTTTGCAGACAAATGGTCCGGACTCCCAGACCCAGACCCAGACCCAGCTATGTGCAGTTAGGGATATGAGGTGGAGAAAAATCCCTTTGTTTGTGTTCAGAAGCCTCCTTTCCTCCGAGCTTTACTCTGGCCATTGCCTGCTTTCAAATGGTAGGAGGCTGCTGTAGCAACCAGGAGACCACACACACACACACACACACACACACACACACACACACACACACGACAGCAAGGGTTGGAATTCAGGAGGCAGGAGGCTGCCATCATGATTTGGTTCTGCCCTACTGAGTTGGAACTGACTATGGTGTCCCAATCTGTGGGGAAACCTGTGGTTAATTCAGTCTGTAGAACCTGCTGATTCTCCATCTGGTTCCCATGTCAATTACATGACCAAAAAAAAAAAAAAACCCAAAAAACCAAAAACCAAAACAAAACAAACAAAAAACCCACCATAACATAGAGAATGTGTGATAGAACAGATACATCTGTGTTTTAAAGAAATAAGAGAATATGAGAGATTCTGTATAAACCCAGGCTGGAAGAGATCTTACTAACTAGATAGAAAGACTTGAAACTGGAAAGTCTAGAGGCAGAACAAGCTCAGTCTGTAATATGCAGGCCACACTAACACAATGACTTGAGTCCAATCTCCCAATCTCCCAGAATCTACATTTAAAAAAAAAAAGTCAGGCATGGTCTCTTTTTCTACAGTCCCAGAGCCATGGAGGCTGACACAGGCAGATCCCTGGGGCCACCCCTTTGAAGAAAAGAAAAACAAAAGGCAGAAAGGGAGAGAGAGAGGGAGACTAGGAAGACTGTGAAAGGGCTCTTAGTGGGTGTTCAAAGGAAACAGAAGGGACCAGGGCCCAGGAAACTCAAGTGTGCAAGTGTGGGGCACCGAGGAGGTGCACGAAGACTGTGATCCTCGGGGGAGGGAGACAGATCTGTGTACACTGACATGGAGGAACTGCCGTGATGCAATCGTAAGTCACCCTGAAGCAATAAAGAAATAAGTGCAGATAACAGGCTTGGTGTGGCGGTTGTGACCGAGGAGCAGTGTGGACTGCTGGGTGAGTTCACGGTTAGGGGTGAAGTCTGACAAGCATGGAGAAGGAAGCTGCAGCCCCTTGAAAGACCATCACTAAGGCTAGGAGATGGCCTTGCCATCTGAACACTCTAACCCACATAAAATGCCATGTGCAGCGCTGTAGCAGGGAAGTGGAGATCCCTGGAGCTGGCTGGCCCACTAGACCAGCCTGCTTGGCAAACTCCCTGGTCAGTGACGTAGGACCCTTGAACATGACCTCAAACTGAGCATGCTCATTCTAACATGCTTAATATGCATAGCTCAGGCATGCAGAAGTTGGCATTGTCTCTGAAACAAAAAAAAGGATGGGGTTCCTGAGGGACAACCTAAGGTTGTCCTTCACATGGGCACACACATGCAGGCATGTATCTGTGTGAGCGTGTGCACACATGTACCCGCACGTACACACCAAACATTCTTTCTTTGTGTTTCCTTGTGCTTCAATTAACTCTTTGGGGAAATTTGCAAGAAAGCAGCTGAGGTCATCAGGTTACTAGGACTCCTTTGATGAACGTAAATAAATTTGGCCTACTGTGACATGAACTGAGTGTGCCTAGAGGCACTCAGTTCTGCCGTCTTTTCATTGTGACCATGCTCTGTGTGGTCCATGACTCGGGAGTGAACGTGCCCAGGCCTGGGCCTGCTGCCTCTCTTTTCTGAACTCTTGATCATGACCTCACACTGAGCATGCTCATTTTAACATAGGTTTAATGTGCATAAGTCAGACATGCAGAAGCTGGCAGTGTCTTCTGTCTTAGCCGGGAGGCAGCAGAAGCAGCCTCTGGCCAGCTCACTCCTGGGCAGGTCTCAGCTTGAAGACATCTGTGCAAAATCTTCCTTAAAACTCAATGCTCTGAGTGTTTGCCAACCAAACTGGGGAGAACTGGAAAACCAGCTTGGTTGCTTCTTTGCTGCATTTCTCTCTCTCTCTCTCTCTCTCTCTCTCTCTCTCTCTCTCTCTCTCTCTCTCTCTGTAATTATAAAGGGGTCGATAAACTGAAACACAGGCTATAGCGCACTTCCTTTTCTCAGAGACCATCGCTTTTTGAGTAACCCTGGTGCTCTTCTGACTTGTTCTAGTAATGCTCTCTTTTCAGCTTTTCCCATTGGCTTCACACTAATCAGGAGGAGAGCTGTGCCTTCTGCACCAGAGGGTTCTGAAGCCAGGCTGGCTGGATTCCTTATTCCCCTTCAACACTTAGGACTTGCAAGCTAATTAACCCCATAGTGCCTCAGTTGCTCAACTGTCAACTGAGAAAATTATCAAGGAAATTAGAGGAATTAAGTTTAGAAAATGCTTAGAGCTGGCTTTAGTAACCTTTTCATAATCTTTTCACAGATATTAGCTATTAATCTTCATGGCTTGAATTCCATGTTTCCTCACAGAGACAACAGAAGCCTTTACCCAAGGACACAGATTGCCTGGTTTTTGAACAAGAAAATAAAGGTGTGTGTGTGTGTGTGTGTGTGTGTGTATGTGTGTATGTGTTGCACAGATGTGTGTTTGTTTGATGTGTATATGTGTGGTTTGTATATGTCTCTATTTGTATGTGTGCTGTATGTATATATATTATGTGTGTATGTGTGTGTATGTATGCATTTGTATGTGTGCATATGTGTATGGTATTTGTGTGCTGTGTCATAAATGTGTACATATGTATGTGTATGTTGTATGGTATTTGTGTGCTAATTGTGGAGTATGTGTATAGATGTATGTATATTTGCTTTTTGTATTGTAGGCTAAACAGACAAGTAGGAATTAATAGAGGAGACTCATTGCTTCATCATTACACTTTACAAATGAAAGTTTTCAACCAATATTGCTGATACTTAGTAATTAGAAACCTTAGGGCTATGGCAGTTATTTGAGCACTGAAAGAAATGATGTTGGTGGATAAGCTTGCCTTGCTTCAGCAAGCAAAGGGTTAATGTCATGTCCCCTCCCTAGGGCTACTTCCAGCCTTCACTGTTTACCCATTGACTATGCATGCTGAACATAGCCTCTAACCACTGTGCTACATTATCTGTGCAAGGATTATTAATTTATATCATTAATTATTATATAGTTTTAGAAAATCTTTGAGCAGCAACATAATATGCCAGGCAAGGCTACATGCCTCACTAATCAAAGCCAGTTTGGGCTTCTGGGACTTGCTGCCCTGTTCCTCACCCTGTTACCCAAGACAGTGATATTCAAATTACTCTTTACCTGGATCTAGCATGGTAAATAATGGAACCTCTGAACAAATATTAAAGATGTATGGAACTTAACTATCACCCTCACTTTGCTCCATGGTGTCTTTCTCTAAGTTCACCGCTCAAAATCTCAAAATAATACCAGGCAATAAATATCCACCTTGTCATGCATTGCAATTTCTAGATCTGGCTCTGGATGGAAGCCAAGTCCAAGTTTGTACAAGTTAGAAAAGAAAAAAGTGTCCTTGGCTTCAAAGAAATAGCAATGCCAATAACAGGCACTAATGTATTACATTATTGCATCCTTGGGAGGAAAAAGAAGGAGCAGTTGATGCAGGCTTAAAATGTAAACAAAGCACCTCTAGGCTGGCTCTTTTAGAGGTGGGGTAATGGAATTCCATGGGCAGGTGAGCAAAGGCAAGAACAATGAAAATGAAGGCATAGCATCAAGACTGACAGTGTACACCCAGATTTCAGAAGATGCTCTGAGAGAACCCATTCTACAGATGAGAAGATAGGATGGTGATTCTCACATCTTGTTCATTTGCTGTCTCCTGTCTCTCAGGACAGCTTCCCTTGGATCTTTGAAGAAATCTTTGAACGAGAAAGCATTAACACATCCACTGTGCTAGGGTCTCTGAATCAGCTATGCAGTGGTGATAGCAAACCCTCTTCTGCGTGATCCTTAAGATTGTTTAATGGAACACTGCCTGCACTGTCTGTCTATCAGGGTTGGGGCATAGGAAGTAGAGGCCTTTATTCATTATCACTCCACATATAATTTGTTTGGATTCTGCATCTAAGTCTATGAAACAGGAGCTGGAGATGCCACACAAATCTTCTCTTTTTAATGTCTGTGAAAATATGTACTTTCCAGCAACTCATAACATAGTTGTTAAAGGCAAATATTTGTGGTTTTATGTATTTCGAAATAAAATTCATGAAGTTATTTTGAAAACTATCAGTGGAAAACTTTAGAGATAGAGGGGGAGAGATAAGTCAAAATAAAGCAATTAACTTATTTCTCAAGAGTGAATAAAAAGATATGATTTGGTGGCCTTAGGGAGTCCAGAGTCACTTTGGTGCATATGATGGAGCTGCAAGCATGGGAGCATGAGTCACAGGATACTTGAGGAGCACACACATGATAGAAAAAACACATTCCAAGGAGCTTATGACTTAGGAAGGAAGGGAGGGAGGGACGGAGGGAGGGAGAGAAGATAAGAAGGAGGGAGGAAGGTATAAAGGAAGATAGGAAGGAAGGAACGAAGGAAGGAAGGCAGGAATGGAGGGAGGGAGGGAAGGAGGGAAGAAAGAAGGGATAGAGGAAGAAAAGAAGGAAGGAAGGGAGGAAGAAAAGAAGGAACAAAGGAAGAAAAGAAGGGAGGAAGGCTGAAGAATAAGTTGGAAATGGTCAGTCAGACAGAAGTCAATAAGTGTGGACAGATCATGAGATATCATTACAATAACCAAGAGCCAACAAGGGGTGAAATCTAGAATATATGAACAACCTCTTATAAAGCAAATTAAGAAACCCAGTGGAAAGGTGAGAAAAAAATTTAGATACACAGAAATGCAAATACCTCCACAATACATGAGTAGGTATCAACTTCCTTTTTAATATTTTATTTTTCTCTTATACAATATATCCTGAACACAGAGTCCCCTCTCTCCTTCTGTCAGTTCCCCACACCTGCCCTCTCCCCAGACCTTCCCATCTCTGCCCAGAAAAGAGCCAGCCTTCCAAGGACACCAACTGAACACAGCACAACAAGATACAATAAAGACCTGGCACAAATCCTCATATCAAGCTGGTGAGGCACCCAGTAGAAGGAAAAGGTTCCCAAGAGTAGGCAAAAGAGTCCGAGACACCCCAGTCCCACTGTAAGGAGTCCCTCCCAAACCCCAAGTCAAGAACCATAACACACACTCACACACTCAGAGGACCTAGCACAGACCCACACAGGCTCCGTGATTGTCGCTTCGGTCTCTGTTAGCCTCCATGAGCCCTGTAAAGTTGACTCTGGTGGGGAAAGGGCATGCTCTCCAAGTATCTTCTACTCTTCTGGCTCCCATAATTCCTCCTTTCCCCCCTCTGTTGGGTTCCCAAACTCCAAAGAGGCAGAAACAGAAAATTCTAATCTGAACTCTCTATCTAACTCAACCTCTTCTATATGCAGAAAACAAAACAAAACAAAACCTCAGTAGAGGACAAGAGGGTGCTCTGTACCCGTGATGACAAAACAGGAGAAAGATGACTAATGCCAAGAAGCATGAACTTGGAAGTCATGCTGCCCTCTGAAAGGAATATGAACTGGCAACACCATGCAGATAATCTCCCTGGTAGGCTTTGGTCAATTTAAACATCATCTATTAGTTTCCTCTAGGTATTTACCTCATGAGAATTTTCACATGTCCAAAGCTTATGGTATCAGGTTTGTGTGACGATTTAAAAAGTTGGAGGCTATCTGGATGTCCATCGGTGAGCTAAATAAGCAGACTACTATAGTTGTGCATTATAGAAAATCAATCAGCATAGGGATTTGTGAACTGAACATACAGAAAACAGTATGGATGGAGAAAAGACAGTGCTGAGTGAGAAAAGCCCCAGGGGGAGCTTACATTATGATACTATTCAGGTTAACAAAACATTCAAAGTAAAAATGATTGTGTTTTTCACATTTACCTATATATAACAAACACATGAGAAAAGGAGGACTTGTATTGAGGAAGGGAGATGATTTGGGGGAACAAAATGGATGGTTAAGAAAATAAATAAATTGCCAAGTAAGACCACTATTACCCATTGATGACATGCTGTGGATCAGCAAATATGATAACTTCAGCTCTGTGCCCCTGAGAGCCAATAAACAAACAAGTAATCAATTAAAACGGTAAGGAGAAAGTAGCTCATGCAGAGGAAATAATGTTCAAGTTCTAGATGCAAAACAGGACAGGATGTCCTGGGATTGCAGAGAGTTAATAAAGACTGGGGTGAAGGCTCTCATGCGAAGAGGGCATGAGGCGGAACCAGGTATTGCAGAATCCTTCAATGCCATATTAAACAATCTAGAGTTATCCCAAGGGCAATAGAGAGCCAGTGAAGAATGATAAACAACCTGATTGTGTCTGTAATCTTGGTCTGAACTGCAATCGCAAAGTGAGCCATCGCGCTGACTCAGAGGCTCAGGACATTCATTTGTATTCGTGAACATGTTTATCCAGTGTTAATGAAATAGGCTGCTGGCATCTTAATGCCCAAATCGTGGATCTCATCTTCTAGCCTTACTCTTACATCAATTTTGAGACAATCATAGACAGTTTCTCCACAGAAAGGCACAGGGGCAAATATGGAGTCACATGTCCTAACATGTGACCTCTGTCTAGGTCATCTGGACACTGGCAGGGAGATACCTTCTTTCCTTGTTAGACACAACAGTGCAAGCTCTTCCAGTAGCCGGTGACTATGGGACTACAACAGAATTCAATTCTCAACCTTCATAATGGTCTTGTAAGAGGTATTGTTTACAATGTAATGGAAGATCATATTAATACTTTTCTCAGTGCAGGGCCACAGAAAAGAACTTATCCATGGTTCAGGAGACACAGACCATCATGGCGGGGAAGACTTAGCTGCTGCAGCAGCTGCTGTCTGTGACAGCAGGACCATGAGGCTACTTGGCTATATCTTGGGGATCAGGAAGCAGAGAGCTTAGGCTGCAAGTGCGGTTAGCCATAACCCTCAAAGGCTGCCTCCCAGCAACCCCTCCCTTCCCAACGCACTTGTCTTGTTTCCTCTGGCTGCCTAGTGCTAATGCTATAATGTCATGGCCTGTCGTAGGCAATCCATAGTCCAGTTGCTGAGAAGGTGGGGTGACCCATTTCTCAGACTCCAGACCTTAACCATCTTAGAGTTGAATAAAAATGAAGATCTTTCTGGAGACTTATATCCTGGGTTTCAGCCCTCGTTGGCTATTTCCTCTTTGGACTCAATACCTTGCTTTATGAAATTGCCAGGTGACACATGAGCAAATATCATCAAAATGTGAGCTCCAGAGTCATGCCTGTGGAAGCAAAACGTGAGGCTTGGCTCTTCCAATAACTCTCACTCATTCAAATCTAATTACCAAATGATTTTTAATCATTGTAAAATAAATTCACTCTACACGTCTGGAACTGTTAAAGCCCTAATTTAACAGCAACAACCAAAAAAAGAAAAAAAAGCTCTCTAATAGATTTTCACTAAGAAACAGAACATAGCCCATGTTGTCAGCTGTTCAATAATTTAACTGCAAATGAAGTGTGCAAAATACAATTTGTGTCATAAACCACTGGGCTTGTCATAGAATAGATTTCTGGAGTGCCACATTCTAGGTGACATGATATGGGGCTATGGAAGCTGCTAGGTGAAGGTGGAGGGGCTCCACTTGCTGCTGAAGAACAAGGAAGTTGCACTTCAGCCAGCAACAAAAGCATGGGGTAACAGCCTTGGGGCAGTGGCTGGAGCCATCCCTCTGACTTCATGGTATAAGCTGTGTGACTCTTCCTCTATCTCATAGGGTATGATATAGTGAGCCTCAGCAGGATCAGAGGGCATTAATTATCTCTTTACTGTTCCTAATATGTTAGGAAGATCAACACCCTCTCTTACAACGATAGCCCTGTTTGGGGGTTGAAGAGATGGCTCAGTGGGTAAAGTGCTTGTCACAAGAGCACGATGACCTGAGTTGAGATCCCCAGCAGCAACATTAAAAAGCCAGGTGCAGTGGTATGCATCTGCGGTCCTGCTACTGGGGAGGTGGAGGCAGGCAGATCCCTAAAGTTCATTAGACAGCCAGATTGGTCAAAGCAGTGAGCTCCAGGTTCAGTGAGAGATCCTCAAAAAGGCAGATGGAGAGTGTTTGATGAAGACACCTGGCATTGGCCTCTGGTCTCCAAATGCTTGTGCATATGCCCACCCACATCCACATGTGCACACCTACACATGATTACACATGTGCACACCTACACATTCGAGGGTAGGTACACATGCACAAACAGACACACACACCACAGACACACCCACCCATATACAAATGTGCACACCTACACATGATTACACATGTGCACACCTACACATTTGAGGGTAGGTGCACATGCACAAACACACACACCACATACATACACACCCACATACACATGTGCACACATCCACATGAGTACACATATGCACACCTACACATCTGAGGGTAGGTGCACATGCACAGATATACATGTGCATGCACACGCATGCGCACACACACATACCACATTTGAATCCAGGGCCTATGAACTATGTGAGGTAAGATGACAAAGGGAGAATGGAAGTTATGGAGGAAATTGGACTAATAACTACCTACGACTGAAACAGCAAGATTAACATGGACTATCCAGACGCTCAGTCTCTCTCCTTGTAAATCCTTAAGTGTAGAAGGAGGAGGCAGAAAAGCAGAGTTACAGAGAAGGATCATAGAGGCCTGGCTGAAGCAATATGATCTTCTGTTGCCAAGTGCATCTTTGAGAAGGAAGGGTTCATGAGCCAGGAGATGTAGGTAATCCCTAAACTGGTAAAACCCACTGGTTCTCCTTAAAAACCTTCAGAAAGCTCACCAACTCCAGCTGGACAGGGAAGGAACCAGCATAGGACAAAACTAGACCCTCTGAGTGTGGATGAGAGTTGTATGGCTGGGCCAGACTACAGGCCCACTGGCAGTGGCACCAGGATTTATTCCTACTGCTTTTATTGGCTCTTGGGGAACCTATTTTCTTTGGATGGATATCTTACTCAGCCTAGATATAGTAGGGAGGGCCTTGGACCTTCCCCAAAGCAATGTGCCTTACCCTCTCTGAGGAGTGGATGGGAAGCGGGGTGGGAGGGGGGTAGGTGGAGAGAATGGGAGGGGGAGAGAGTGGAAACTAGGATTGGTATGTAAAATGAAAAACAATAGTTTGGTTTTTTAAAAAAATAAATTATAAAAAAATTTTTAAAAAAGCCTTCAGAAAGAATTCAGCCCCATCAAAAATCTAAATTCAACCCTCGTAAGATTCCTGATAGACATGTCTAATTTTGCAGACGATGCATTCGAGTTTTTTAAAGCTAATTATATTGGAGATGATCAAAGCAAAACAACCAGGTAATGCATGGAGATGCGAACCATGTCTACAGGAAAGAGACAGAACTGGTGAGCTGGTTTTTCCTACTCAGAGTTGGTAGAGCAGATACAAATGGCATTACCATATTTCCTCAAATTTGCAATGCTTTTCAACTCAGGAAAGCAGTTAAAAGTGTATCTTCTGCAAACGCTTTGGCCAAATTGGAAGCTGTAATCATCCTAAGTGTACATTCTCATAGCCTCAAATACCTTACCCAAAAGGTGCTTATTTTAAGAACAGAGAGAATGGAGTTCAGCTCGACAAGTGGTAACGGGCTTTCTTGTCAGACCTCAGCATGCCAGGCACCGCAGTGGATTGGGTGTGTGGAGACCTGAGCGTGCCAGGCAGTGCAGTGGACTGGGTGTGTGGAAACCTGAGCGTGCCAGGCACCGCAGTGGACTGTGTGTATGGAGACATGAGCGTGCCTGGCACCGCAGTGGACTGTGTGTGTGGAGATATGAGCGTGCCAGGCACTGAAGTGGACTGTGTGTGAAAAGACCTGAGCGTGCCAGGCACTGCAGTGGACTGGATGTGCGGAGACATGAGCGTGCCAGGCACTGCAGTGGACTGTATGTGTGGAGACCTGAGCATGCCAGGCACTGCAGTGGACTGTGTGTATGGAGACCTGAGCATGCCAGGCACCGCAGTGGACTGTGTGTATGGAGACCTGAGCATGCCAGGCACTGCAGTGGACTGTGTGTATGGAGACCTGAGCATGCCAGGCACTGCAGTGGACAGGTGTGTGGAGACCTGAGCATGCCAGGCACTGCAGTGGACTGTGTGTATGGAGACATGAGCGTGCCTGGCACCGCAGTGGACTGTATGTGCGGAGACATGAGCATGCCAGGCACTGCAGTGGACTGTATGTGTGGAGACCTGAGCATGCCAGGCACTGCAGTGGACTGTATGTGTGGAGACCTCAGCGTGCCAGGCACTGCAGTGGACTGGGTGTGTGGAGAGAACCAGTCTACACAATTTCCTCAGGCCAGTGCCACAACGGCTTATGCCTGTCGAATTAAAACTCAGGCAGATGCCATTGTCATATAGGGCCCAGAATGGGGACACCTTTCTTTGCATGACTGTGTGCTTTCTGTTTTGGTTTTGGTACGGTCTCACTAAGTACGTCAGGTCATTCGCCAACTTGTGACCCCCAGCCTCCTAAAAACTGGGGCTTCAGTATTTACCTCTGAACTTAGCCATTTGCTAATTTTTGACCGTGTGGATTGCATTGTCTTCTCATCTGACAGCTGAAAACATTCTTGAGAGAGAGCACCTTGTTTTCCTAAACCCATCCAGTCAGCACCAGTTTAGAGATGTGTTTCTTAGCCTCTGCATTGCTGAGGTGGAGCTGGATTACTCTCTGTACCTGGGTAGGATGGGGTTTGGGTGGGTAGGGTAGGAGAGAATATGAGTGGGGTCAAGGGTGGAGGTAGGAGCTCTTGTGCCTCCTTCTTAGATGTTTATGCATAATCCAGATCTTTGACCTACCAGATGCCAGGGTCACACCCTGGTCTGCTTGTGACAATGAAAAGCTACTTCCAGGGAGAAGGACAAAGTCGCCCCAGCTTAGGGTCATTGGCCTAGGCATTGACATAAAATCTGATTTAAAAAGTTGGAGTTAAATTCCCGTTCCACTAAGTATGGGTCTACGTGGTAGGAACTGTGGTCTCCTGCCCACGTCTTGTGACAAGCTGAGCCTGGCATCCAGTGCTATACAGGACTCTGTGCTGAGATGCTCCATCACTAGTCATGGCTTCAGATGGCTGATGTCCTCATTCAACCTTTAGTGGCCACCTTATGAGAGACCCTGAGCTGGAATGACCCTTGGATTCCTGGATCATTGACCTTTGGAAAGGTAATAAATGCCTGGATTTTAATCTACTAAATTGAGGTTATTTGTTATACAACTATAGATAACTAAGACAAACTGAGTGACTTGCTTAGGGAAGAATCCAATTCTATAGACTGCCTGGGTCTTGGAGTGCATGGCACAGAAAGAAGACAGGGATATAAAGGTGGGGACCTGGACAGACAGAAAAGGATCAGTTTAAAAGCATGCTCATTGGGAGTGGCTTGCCAGGCTGGCCATTACCCTAGTTTGTAGAGTTCATGGCTGAATAAGACTGACAATTACGTATTTCAGCACCATAAAAGCTAACCAGTAAGGGTGAGGCTTCCAGGTTAGTACCAGCTTACACAGTGTCCTCCAGAACAGCAGGCTACCTGCACATGTGTTATCTCCTCACAGAAGTTATACCCCATATAGCTGAAGCCAGATCAAATCCAATGTGGAGATAGAAGGTGGGCATGAAGCACTATGCTTGGCCAAAGAGCCACTGACAGTTGATAGCTACTGGGAGAGACACCATCAGTTTTCTTTATGAGTGTGGCACCTGGTAGGTTGGCCATGCACCAGTGGGAGGTCACACATCCACGAGTATATGGGCAAACCAAACTGGACTTGATGGATGAAGAAAGAAAAAAAGAGGACACAAAGCTGGGAGGGAAGGAAAAGTGAGGGTACATCTGGGAGGAGACGGAGGAGAGTGACTATTATCAAAACTCATTGAACGAAGTTCTCCAAGAATTAATAGAAAAGGAAGGAACTAAAACATGCTCAGGAGTTTTAGTTTCGTTCAAGAGGAACCTGGAACCCAATTTAGAAGGACCCAGGCTGCAAACCTGGCAAGAGGATCCATCTCTAATATGCAAAGGATAAGGACATCATTCTGATTCCCAATGGCCCCCTGTGGTGTTAAGCATAGAAGGCTGACACCAGAGAAGACTTTCGGTTTCCTCCTGCTGCCCAGATGCTTAACCTGATCCCCTGCCATTCTCCTTCAGTATTGTTCCGCTCAGGACACCGACATGCATACATAGACACATACGCAGGACATGTGCACACATGTGTACATAGGCACACATGCACACACACATGCACAAAGAGACACAGAGGTAGAGAGACACACACATATATTCAGACAGACAAGTGTAAACACACATGCACACACAGAGATTTACATGAACATATCACACAGGCATCTACACACAATATTTTAATTCCAAAGACAGTTCTCTTATGGACTATGTTTTCTTATGCTTTCTATGCTTACTAACTAACCCTCTCTATCAATGCCAGGCTGGACACAGGGATCTCTTATCCATTCCCAGTCTAGTGTGGGTAGCTCATTACCTGAGCATTCAAGACATTGCTCAGTATTGATCTATTTTTGTAACTGTTTTTCCACATAGAGAAATGTATTGGCTGTGTGTGTGTGTGTGTGTGTGTGTGTATGGCTAAAAGTCAATCACAAGTACTTTTCCTTAGATATGCTGTTCACCTGACTTTGAAACAGTGTCTCTCACTGTGACTTACATATTACTGACTCAGCTAGACTGGCTAGCAAGACTCGGGGATCTTCCTGCTTCTGCATCTTGCTTGCTGGGGTCATAGGCATGCATCACCATTCCTGGCCGTTTTATAGGCTCTGAAAAATCAAACTCAAAGCACAGAAGGTACGTGACAAATTGAGCCATCTCCCCATCTCAGAATGCATATGTTTTTTTAATCTCCAAAGATGGGCTTTATCTAATAAATGGTATATATTGAACAAATGAATAAATGAAAGATCACTGAATGTTGCTGATGGCCAGGTCTGAAGAAATCCAGACTTCTCTGTAGTTGGTTAGCTGGCTAGTTTATGGTGGGAAGTTTCCGAAGAAAAATAAGCCTGGCGTGCAGACACCTTACCCAATGGATATATATACCTTATCTTACCCAATGGATGTATATACCTTGCAGCCCAGCTGGACACAAACATGTATATAGCATTAGCAGGTCTTGCCCTGCTGCACAGATCGCCAGTCCAGCTCCAGAATAGACCAAGAGGCATTGCCCTCACTTTGAAACATGATCTGCTTTCACTGACACACAGGCAGAAACTCTTTTTTCACCAATGTCCCCAATCATTCCTTGTATAACAGGAAAAAAATTAGCTGTTCTTAAAGCTGGTCATTTCAAACAAGTTTGCAGCCCCTTGACTATTTGGGAGGACTGGGGTAGGCTTAGGGACACAATAGGCCAGAATGGAGGATCTGAGCCCTGTGGATGATAACAATTAAAAAACATAAAAATTACAGAGGGCAGAGGGCAGCAAACCAGAATCCTCTGGCCAAATTCAACTTCTTTCAGTTTTAAATCACTGTATTTTAGATGGTTACATAAGTGCCTATGCAGTATCTTCCATTTTGCTTCCTGGACGGCTGTACCTTAAATATCTTCCACATATGGCCCCTCAGGGATAGGTGGTGCTGATTCCAAGTGCAGGAGAGGACAGAGGGCCACCTTGGATGAAGGCTGGAGGAAAGGCATAGTGAGTATGAGTATGGAGTTTTTATTTTGTATTGCACTGAGACAGGATCTCAGGTATCTGAGGATGACCTCCAACTCACTGTATAACCTAGGAAGAGCTTACATGCTTATATTCTTGATCCCCCTGCCTCCCTCTCTCCAGTTCTGTGGTTACAGGAGGGCTTTGCGCCTGGTTTGTAATAATTCTACCAACTGAGCTAATCACAAAGAATGGGATATGGCAGGTAATGCCCCTCCTCTAGTTCCCTCCAGGGAGTCTGTGCTAGGTGTGTGCTGACCTCAAAGGCTGAAGCCCTGGTACAACCACTTACAGACTCCCTGAGTTTTGCATGCAAGGTTTCAGGCTCACCGGTACCCCTGTCCTTACTACTGCCCACCCCGCTGGGTCTGACTGGGGCTGTCTTTTATAGGGCATGCCAGCCTTCACTTAACCACAAGTCTCCTCTCTTCTCCCAGCAGCCCATCAGCTGGAGTGCACCACTCCTTCTTGCCAAGAGCCCTCTTACCCATCAGGGGAAGATAATGCCTAGCAATCATTTTGGCTTTTCCAGACTTAATGCTCTCTCTCTCTCTCTCTCTCTCTCTCTCTCTCTCTCTCTCTCTCTCTCTCTCTCTCTGCTCAGGTCCTTCCTGCCCCACTGAAAAGTGTGAGGCTGCTATTTTAAGACATCCTTTAGTACCAAAATATCACTGTGAGACACTCATGTTCTTCCTTCCAATACTCTCTTTTGTTTGAGGCAGAAAGAACATATCAGGGGGGCTGAGGCATGGCTGCCAATGGGAAGCAAGGCAAGGGACAGCATTGAGGTCCTTCCAGGACCTTGGTGAATCCAATTCCAAGTGCTAAGGAGCCCAGTTTCTCCTCTTCTTTATCCTAAACTAGGGATGAAGGGCAGGCATAGCAGGGACCCCAAGCTCTATGGTGGTTGAAATATCAGAGTGAGAAGAACATTCTGAAAATGATCAAGTATGACTTGGTAGAAAGAGGCTGAATAGTGGGAAGCCAAGAGGAAGGTTGGACAAAGGAACCTGGTTTTTGCACAGTGGCAAAGGGAACTTAGAAAGTCTCTGAATTGTCCAGGGACACCGTACATACAGGTACATCTAAAAGATGTATCTCTGGGTAGCGTTCCTGTCACCAGCCCTTTTAATAATGGATAATTTATCAAGTACACATTGTATGCAAAGGCAAGGCCATTCCATTTGCAAAACCCAGTTATGAAAGACAGCTCTACAGCAAAGTCTTGCTGAAATCAGAGAGGTTCAGACAGTTGCCTATCATCTCAGAGCTCATGAGTGGTAGAACTCGGGCTCAAACTCAGGCTTGAGCCTAGAATCTGAGCTCATTGTCTTCCTGTAGATTAGCTATGCCTGGAATTTTACATCCAGCATATGGCCTGTGCCAGCAGCTGCCTACGTGGGCTTTGGAGAAGGCAACTCCCACAGACAGCTGTCTAGATGAAGCTGATATTATAAATGGTATTATGAAAAATAAGGATACAGCTTATAAATCAGGCAGAGGAAACTTATGATTCCTCTGGACACCCCAATCTATCTCCCTATAATTGCCTGCGTATGAAATGCCTGTGTGAAGTTATTCGACTATTCTCCGAGTCGCCTGCGTAGGTAAGGTTGCAATTTTTAGCGACCCTTGTTACACAAACCAAAGCAATCTGTTCCACTTTGACGCCCTGACACTCTGGGCTTGCTAAAAGGGTGGAGGCAGAGATACAGAGACATTGGTGCGACCTTCCTTTTCCAAAGGAAAGTGTGAAGGGGTAGCTGGGATGCATCCTTGGTACAGAAGGCCAACCAATCTAACTATGCAGTACCCAGCAAGCAAAGGGATACTTAAGAGGAAAACCATGGCTCCTTCCCCTTAAACTGTCTTTAACCTTTAGTTTCAGAAACCATAATTAAAAATCAATCCAGTCTTTTTGTAGTAAATCTGACAGTAATTCTATCTCTAATAGCAGGGCCAAGATAAATAGTATGTCAGGTAAACTCAGCAGGAAAATGACATTTTCATTAGCGATTTACTGGGTGTGAAATTTCCACCAAGATACAGTATTCTGGAAAGATCCAGGGAAGCCATCCCCTACCCCTGGCAGAGCAACCTGTTCTGCTAATTAATGGGGGACACCATTGGGATTAAATGAATGCTACTCAAATTATTTCACTGTGCCCAGCAGTGGTTTTGTATGCATCTTGCACAGAGAAAATAAGTCTGAGCTCCAACAATAAACAAGCTGACATAACAAGATGATTGCAGCCCATTGCAGTCCAGAAAAAAATCTAATCTGGTCTTCTAATAGTGTGGCAATCTTTATTGTGACCGTGCAGGTCCCAATTCATCAGCCCATTTCAGCAAGCTATCCCAGCCAGTAATCACTCACTTTCAGGGTAGCCTCGGAACAGGTATTGACTGCAGAGAGCAGCAATTCATCCCGGACTCTGTCTCCCTCCATCAGGATTTTTTGGCAGTCTGTGAAGTAGGCTGGGAAAGAAAAAATTGGCTCATGCATGCTGTATTCCCACAGTGACTCAGTGGGAAGAGAGAAATAAGAGGCCAAGAAAACCCTCAGTGCCCAGTGAGAATTAGACATAGCATCATATCGTTCCCTGCTAAGACCCAGGAGTGTTTCCAGTGGCCCATCCAGGCAAGGCAAGGCCATCAAGGATTCCTACTAAAGGGGCCTCCATAAAAAGTTGTTTTCATTTACTTGAGACTTAAAAACCATTTCCTTATTTAAGCTTTACATCAAGACCAAGATGCGGGCACCACCATGAATCCCTCCATTGCAGGATGGCAACACTCAGGATGAGAAGTGGCCCCCATGGCTAGCAGATGACTTCTGTGATGACTGCCTAAACTTATAATTCCCAAACTTTTTAAAAATTGAGGAGAAAGGCTGAGAGATGGACCAGCAGCTGAGTGCTTGCACCTCTTGCAGAGGATTTGAGTTTGGGTCCCAGAATCCACATGGAGGCTTACCACTATCTGTAGATTTAGCTCCAGGGAACCTAGCACCTTCTTCTGGCTTCCTCAGGTGCCCACACATATATGATCATGCACACACGCACACAAAAGAAATACTTAGAAATTGAGTTGAAATTTATGACATCAATTCATGTTTTAGAATGTCAATTCAGTAGTATTTAGTTCATTCAGGTGATTCACAGCCATTGTCTCTATCTATTTTCAAGACTAGTTCCTGGTCCCAAAAGCCATACTCTACTGACTAAACAGTCCTTTCCCCTTTGCATCATCTCGAGGACCTGTGAGTCTACTTTGTGTCCTTGTGGATTTTTGGTTTAAAGCCGTTGAACACTATACTAGACTATTTTCTGCTGCTATAACAAAACACATAAGGTTGTGTACGGTATAAAATAAAGAGGTTTAACTTAGCTCTCAGTTTAAAGACTGAACACCCATCAAGGTGGTACCCTGTGTCCTGTCTCAGTATGGGAACCTTCATTGGTGTTACAAGGTGGTGGATATCAACATGGCAGGAGCCTGTACGAGAGGAGTCTGTATGGAGAAGCTAGAAGCCAGAATGTATCCAAGGGGTCAGGCTGGTTGTTTCCTAACAATCTGCTCTTGTGGGCAGTGACTCCTTTAGACCAGTATTGAACCCTCCCAAGGGTCATGCTTGTTCTAATCACCACTCACTTGTGCATGTTTTCAGTGGGAGTTTGGGAGACAGGGATGGAGCCTGGTGGCTCCTCCCCTTACACCTATCTAGACAGAAGAAGGGGAGTTTTCTACTCTGTGTTTCAGCTAAGGCAAACAGCAACTGTGAATGGATTTTACTCCAGACATAGTTTTGATCCACAGAAAATACAAGCGTCAAGACAGCTGTCAGATTGCTGGGAGGGTCCTGTGAGAATCCAGTGAGGAGCTCAGGCGGGGATGGAGCTGGTGGCTCCATGAGCATTGCACCTGTACTTATTGTTATGAGTGGGTGTATACACAGGTTTGAAGCAGATACATGCGTGTGTGGGGTCATGCACATGAGCATGTGTGTGTGTGTGTATGACGGCCAGAGGTGAGCTTCAGTGTTTATCCACAGGCAGCATCCATTGAGTGTTTGGAGACAGGGTCCCTCATTGGCTTGAGGTTTACTGATTTGTTCTGGATGGCTTAGCAGTGAGCCCCAGGGAATCTGCCTGTCCCCACTTTTACAACCCTTTGATTATAAGTGCACATCACCTTTCTTTGGGTGCTGAGGACTAAAATGAGATCCTCTTGTTTGCATGGCACAAACATTTACTGGCTGGGCCGTCTCTCCAGCACCTACTTTTCACCTGTGTCCTGGCTAGTTTTACATCAGCTTGACACAAGTTAGAGTCATCTGAAAAGAGAGAACCTCAATTGAGAAAATGCCTCCATTAGATGCAGCTGTAAGGTATTTTCTTAATTAGCGACTGATGTGGGAGTGTCCAGCCCATTGTGGGTGATGCCATCCCTGGGCTAGTAATCCTGGGTTCTATAAGAAAGCAGCCTCAGCAAGCCATGTTGATCAAGCTAAAAGGCAACACTTCTCCATGGTCTCTGCATCAGCTACTGTCTCCAGGTTTCTGTCAAGTTTGAGCTCCTGTCCTGACTTCCTTTGATGATGGACAGTTATATGGAGGCATCAGCCAAATAAACCCTTTCCTCCCCAGGTTGCTTTGGTCATAGTGTCCGTCACAGCAGCAGTAATCCAAACTCAGACGATCTGTACTTATTAACATTGACCAGGTAGCACTCACACAACTGACATGCTAATCACTACTTGCAGCAACTCACTTCATACCTGGGTAAGAGTCTATGGAGTCTGCCACGTGATTAATGAGCCCATTGGTTCCACCCTTTTCTTAGTATAGTTTGGGTCAAGAGTAGACATGGAATCTTGTAGCATGAATTCTAATTGATCTTAGTAATAAAATCCAGATTACAGATATTAGGGGGTGAAAGCAGAGAGATCTAGATCTGAGTTGGGCCAACTGGACCAATTCAGGGACCGAGGATGTGGTGGAAGGATTCTGTGCATGGTAGCTTTCAGTTGTAACACAATACCCGAGAGAAATAAACTCAACTCCAAAAAGGAGCAAAGGTTTATTTCAACACATGGTTTCAGAGCATTTGCTCTGAGGTCTGATGACTCCATTGTCATGGCCCCAACATGAAGTGGGATATCATGCAGGGGGAGCATATCACAGATAGGAAGAAGAGAAAGAGGAGGCAAAAGACCTGGGGCAAACTGTACCCTTCCTAAAAGCTCACCAGGGACCTGCGCCCTCCAATTGATTCTCACCTCCTGATGCTCCACTGAACTGTGGACCTAACACTGTGTTACTCTATTGGTAGAGTGAGAGACCTCACAATCTAATTGGCTCTCAAAGCTCCTGAATACTACTGCATTGTGGATCAAGTCTTCAACACTTGAACCCCAGAGGGATATCTCTCATGTGCTCTTGCACATTTTTCCAAGGAGCCACAAAATTCTGAGGTCTGTTTGGCTTAAAATGACATGGTTGACTTGCAGATAGAGAAGAAGTAAAACTAAGTAAGCACACAGACGGGGGAGAAATGTGCCCCCTTCCTCATCCACATTCTTACACTGGTGATACAAACCTGGCTTCTTGGGTTCTTGGGTTCCTCAACCCTTGGCATTTAGTGCTGGAACTTCAGCTTCTGGATTCATGATGATGCCCTTAGTATTAAGGTTCTTTTGCTTGCAAATGTCAGAGAAACACATGAAATTGAACTAGTTTGATACCAAGGGAATTTATTGGTTCACAGAGCTGCAAAGTCCACAGAGAAACAACCACAGGGACACAGTCTTACTGTGGTTTCCTAAATTCCTACAGGGCTCTTATGTGCATTTTTGGGATTGGTTTCATTAGCAGACTTCACATGAAGCTCTCTAGAAGTTATGGCTTAGTAGACTGGGAGATAGCACAGTGTAAAGGCACAGCCATTCTGTAAGCATGAGCCTGGGTTTTAATCCACACAACCCATGTGAAATTCTGTGTATGTCTGCCTGTGAGGTTATAGCCCTAGAGCTGTCATGAGATGGGGGCGGAGACAATAGGATCATTGGAGCTTATTGGCCATTAGCTTGACTCTAGGTTCAGTGAGAAACGCTGCCTCTGACTTCTGCACATAAACACAGGTGTTCAGGCATTTGTGTGTATTCACACACACACACACACACACACAGAGAGAGAGAGAGAGAGAGAGAGAGAGAGAGAGAGAGAGAGAGAGAGAATACGTTCTAGTTTAGCAATCATAGCGGAGAAAACATCCTTTACACACATTATGTTTTGGAAAACTGTGAGGCATACACTTACCAAATGGTTTGTGACACATGTTCACCTATGAACCAAACACCAGGTCCCATTGGTTGAAACTCTACCCACTCTTCCAACTCGCAGTGGACTCAGCCTCAGCCAAACCATAAGGATTAGGAACAAGCAGACAGACAGTCCCAAAGGAACAAGCAGGATGCTGTTAAGAGAAAATAGATGCTGGGCAGGCAGTAAGGGACCATCTGTCAATCCCCAGTCTCTAAAGAAACTCTTAACTTAGTCTGGGCAGGTTTCTGGTTTTTGTCACTAGACAGTGCCTGACTAAACATCTAGAAAAATGTGTCCAAGTATCATGGGGGAAATAAAGATGAGTAAGACAGATTTCATCTGTCAAGTACCTTTCCATTTTGCAAGGATGATAAAGCCGATGTGCACAAACAGAACATCACAAGCAAAGGCTCGCTCCAAAGGAGCATCAGGACTCCAAAGGCAGTGCTGGGGGCTGAGGCAGAAAGGAGGCAGGAGGGCAGTTGTTTGGCTTGGAGCTTAAAGAATGATTAGAACATTTTCACTAAGAATTTTACAATTTCAGAGTGGTACATTTACAAGTACACAGGAGGAAGAATTTCAGATCAGAAATGGTACCATTAAACATCTAGACACTGAAGAGGGCAGAGTATGTGACTCAGTGGCCAAAATGCTCATCTAGCAAGCACAGACCTAGGCACCCATCCTTAGCACTGTGTAAAGTGAGCACGGTGACACATGCCTGTCATCCCAGCTCTCAGAAGTTGAGGCAGGAGGATCAGAAGTTCACAGTCATCCTCTGCTAGTATCGGGTTAAAGGCCAGACTAGAATATGTGAGATCCTGTCTTAAAACCAAACAAAATGAAACAAGATATCAAGAAATGCAAGGTTTGGATAGAGCTTATCAAATGACCCCTAAATATCTGCCCTGAAATTTTAATTAGCTTTAAAAATTCTGTTTGCTTATGACACCTTTACACATTTGTGTCATGTACTTTGCGCACACTTGACCCCTATTTCCTTTCAGCCTCTCCACCTCCCATTGCCTGGGCCCTTCTCAACAATCCCCAAGTACAGCATGTGTTCCTGGTGTCCTAGATCCCTGTCTCCTGTAGCACTCTGCTCCACTCTTCCTCAGGGTTCCCCAAGCTCCAGCTAATATTTGGTTGTGACTTTCTGCATCTGCTCCCTTCAGCTCCCGTATGAAGCCTTTGGGGCTAGACACCAACCTATGAGCATAGCAGAATAGGGTTTGGAATAATTTCATTGACTTTTATTTTTGGATAGTTGTAGTTATTTCCACCTTAGGTCCCTGAGCCATCCAGTTTTCCAGTTCTTGACCATTCAGCAGCACAAGGAAGGAGGGTTTGCTTGTTTGGGGTATAATTTGAGGGTACAGTCCATGGCAGGGAAGTCATGGTGGTGTCATGACATGAGGCAGCTGGCCACATTTATGTTGTTAAGAAGCAGAGCAAGGCTGCGATGTATTGTTTGAGAGCAGGAGGAGGAGAGAGTCAGATGGATGTTGGTGGCCGGCTCCATTTCCTTTCTATTGAGGTGAATATCCCAACTCTTGGGATGATCCTGCCCACATTCAGGGTGGGTCTTCCCTACTCAGTTAACCCTTCCTGTAATGCCCTCACAGACCCACTAGGGGTGTCTTCCATCCTGACTATAAGACTATTTTGTCAAAATCTTCAGCTTTTATGTGATATGTACACACACAATGCACACATGGGCATGCACATGCATCTAGAGTCCATGTAGGAGAGAAAATGTGTCTTTCCAGTTCTTCCTTTTTCTGTTTTTTTTTAACACATTGATCTCCATATTCAGCCATCTCTTGTAGATGATACAATTTCATTCCATACAACTAAATAAATAATATTAACTGCATGTATATCACATTTTCTTTTTTAACAAACCAATCTCACTCATGGACATGAATGCAAAAATACACAATAAAACACTGGCAAACCTCTGAGTGAGTACATAGGTTTGTCAGTATTCCGTTGAGTACCTTTGCATCCATGCTCAAGGTGTTTTTTATTTTTTATTTATTTTTTACTTTTATTGAGCTCTACATTTTTCTCTGCTCCCCTCCCTGTCTCACCCCTCCCCCACTCAACCCTTCCCCAAGGTCCCCATGCTCTCAATTTACTCAGGAGATCTTGTCTTTTTCTACTTTCTACTTCCCATGTAGATTAGATCTATGTAAGTCTCTCTTAGTGTTCTCATTGTTGTCCAGGTTCTCTGGGATTGTGGTTTGTGGGCTGGTTTTCTTTGCTTTATGTTTAAAAGCCACCTATGATTGAGTACATGTGATAATTGTCTTTCTGTGTCTGGGTTACCTTACTCAAAATAATGTTTTCTAGCTCCATCCATTTTCCTGCAAAATTCAAGATGTCATTGTTTTTTTTTTCTCTTGTGTATCACATTTTCTTTACCCATGTGTGTGTTGATGGACATATAGACTTTGGTTTTTCTGAAGAATGCTACAACAAGTGTGGATGCTCAACCATCTTTTTGCTGTATTTGATTATGTTCTATTAGGAATATATATAGCTAGATACTAAATACCTCTTGGATATAATGGATGGAAAGGAATAAATGAAACAGCTAGATACTAAATACCTCTTGGATATAATGGATGGAAAGGAATAAAGGGGAAGGTGCAATTCATGGGAAGAAAGGAAAAAGAGAAAAAAAGAAAAAGAGGATGAGTGAAATGTATAAGACACAAGCAAAGATAGAAAGTTAAAAAAAGTCTCTTGCTGGAAAAGGATTTATAAAAGGAATGTGGTTATTAAAACTGGAAATATAGGTTGAAATTGAGTTAGAAAATCTAGAAATTATTTTGTTGTGCTTGTGGTGAGCAATGTAAGCTCAAAGACAATTCAAAATTAGTGTGCTTCAGACTGAAAGTTGGGTGTATGGTCCAGCACAGAATACACGGAAGTGGAAAGCCCTAGGGACAAATGACATTATATGGAAGACTTGAGACGGTGAGAAGGAAGATAAAGTAACCAATACCAAAGCTCCTCCATGGGTACCTAACATGGGATCCAATGCAGTGATCCAACAGGAGATCCATGCTTGGATCCAACATGAGTATTCTCCATAGGATCCAGCTTGGTAATCTCCACAGATATACTTTATGGGGATTCTCCACAGGAAACTAACACACATAGGGGTCCTCCATGGGAATCCAACATCAGGATCCAACACAGGAGATCATGAATGGCATGGTAAGTGTCTGTCTTTGAAATTATGACAGCCATGTGTTTATCATTTTTGGTTCATTCATAACAGATACTGAAGACCATTTACTACTGAATCATGCAGACTAAAACATGGGATGCTGGGACCTCCTGAGCAAAGGATGAGAGGTGGAAAATTGAGAATAGGGGGACTGGAAGCTAGAAAAATATGGTTGTTAGAGATGAGACAATTGCAAGGTGGAACACAGACAGATGATCAAAGAGAAGCCCTGGATGGTTCCGAGGGGCTTTCTCAGTCCTGTTCCAGACCACACAGGGACGGAAGGTTTTAAGCAATGAGTAGCACTATCCATACATGCATTTTCCCAAGATTCCATATTTGCTGTGGAGTGCAAAATAGAAATGTGGATAGAGCAATGTTAAGAAAATGTTTCCTGGACTTACCACCATATTTTTTACGACAGGGCTTCCTACTGAAGAAGGAACTTGCCAGTTTGGCCAAACTGGCTTACCAGTAAGATTCTGGGGGCGGGGGGAATCTCTCTCCACCTTCCCAGCTCTAGGATTATAGGCACAAGCTGTCATGTCTGGCATGGGAGCTGGGAATCAAAATCCAAGTCCCTGTGCTCATACAGCAAGTGCTTCACTGACTGAGCCATCTCCCCAGGGGTCCTTCTATTTTATAAAAAGGCCTGGGTCCCAGCGCTCATGTTGTAAATAGGGTGAAAGGGGCCTCGGTTACATAGTGCTAGCCTCCTTTTAGCATGGGTCAGCCCCTCCATGCCTGCAGGTACTCCTCGCCACCATGAATCAGGATTCCCTTTAACTCTGAGAATTCAGCAGATCCTCACAGAAAATGTCTCAACAGAAGACAGAAGAGTTGTGGAGGCAGACTGATAGTACTTCCAGCATCCCCCTGTGTATCTGTGAGAATTAGATTGTATTGGACAGAGCCTGTAAAAATGTCTGGCGGTAGATAAAGGCTGCTTTTCTGTCTTCCTCTAGGTGTGGGCGTCTAAACTGTGTAGATGAATGAGCATTTCAGTCTATTGCCACTGCAAGCTAATATGAGTGGTACACATGCTCATAATGCAGTGTCAGCTTAAGATGGCACAGGTGGTGAAGGCTGAATCAAATTGCTCTCTCATTTGCTTGAGGGCTCCAGATGAACGTTCATAGACTAGAGGGGGAAATTGGGACTTGAGGTAATAGGAATATGTGAGTAGCATCAGTTGAAAGGTTACTCTTCTTGTCCCAGTAAATTCTCCATCTTCAGTTTCTATGGTATCAACATCTACATTATGAAGCAACTTCTGGTCTATTTCTTATGGAAGCTGTGCTGGCCAGGGTTCTCTGGAGGAACAGAACTAGTAAAATGGACATATACTCCAAAAAGGATATATTAGGTGGACTTGCACATATGGGCTAAGTAGTCCAGCAATGGCTGTCTGCCATTGGAGCAGGTGAGACGTGGTTAGACGGTCATTTACTGGAGAGGTGCTGGTCTCTAGGCCACATAGGAAGGCTGAAGAATCTTGCTTTCAGTGCAACAAATGGTGACTGCCACAGCAGCAGCAGTGCGGATACACCACCAGCAAGGGGAAGAGGCAGGAAAGCACTCAGCAATACGTCACCCTCAGAACTCTCTGTATCCGAGCCACCACCAGGAGGTGCTGCCTGAAAGATCTACAGCTCCGCTGCCCAAAGGAATCCAACTTGGGCCACTGGATGCAACAAGCAAGAGGCACTTTATTGGATTAGTACACAGACCTGCGGGATGGACAGACAGCAGCAGCCTCAGCAGAAGCTTTGGCTATCTGACCACCCTGGGCATTGTTATAAACAGCTTTTATAGGCAAAAACCACAAAATTAACATAAGGGGTACAAATACAATGCTGATTGGTCCAAATCATTAGACCAGGGTTACAGACAGGGCCAAATTAACATAGTCCAACCTTCTATAGGAAAAACAACAGGTGAGAGCAAAACATGTTTTCGTCCTCAGCCTGAACAACAGGAACCAGGGTTTAAGAAACTGACAAACTTGTTTTTCACATTCAGTGTTTTTCTCTTCTCAGTATCTTTCCATAGGGTAGTCTCTTGGTTGGGGTCTCATTTTAATATTAACTCTATCACTAATATGCTCCCATAACCCAGAATGTCCAGATCATTTATTAAACAGTTATCCCTTTTGCAGAAACCTAGGTCATTACCTGTCCCTGAGAGTTATGGCACTCAGTAAAAGAATCTTTCAATAAATAATTTCTCTTTTCAGCAACCTGCCAGCTTCACCTGGACCTGTTCTTAATTTTAACCTTGTGGCCAGCAGAAACACTGTCCATAAGGTGTTAACATAAATTTTTGGGGCTGTGATCTTTCACTGCCCACTCGGGGAATTGGGTCTCTTAGTTCATTCTGAATCCAGTCATGTCAGCCATCAAGACTGACCATGCTAGGAGGTGATTTGATTATCACTGAAGGAGAACGTTAGCTCATGCCAGGTCTAAGCCTTGTGTTTATGGTTTACTCTAAAGATGTGGGTACCTGTCTGATGTCACTCACAGAGCAGAGCTCAGGCATAGGAAGTTGACTTTTGATGAAGCCTGGCCTGTGGGCTTAGCTAGAACTCTTCAGACTGAAAGTGATAGGGACACCATTCAAAATAAGGACACCTGGACTTAGAAGACATGAGAAATATCATGAAGGAATGCTACAACCTAGCCAATCAAAGGGAGGGACTGGGAAAACAAGAATGAGACCCTTTCCCTTTTTCTTGTAGCAGCCATCAGCTGGTTTCCTGTTACTCTTTCATCAAAATGGACTCGCCAGTGCTCATAGTATAGAGTCAGCACTCAGGGTTTACTTTTTCAAAGTCAAGCCCAAAATTCCTACAAAGGGACTAATTGACTTAACTTAGTTCAGATGCCTATCCCTGGGATAATCAGCTTCTTACAAAGCACAGGAGGGTATGAAGATAGACTGTGGATGGATGCTTACTCCTAGATCCATGAACACTGTCTAGAGATGCAGGGTCATTTAAGGAAATGGTTGCTCCAAGGAAAACTAGTCATATGTTGCAGATGTAAGAACAATTTCCAGGGCTGTACATGTGAGCGCAGATGCTCCTGGAGCCCAAAGGTTGCCATGTCCTCTGAAGTCAGAGTTACAGGTGATTGCCAGCCTCTGATGTAGGTGCTGGGAATTGAACTTGGGTCCTCTGCAAGAGCAGTAAGTGCGCTTGACCACAGTGTCATCTCTCCAACCCTGTCATTTTCACTTTCGCTCGTTTCCTTCTCACTGGCTTCATCAAATATCACTCTTTGAAGAGTATTTGTCATTGGCTGGTTTAACACGGAGCAGAGTCTCTCTTTCTTACAGTTGGCATGCTTCTAAAACAGCCCGCCACTTACTCAAGCTGTCATCAGTGTCTCCACTGGAGAGGCTCTCAGCCCGTTCAGCATGTGCAAATGCTCCTGGACCACTTCATGGCCCTAAGAGCTCCTGCTGAGAGACAGACAGTCTTTGAAATGCCAGGAAATGGGAAGACTTTTGGGAAGATCATACCAGTTCTTCTGCACACACACACACACACACACACACACACACACACACACACGGTGATTCTTTTGACTTCTGCACTGTGAAACCAAAGGACAGAGTTAAGGCTGTGAGATCCTAGTAATGCCACCTCCATCCTCGAAGTGAATCACTGCAGAAGGCCTGCAAGCATCTGCAGGAGGTCCAGACCTATGTGCCCAGGGTAGCATCAATGAAGACAGTTCTGACTGCTCATATTCTTTTATTTTTAATGTTGTTTTTTTTAATCCCATAACAGGTACCAGTTGCTAAATCCTTGCTTAGTATGTGTATCTGAGCTTTTCAAATGTTACCATGAGCAGTGTTTCTTGATTAAAACTGACTTTGCCTTGACAAGGATACCTGGCATTGTTTAGAAACAATTTTTGTTGGCACCCTGGAAGAATTTGCAGCTGGTATCTATGGGATAATGACCATGGGTTCTGACAAATACTCTCCAGAGCTCAGGGCAGTTGGAAAGACAAAGAGCAACCCTGGCCCCAGGTTCATTAAGGCCAATAATGTGAAATGCCAAGTTAATCATTTCTATAGCTATAGCTTTATCATCATCACCATCACCATCGCTATCATTATTACCACCATCATCACCATTACTGTAATTATCATTATCATCATTGTTCTAGCTTGACCTCTGTTGCTGTGATGAAACACTGACCAAATGGGGAGGAAATGGATTATTTGGCTTGCATTTCCAGGTGACAGTTAAATCACAGAGGAAAGTCAGGGTAGAAGCTGAGTCATAAATCACGGATCTTTGTTCTCTAGGTCATGCACAGCAGGCTTGCTATACACCCCAGGCTTACCTATCTAGGTACAGTGCTGGACCCTCCCATGGCAACCATCGTCAAAACAATCTCTCACAGATGTGGCCTTGGAACAATATGATGTAGGCAATTCTGCAGTTGGGATTCTTTCTTCCCGGGTGACTTCCAAGACTTTGGTAAGCTGTCAATAAAAACTAATCAGCATAAGTATCTTTGATGCCACCACCACTACCACTGCCAACACCACCACCACCACCACCACCACCACCACCACCTTTACCTCCACCTCCACCACCACCACCACCACCACCACCACCACCTTTACCACCACCTCCACCACCACCATCTCCACCTCTACCACTACTATCACCACCACCACCACCATCTCCACCACCACCAATGTCACCACCTCCACCACCACTCTCACCAACACCCACACCATCTCCACCACCACCACTGTCACCACCTCCACCACCACTATCACCACCACCATCATCACCTCCACTGCCACCATCACCACTTCCACCATGACCATGACCACAAACACAACCACCACTACCACCACCACCTCCACCACCATGACCACCACCACCTCCATCTGCCACAACCACCACTGCCACATCCACCATGACCACTACTATCTCCACCTCCACTGTCACCACCTCCATCGCCACTGCCACCACCGCCACCTCCACCACAACCACTACCACGACCACCACCACCATCTTGCTTTTACAGAAGTGAAAACTGAGGTATATGTAATTTGTTTGAGTAGCTGTCCAGGGCATTTTTCCTCTTTTGGGTCTAAATGCTGTACTTCTAGTCTCTATTCTATAACTCCTTACAGGGCTTGGCTTCAGTACCTGGAATTTCAGGATGATAACTCTGAGCTCACTATGCAGCACTCAGAAATTTCCAGTTTGTTTCAGCATCATAGATTCACCCAGTTTCATCTGAGAAACTGAAGATGTTACTTTGGCCAGAGCTGGGCATATCTTTAAATTGAATCCAGTTCTCCCTATTGAAACATAATAACTTGAGAAGCAATCTGGTCTCTTCATTACCAGTGCTATATCCTGTTGTCAAAAATCTCCTTTGAGTTGGTAGTTAAAGGCCCAGCCACACATTCTTAACGTTATTGTTGTTGGCTAAAATGCTTAGCAACAACACAAACATCACTCAGAATCAAATTATCAGATGTACCGACAAGATGCTTCTCGATTTAATAGTGTGGTAAATGATGGCTGGGAGATGTTCTTTGAAGCTGTGGAGGCAAATGTGAAAACTAATTCAATTCTCAAATGAATAAAAGTGAGAAACTGTGCTTATAAACCTGATATTACCAGAGACAAGGCCAGTGCCTCCCGCTGCCTGGCGTCTGGAAGAAAGAGGCAAGGCAACATATTTCATTTCTGATTATCAAGACCTGGACTTGGTGACCACACACAGTTGACCTTGTGTGCTGTGTTGAGGACCTCAGTAGCACTGGCGGGGCTCATTTACAATCCAACAGGCATGCTTACTTAATCACCAATCATTGCTGCAGGAAAAGCGGGACTTCTGAAGGAGCTTCCAGAGCCTTGGGGAAATCAGATCTCTCTATATTAGATGTGGAAAATGAGTAATAGATCTTCCTGGGAGGAAGAGGGGATGCTGGATGACCAAAGTCAATGACTTCCTGATGAATGGGCAAAGCCCTGGGTCCTTCATAAAGGTTTCCTGGCACAAAAAAGGCAGGTTTGAAAGGAACTCAGCATATAAGTATAAATAACTGTGTGTATATATATATATGTATCTATATATGTATTTATAGATACACATATGTGTGTATATGTAAAATGAACCAAAGCAAATTATGTGCACATAAAATAGCACATTTGTATATTTTGCATCAATGAGCCTAAGCCATCCACCACGAGTCCACCAATTGGTTGACGTGTGTTGTAAGGATAGAGTGCCTCTAACTGGTCAAATTAGACAACAGTCTGGGCATCCTTCAGGTTCATTAATTTGCTGGAATGACCTTCTGGGACTCAGTTAAAAGTTACAGAAGTGCAGATCCTTCTGGATGCTTCAAATGGCCATAAACTGTGGAAGCCCATGCAAAGTTAACAGTCCCTAAGTGATCATCATGCTACATTGCTTATGGAATATGAGACGAAAAGTGTGCCTTTTTAGTAAAGAGTGATTGGGTTTTTGAAAATGTTTTTGACCTGCTATTCTTTGAATTCATGTTTCAAGAGGGTCAATTGCCTGTAATTGCTGTTTTATTGTAAAGAAAACAAATGAACAAAGATAAGATTTTATGGGGTTTGGTCTGATGCCCTCCCTACCCCACCCCTGTGCAGGTGTTCCGTGACACTGGATCAGGGTGTCCCACACTCCTTGTACATCAATATGCCCAGCAACCAGGAAGCTCTCCTTTCAGTTTTGCTTGGGTTTTACCAATAGACATGACCAGCTAGATCATTGGTCACATGACCAAGCCCAATTTCTAGCCCCTCTTCTCTCCCAGGCAAAAGTCATGCAAAGTTGAAAATTCCAGCCCTCCAAACATGGGCTAGCTAGCCCTCCTTGGACATTCTCCAGGGGTCCACCATAAGTTACTTCATTAGCATAAACTTAGGCTACTCGTCATAAATAACAAAAAAAAATCCTCTTTCATCCTGGAAATTCCAAAAAAATTTAAGATGTTTTTATGTCACCTCTTCTCTGATTTATGAGCCCTCTGAGTCAGGATGGCTTTCCTGTTCCTCCACATCTGAGGAGAGAAGGGGTAAGCTGAGGCTCCCCAAAGGAGGTTGGAATGCTGAAGATCAAGGATCAAAGTAGGATTCGGTTATCTTTACATCCCTCTACAACCACTCACCATCTACCTCTGCGTCTGACCTCCTAAGCTTTCATTATCAGATAAAAATGGAATGTCTTTACAGACTGCCAACTTCCGCCTACTGGAAGCCAATAATGCCATTAGCTACCATCTGAGACCTATAGAAAACATCCCCCCCACCACCACACACACATCTCACACTCTTAGCACCTGCCTGCTGATGTCCCCAACTGAATACATGTTCCTGGTTTCTGGTCACTCATGTAACTTCTCTTATCCTTATTGGAGCAAAAGTTGTGTTTTCTGTCAATAGAAGTGATAAGAAGCAGACTACTTAGTGTTCGGTGATAATGCATTTTCCAAGACAGGTCCAGCCAGGATGCCCCATAAAACAAGTCTGGTTGTCTGGTTATTTTTTAACTATATACAGCGTTCTTTGTTTTCTGCTTGGACATTATCTGCCATTCGAAAGGTGGCTGTCAGTCCTAGTAACACTTGGGATCCCCGCATCTTCTCCCAATAATTCACTGTATACACTTTATGGATCTCTCTCTCTCTCTCTCTCTCTCTCTCTCTCTCTCTCTCTCTCTCTCTCTCTCCTCTCTCTCTCTCTCCTTATTGGACAAGCAACACAGTGATACTGGGATGACATTCTACTTGGGTTTCTGGGTTGGTTTCCAAACCCAGGAGACTTTGCCCTGACCACAAGGGACACTGGTACACGCTGGAGGTGACAACTTGGAAAGGGCTGTTAGTGGCATCTAGTGAGGAGAGGCCGTCAATGATACAAAATAGCTAATGGTACCCAGGACAGTCCACAACACATCAGACAACCCATAATATATATGGCAGCCCATAACACATCAGGCAGTTTCTGACAACAAAGGATTTTCTGTTCCAATTATTAGTAGACGTGTACCAGAGAAGCCTGTTTTATGTGCAAAGAGGAGAAAACAATATGGCAATAAGTTTGGTCTCCTTTTCTATCAGCACTCCGGGTCCTTGCATAGGGGAGTTGGGACAATTGTCGAGGTGCCTTTAATAAGGGTCTTTGTGTTTCCAGAGGTTGGAACACAGAGTCCAAGCCATCTTGTTCCTCTGGCTCCATCTGCCCTCAGCCCAGCAAGGCTTCTCCCTTCCCTTTGATTGCCAGGCATACACTGGAAATAATGAGCAGGGTAGGCATACACTGGAAATAATGAGCAGGGTAGCCATGCTGGGCACAAGAGTAGAGGAGGCTGCCTCTTGCTGACCACGGGAGCCTGGCTTTGTGTTCCTAGCTGCGTGGACTCCACACTTGCTCTTTGTGCTTTGGTCTGGCTTGCTCACCAATATCTTGCTTAACTTGAGCATGAGACACATCAACAGGGATAAGCATTGCTTGTTTCCTTCAAGGTCCGTTCTTGTTTCTTAGTCCCCAGTCTCCAGGGAAGATACATTTCTTCAAGCTCCTGAAATCTCTCCTTCAAGCAAGCTTTGCTCTGCGGGGCTCTGTGTCACAAGGGCCCGAGGAAGCCAGTAAGTTCTGGATGTAAAACTTCTTTGGATCCTACCTATATGTGCTTTGACTGAGTGATAGTTCCCTAGGGGAGATAAGTCCTTGGCAAACAGGAATAAAAATGGTAGGAAGGAATTTTTGGATTGGGGCAGGAAAATTTCTCTTCTTTCCATAATCAAGAACAAACAACGAAACAAAGGCTTCTGTTGGTTGTTCAAGAGGTAAGCTATGTAAGTAGTCACTGATGGCTTGACTTCTCTCTTTAAATGCAAAGAAAGAAATAATAATTTCTAAATTGCTTCATTGATCAAAGAATAACTGCTGGCTACAAGCATTTATTCATGCCACAAAAGGCACACACTCCTTTCTCTTAACAACAATATTATCTTGTTACAGTTAATAGTTATTGAACCGTCTGCACTCAGGCTCTGTTTAAGTACACTGTAAATACATCATCTAGTTTTGTTTGCACTTACACACCCAGCTGTTAGGTACAGCTCAGGCCTTGACTTTACAGATAAAACCAAGGGTCAGAGAGCTGAAGCTGCTTGCCCAAGGTAACACAACTGACAGTGTCAGGGTAGGAATTTGGAGCTGAGAATTGGCGGGCTAAATAATCCCTCATCGTTGCTTTGGTTTGATATAAACTGTTCCCAAAGGTCCATTCTTAAGGGCCTTGGGCTTCACTGGAGATTCTCTTGAGGAGGGGATGGACTATGGGAGTGTTAATGGTGAAAGGGTTTATTGGAAGGTAGGGCCTGGTTAAAGGAAGTGCATCACTGAGAATGTGGTGGTGATGGTGGTGGTAGTGTGTGTGTGTGTGTGTGTGTGTGTGTGTGTGTGTATGTGTATACATACACATGGGCATGTGCTCATGGTGGCTAGTGGTTAATTCTGGGTGTTTCCCTCAATCTCTCTCCACCATATTTTCTGAGACAGGGTCTCTTACTGGAGCTGGAGCTCATGATTTTCTGGGCTGACTGGCCAGCACATCCCAGGATCCTCCTGTGGCTTCCTCCTCAGCACTAGTATGGAGTGTGCCACCATGCCTGGAATTTTATGTGGGTATTGGGAATCTGAACTCAGGTTCTAATGCTTGTGTGGCAAGCCCTTCAGCAGCCATCTGAGCTATCTCTCCATTCATTTCTTCCCCTGCTTGTCCTTGCCCCACGTTCTCCTCTCTTCCTCCTCCACATTGTAAGCCTTCCCTGCCACTCCCTTTGTCTATTTCCCTCTCCCTCACCCTAGACAAGAAATAACAGAACCAAATGACCGGAGAACTGAAACGGTGGAAACCACGAGCTGAAACAAGACTCTTCTCTCTTCAGGTTGTTTTCTTCAAGCACTGTGACATCGTAACAGAAAGCTGACACCCTCCTGACCAGCACCCGGGGAGTGCTCATTTAACTCCTCAGCCATGTTGGTGGACCCACACATTTTCTAGAATTTTACCTAAACCCATTTCTACAGTTTCTTGTTATGTCTTCATTGATTTAGGCATCTAAACTAACACTGGGCACATACAATTAATTAATTTACAACTCTTGCCCCCTCTTTGATGTTCTGGAAGAATTTACGAAGAATTAACATTAGCACATTGAAGAATTTCCCAGTGAATAGTATATAAAGACTGTAAAGTTTTCTTTGAGAAAAATTTAAGATAGGATTTCATTTTCTTTAGCAAGGTGCCATTTTGGTAATCTAATTTGAGTGAACTGCCTGCCACACTGTATCTTTCAGAGAACCTCGAGTCTCTGGTGTTCTTGATTAACAGACATCAAGGGTGTAGAGCATCCTTCCTGCTACCTTCTCAGCATCCATCCAGAGAACTGCAGATGCTGGTGTTTGCTTTCTTCCTGCCTAGCCTGGCTGGATGGACATCGACTGTGTTGAGCTCAGGGAATCTGCTTTTATGTGACTGCTTCTGTTTCCTGTTTGATTTGCTTCTGGTCTGGCGTCTGATGTCTGATGTAACCATTTGTTTGCTTCCTTTGAGTTCATTTGCTTTTCATTTTGTAGTACCAGGGTTTGAACTGAGAGCCTGTGCATCCATTAGGGAGCTACAGCCACAGCTCTCTTTTGAACTTTTTATTTTGACACAGAATCTCCTGAATGTGTGATTCCTATGCCTCAGCTGCTGAGGGACTAGGATTACAGGCTTACATCAGGGCTTGTTTACCATTTTCACAGAGTTGAGACCCCAATATTTTCTAGGGTAAGCACACAGAAATTTCTCCCTATGTACTGCTTCACAGCACCCCTTATCTACGGATACACTGCATTTTAATTTTTACTTAGTAAATAAGATGTAGCCTCTGGCTTTTCCATCCTACATGCCTGGGGTTCCCACAGACCCCTAAGTAGTTTGGGTTAATTGTTATTAATTTCTATTTTTTTCTACAATAGAAAACAATTTTCATGAACTGAATTCTCTTAATTATATTGGTATTTGTATTTGGCCTAAAGTATGATCTATATTGCTAACCGTACAAAATCCACTGAGGAGAATGTGTGCCTTGTTGCTGCGGAGTGGAGAGTCCTGTGACTTGACTCAGGGGAGTGAGCTCACAGCATGGCTATGTATTTAGTTCTCTGTTTCCATGCTGGCTTTGAGTTGACATATTCT
>JAQHUG010000240.1:2581455-2609397 GCA_028555095.1 Dicrostonyx torquatus
ACACACACAGACACACTGCAGATGCCCACACAGACTATAGATATACACACAGAGACACACATTTCTTACATCTTGAAGGAACCTTTTTCCCCCAGAACACACTGCTTCCCACTAGACTGCAGGAGTCTTGAGACTCAATGCCTGTGGCTACATGAATTTGCTTCTCTGAATCTTCAGGTGTGTGCCATGGTCCTTAGGTGCTAGGACCCTTGTTAGCTGTCAGTGGACACCAGAGTTGGAAAGTGTTGCAGGAATATTAGTATGCAGCACCTTCAGAAAGCCCATTGACTATTTTAGAGAGTGACTCTCAACCCTGACTGAAAGCAGCATCCAGTTGGGAACTTCAGAGTCACAGGTACCCAGGATTTTCCCCACAGTAACTGAATAAGCTTCCCAAAGTGGACACGGGGCCTAGACATCATTTTTTAAGCTCTACAGGTATTTCTAATGTGTAACCAAATGTTTTTTAAAAATTGCTATAAACTGTCCTGTTTGTTCAGCAAGGTGCTATGTGGGTCTGGTGATTCTTTATGTAAAATTGACTGTGAAAATATAAAATATGTTCATATTCACTCCAGGTTTAATGTTCAAGTGTGTAACTTGTGCTGATCTGAAAATCACATTTTTGCTGTTGTTTTGAAAGTCCTCTAGACGTAAGACAGGGGAGATTCACCTTAGTCACAGGGAAGTTGAAGTTTTGATAACTTTAGTCTGGGATATAAATTGACAGATACACAGGTTACCATGAGAAAACTATACACATGTATTATTGTTCACAAACACAGGAGCCAAAATCAAAGCGTGAGACTCAAAGAAACTTCCAGACATTTGATGTTTAAACCAAATTTTGAGCTACAGTAAGAAATAGGAATTAAGACTGTTGAGTAAGGGGATGATAAAAGTGATAAAAGATTGAGGGGAGGAAAACGTACCATGAACAGAAGTTGTTTTTTTATGATGACAAAATCTTATCAGTAATAACTTTATAACCGCATGTGACATCCTGTGATAATCTCTGGGTGGGTCTAGAAGAGGCCAATCTGAAGCCTCAGAGAAAATCTGTTTATATCTGCTTTTTACTTCTAGGACAGTTGTAAATGTCCCCCAAGAAAATGACATTTCAGACTCTACTATCTGCAGTCCCTTCGAATAGTCATCTTGAAAAAAACTTGGGAGGTTTTATATTTTGACCTACACACCAGTCATATAATAGTCATGATGACAAAAGCAATGATGGTGATGATAACAGTGATGGTAGTCAGGATGGAAACAGTGATAAAGGTGGTGATGCTGTTGATGATTGGTAGTGATGATGATGACGGCGATCATGATGGTGGTGATGATGATGGTGATGGTTATGACAATGGTGAAAAGGTCAGCATGTCATGGACAATCATAATTAGACATGGAATAACGCATGCTCTTCTTTTTTGTCAGAAATTTGTGCACATCTTTTGACTTATACAGAGATTATTTTTTTAGGAACTGGAGGGAAGAGCGGGGACAGGTATGTTGTTGGATCAAATACAAGAAATGAAAGACCACCATTATGGATGGAACTGCATGATGTCTGCCCTCTTTTACCCTCCTGAACTATTCCTGTCTTGTTTTGCTGGAAGATCACAACTGCATTGTCCTTAGGGATTTTGTAGGCTTTGAGAGTTTTCAGAGTTGTCTTAGGAGCAGATGATAAAAGATAACCTAGAGAGAATCTTATTTTCCATCTCACTGAAGACCTGAGAACATCATTAGTCAGAAATGGTCATCACACACACACTGATACTTTCAAGGTTGAGATCAAGGAAATACAGGGGTTTTCTCAATATTACTCAGATGGGGGGAACAGACTGGCGAGCTGATTGCAAGATAGAAAACCATAACCTATGGAAGCAGGATGAGGAACAACAGTGAAATTATTGGCATTTCTTTTATCTTTAGTTAATATTCATTTGACAATAGCTTCTCTGGACACTTAGGAAAGATTTCTTGCTGAGAAATCTCTTTAAGTTGTTCCAAATCTAGTGACTTCATTGCCTAGTAACAGCACATGTGGAAAGAGGATGGAAACATTGAGTTGATTACTGTCATGAATGTCTTCTTTCTACGAACAAAGGTTTGTGGCCTTATTTGTTTTCTGCTGAGGAGTAGGAATCAGAATAGAAGGAGCAGGGGTGTGGATAATGGCACCTCTTTTCTGCCACAGCTGCTTTTCCTTGAGGGTCAGAAGCTGTTAGCCCACTGCTACTTCCACCCCAAACCCAACCCAAGCTCACTTAGGAATCTTCCGACAGTTAAAGACTGTGTTGCCTTCATTTCCTGGTAGGAAGTTCATGGATGGTCACATTGGTATCTTTGAAAAATTGATATCAGCCCGGGCAGTGGTGGCGCACGCCTTTAATCCCAGCATTCAGGAAGCAGAGGCAGGCAGATCTTTATGAGTTCGAGACCAGCCTGGTCTACAAGAGCTAGTTCCAGCGCAGGCTCCAAAGCCACAGAGAAACCCTGTCTTGAAAAACCAAAAAAAAAAAAAAAAAAAGGAAAAAAGAAAAAGAAAAGTTGACATCAATGACAATTCTGTCACTGAGTGGCAGAGTATGGTCTGCTCAACTGTCTGTGTTTTTCCCTGATTTCTGTCCCCTGCATGCCCTGAGTCCATTTAACTGTAACTCTAGGTTTTTATTTCTTTCCACACCACTCAAATGCAGCATTGGCACACTTTTAATAGATTAAAAGCCTTATTTTGCCACAATCAAAAGGGCAATTAGGCATCCTCAGATTCTCTCGGAAGAACATGGTGAGCAAACTTGACCAGTTGCTAAGGAAGCCGGTGTGCTTTCCAGAGATACAGACACAGCCCCTTGACAAGACTCATTTACAATGACTTTTTTGAGAAGCATGTGAAATATGACATTACAGAAAGGGAAGTTTGGGAAGGGAGAAGAAGCCTTTCTATGACGAAGAGAATTGTTACATGTTCCCGATTTACTCAGCAGATGATTCTGTTATCTGTTATTGGAATGGAGTGTCAAAATATTTCATTTTTCTTGAGCATATTAGTGGTTGTGCAATTTATTTCTATTGAAAATGCCTGGCCATGATTCTCATCTAACCAAATAACCCTCTAAAGTGTCTGGTCTTCGGGGAGCCAATAATGCTTGGCTACTGTGACGTTTATTTGGCCTAATGGGTTCCTTCCTGAGACATTAATGTCTTTTCTGCATGCCTTGGCTACAATGGAATTGAAACTGACTTACTGCTACCCGTGGGTCCCTTCCTTCTCTTTAGACGATGTGATAAGTGAGCCTGTAGCAATTCTCCTGTTAAGTTAACTCACCTCATTTTGAGTAAGTGTCTCTTTGAGAAGCCATTGCTTTCTGAATGTCCCATTTCCTCCTGTAGCCTTGTCAGTGCGTCTGAGTCTCTTCAAAGCTTGGAATGCTACAGCATGCTATCCCGGAATTCTCAAGTTCACATTGGTGTTCTGCCTCCAGGAATCAGCTCTGCATCTTTCCCTGATGGCAGCTCATTCTTCACAGGCTCCCCTTACAACACACATACATCAAAACCTGCATAGTCATAGGGCTGGGGAAATGGCTCAGGAGTTAAGAGCACTGGCTACTCTTACAGGGAACCTGGGTTCAATTCCAAATACCCACACAATTGTTCACAACTCTCTGTATCTCCAGTTCCAGGGGATCTGATGCCCTCTTCTGGCTTCCACGGCACTAGGCACCCACATGGTGCATGGCCATACATGAAGGCAAAATATCCATACACATACAGTTGTGAATTCCCTATTATAGGTGCTGGGTCTTTTGAAAGAGCAGCAAACACTCTTAACCTATGGGCCATCTCTTTAGCCCTGTCTTTTTTTTTTTTTTAAAGTTCCAAGTATCCCAGGCTGGTCTTGAACTCAATATCCAACCAACAAAGACCTTACTCTTCTTGATTCTCCTGGTTTTACCTCCTGAATGCTGGGCTATAGGCCTCACCACACCCAGTTTACACAGCGCTGAGATGACTCTCAGGGCTTCATTATACTAGACAAATACTATTAATCGAGATACATTCCTAGTTTCAATTCTATGAACAGTTTTCTGTGTTGACAATGTAAATATAGTTGTTCTGTCTTCTGGAGGGACAATCTAATGAGGGTGATACATGAATATTCAAAGTCCTTGACAGGGTATGTCTTCATGTCCTCCACCTGCACAAGGCCTGCCTGTGATTGGGCCCATTGTCATTTTGTCCTGAAAGTGGGAAGGACTCATGAAGCCCCGCTCTTTCCTGAGTATATGCAGCTAATGATTGCTGGGAGAAAGAGACATTTTTCTTTTTAGCCCTTACAAAGTTGCCCATGCTTCTGTAAGTGACCCTATTGAAACTCATCGATTCATTTTTAAGAATACTTGAAAATAGAAAAATGGTTAGCTAGAAAAAGAAAGGAAATTTACAGGGGGACAAGAGACAGGGATAAGAGTATGCTCGAAATATATTATGTACATGTATAAAAGTATCATAATGAATTTCATTATGTGCAATTAATATATACTAATAAAAAGATGAAAAAAACAGAGCAGATAATGGCTTCAGTCCCAGACCTATAAAGACACAGTGGTCTTGTCAATGGGATGTCTTGAGTGAATGGACAGGATGGTGCGGGGTGTGAGGAGGTGGAAATATGTGGGAGCACAGTCAGAATTGAGGCATTTCAACACTGAAAGGACAAACTTAGACAACCATGTGGATGCTCATCATTTGAAAGTCAGCTCAAGACTTATTTGTACACCAGAAATAACCCCCAATGCTTGGCAGAAAAAAAATAGACCTAGGTCTGATATTCTGGTTCTGATTATGTGATTCTGAGGTCGGTCTTGGAATGAGTATTTCAAAGTCCTCAGTGATCATGACACAGAAGTTTGTCAGTCACATGCTAGTGAGAGGACAAGCCCTGGGAGTCAGCAAGTCAGGGATGGATCTGCACCCCGGTGCAGCCGTTTGGTTTAAACTCTGAGTCTTGGGTTCACTCCTCTTTCAGATGATGCTGGTGATGATGACTTTAAGGACCACTGGAGAACATGTTTCTGAAACGCTGACCACAGCCTTGCTCCAGAGGAAGTGTTGAGTATATTTCTCCTTATTTCTTACCAACTTCCTGCTCAAAGTTCAGTGGAATGAAAAAGAGCCCTGAAAGTTGCCACATGGGATCCATCATCTGTTCTAAGTCACATGCCAGTGAGCATGCCTGGGATCTATCCCTGTTCTAAGTCAGTCATATGCCAGTAAGCATCCCTGGGATCCATCCCTGTTCTAAGTCAGTCACATGCCAGTGAGCGTGCCTGGGATCCATCTCTGTTCTAAATCACATGCCAGTGAGCATGCCTTCTTATAGCTGCTAAATCCCAACAAATTCCTTCTCTGGTCCAAAGAGAGATGGGCAGAAGCTTCAGTGGCTGGTGTGTGCCTGCCTTTTCTGTTACAGAGAGGGTTCCCTGAACCCAGGGCCTTGATGACTACAAACATGAGTGCCAAGCCTGCCTGTTAGTGTGCCCTCTGCTTTTATTTCCCTCTGTCCAGTTTCATTCAAATATTACTATATGCCCGTCTCCCTCCGGTTACCCTATGAAAAAAATCATCTCCTAAGTGTGCAATGGACTTAACAGAGAAAGCATTCTAATTGATGGCGTAAATCAGTGGTTTCCTCAGATTGCCGGGAGGCTTTGGTTAAAGAATTAAGTAAAATAAGGAGAAAGAAGAGGAGGAGAAAAAGAAGAGGAGGAGGAGGAAGAGGAAGAGGAAGGGGAAGGGAAAGGAGAAGGGGAAGAAGAAGAAGAAGAAGAGGAGGAGGAGGAGGAGTAGATCTCCCTTCCCTTCCAATTTCAATTTTGGGGGTTATAGGGAGATTTGGAGGAGGGAGATGGGATGGCTATAATTTTACTATATACATGAATGGACTTATCAAGAATAAAGAAAAATATATAAAAAATTATAATTAAAATATGAATATGTTCTTACAAATACAGAACAATTAGAAACTAGAAAGTCTTAAAGTGGTTAAAACATCTGCTCCTGTAGGTGTGTCCATGGGAGGGCTTCCCAGCTCACTGGAGGAAGCTGCAGGGGTCCTGAGACATGTTCTGAGCATCCCTGAAGTGGAGGACACATGAACTCCAGCCTGGTTCCAAAACCTAAAGCCAGCATGCAGATCTTCGGACCTTCCTTCAAGCCGCCTTTAACTCTCCCTCATTTTCTGGCTAATGTGGTTCTCAGAAGGACTAAATAAGGTAAAACTAAGCATGTAAAGCCTTCAGCCTGGTCTGCCTGGTCCAAACATCGCAAGCTTTTCTGGGATAATGGTAATAATATATATATTCTGACTGAGAGAGGAAAATCAGGTTCAAACGCTGCTATGCTGTCTGCAGCTGTCATTGCATCTGATGGTACAGGGTGTGAATGCTTTGGCTGGCTCTCCAGGAGAGAGGTTATATCTCACATGACCAGGTTAATAGGGTAGCCATCCACCATTCTAATCCCCCTTTATACAGAGATCAAGGCAATTTCTTTTCTTCCTTCCCTTCCCTTCCTTTCTCTTTCTCTCCCTCCCTCCCTTCACCCTCCTTTTCTTCGTTTTTGAGACAGGGTCTGACATAACCCAGCCCGGCCTAACACTTACCGCTCAACTGAACATGATCTTTAACTCCTGATCATCCCGCCTCCATCACCTGCACCCTGAGTTCAGGAATTATTGGCCTGTATCAGCGTAACACCTAGTTTATGCAGGACTGGGGCTGAAACCCAGAGCCTTAGGTGTGGTAGCTAACTAAGCGCTCCAGCTGAGCTACATCCATAACCCAAGGCTATCTCCTAGTCTCTTCTAGTCTAGTCTGTCCTGTCTTATCTTATTTGTCTACTGTGCTCTGCTTTATCCTATTCTTTTTCCCTTTCCTGACCCCAGCAGAACTCGCACTGTAGAAGCTGTTCACAGCTTCAGACACACGGCTGCCATCCAGATGAGCACACCTAGAAGCACATTTGGGTCCCGCTGTCATGCTGAAGGAGCAATGTTAGTGATGGCTTGCTGCATGACTAATTTTAAATATTTGTTTGATATGCAGATGATGTCTCCCAGTGACAGCTGGAGGAGAACTGCTGATGTCTTTTCTTCAAAACGACACAGGCCTGCTGCTGTTCCCACTCAGTTACCAACATTGTATTGCTTCTGTTTAGAGCTCTGATACACTGTTTGATTGCCAATGCTTCAAGCAAGGCCACATGAAGACACATGATGTCTGGGTGACAAGTAGAAGATGGTGCTCTTTCTAAACAGAAAAACTGAAGAAACCGCTGTGACCGCAACCCTACCACTCCATGAAAACCACCATGACCATCACCCTACCACTCCTGGAAACCACCATGAGCATCACCCTACCACTCCTGGAAACCACTGTGACCACCTGGAAAACCATCTGACCACTAACCACACTTCCACTTCTGGAAAACCACCATGACCACCACCCTACCACTCCTGGAAACTAACGTGACCACCACCCTACTACTCCTGGAAATCACCCTGACCATCACCCTACCATTCCAAGAAAACCACCGTGACCACCACCCTACCACTTCTGGAAAACTCCTATTCCTAGTAAGAACCTAAGCTCCTCTCACCTTATCATCACTCTGAGAAAAGTGCCTTTCTGATGAATCTGGAAATGTATCTCAGACATTGAGGAGCCGATTATATTTTGTTGTGTCTCTCTACCTTCTTGTTTAGAAATCTTTGTGCAATGTGCAGCTCACAGAACCTTCCATGGTGGCCTTAATCCAGAGCTTCTAAGTTTCTACATATTGTCGAATAAAAAGAAATTTCATTAATCTGTCACCAGAGACCTTCTTATGGTAAATATTTTGATTAGGGAAACACCTTAACCTACTGTGTGTGGGGAAAATTCTTGTGGAAGGAGAGCTCCATCAGTGGAATCCCTGTCTCTCTGATTAATAGGGCTAGTGAGGGAAGGAGAAGAAAGTTGAACTGAAATACTCAGAGAGGGACACACGAAGAGAATGGTGAGAGCTAGGTAGGGAGATGGCCAAGATGTTTCTTGATAGCAGCATAGCTGGAGGCTTTGATAGGAGAAAGTATGTCTAACACGTTGGTTTGGGTTTGGGGGAAGGCTCCACATAATCTTCCCTTAAAGATGAACTGAGACTGATAGTTAGCCATGTCTCATGGTAAGTTTGGGAAGTGAGAAGATTGAAGGACTACCTTCAAGACTGGGACTTGCAGGACCCCTAAAACTCACCTGAGTCAAAGAGGGGAAACCAAGGAGATGGTATGCACTGTGTCTCCAAGACCCACAGGGAGAAGGGAAGGGAGTCTGTCCTCTGACCTTACTTCCCATCGTGCATGGGAGTGGAAGACAAAACTGAAAAATTAATATGCTATTATTAATAAAGGTAATTCCTTAAACATCTATGTCCTGTACCAATCATTGGTGTATGTTAGCATTTACAAAATATTGACCTTTTATTATGAGATAAATATAGATTTCCCAAGCCAACCTCATTGCTGGTTCAGTTTTGGAGCAGCCTCCTCCTGTTATCTACACATATAAACCCCAAAAGTTGCAGCTATTGCTGTCCTCTACTGTCTGAGGCAGCAGGATACTCTTCTTCTTCTTCTTCTTCTTCTTCTTCTTCTTCTTCTTCTTCTTCTTCTTCTTCTTCTTCTTCTTCCTCCTCCTCCTCCTCCTTCTTCTTCTTCCCCTTCTCCTTCTCTCCTTCTCCTTCTCATTCTCCTCCTCTTCCTCCTCCTCCTCATCCTTCTCCCCTTTCTTCTCCTCCTCCTCTTCCTTCTCCTCCTCCTCCTCTTCCTACTCCTCCTTCTTCTCCTCCTCCTTCTTCTTGTCATTATTATTATTAAACTAGTCCTTTTCCCATGGAGAATGGCTGTGTTCAGTGGTTTCTCACTGCACTCACAAACATTTGGTGCTGAGACCCAGAAAAGACACCTGGGACCTCCTTTGGGAACCTGGTCCCTCCCCAAACCAAAACTGCTTTCTCAGCCAGGTAGTGGTGGCACACGCCTTTAATCCCAGCACTATGGAGGTGGAGGCAGGCGAATCTCTGTGAGTTTGAGGCCAGCCTGGTCTACAAGAACTAGTTCCAGAAAAGGCTCCAAAGCTACAGAAAAACCTTGTTCAAAAAAACAAAAACAAATCAACAAAACAAAAGATCAAGAAAAACAAAAAACAACCCGCTGCTTTCTTATTTCTGCTGTGGTATGGATTCTTTGCCTCTGCTGGCTTCTGTCTTTCGTTGTATTTGACTCCAGATTCTGAGTCTGTCTCTCTCACTGCTTCTCTCTCTTGCTCACCTCCTCAACTCTCCTCACTGACTGGGGTACATGGCTGGGCAGCTTCTGTTTTCCTCTGGTCAGAAAGTCATGCTTGCATGCCAGACAGTTTCTCATACTCTCCTGGATGGCCATCACTTGGTTAGGGAAGCCTCTTCCTTGTGATCTGGGCACTCTCTTGGTCCTCAGTTTACTTGGGGACACTCTCTGGAAGGAGTTTCTGTCCAGTGGTTCCCTTCCTTCCATTGGCTCACTCTTCTTTCCTTCTGTAACCTCATGACCTATAATCCCTGTTACAAAAAATTAAAAATGCTGCAGGACCCCCGGCAGCAGTAGGCAGCAGAGATGCTGTAGGTTCCCAAGCAGTGGTAGCAGGCCATGTGGCGGCAGGCAGCGGGCCCTGAGAGCAGCCAGTCCCAGGCAGAGATGGCTGCCAGTCCCCGAGCAGTGGCTGGTCCCAGGCAGGGAGACACGTGGCGGGCAGGAGCCAGAGACATGGATAGAGTAGTAAAGTTAAATGTTTATTAGGGTTATGGAGAGGAAATGGGGAAGGGGAGAAGAAGAGAGACAGAGAGAGAGAAGGAGAAAGAGGAGACAGAGGAGAGACAGACAGAAATGGGGAGAGGAGGGAAGTGGGGAGAGAGAGACAGAACCTGCCTCTCCCTAGAGGAAGACAGGAAAGAGAGAACTCTCAGGCGGGAAGCTGAAGATCAGCCTGCCTCAGCGGATGGAGGAGGGACTGGGCGTGACTTTTCTCTTAAAGTGCCAGAACCATAACAATCCCAATCTCCTTATGCCTGTATATGCTCTTAGTCACATCCTTCTGGAAGGTCTTACAGGTACAGTCTCCAGTGCCTGGACTTGGAAAAAAGGTTTTTCCTATTTTCTACTTACTTTTTGCCCAATGCTGGGATACCTTTACTGTCAACCCCTTCCCAGGACTCCATCTCATTAACCATGAATCCTCTCAGTTCAAGCCTGACCCCACCACATCTCTTCTCTCACTCCTCAAATCTCTTTCCTCTCTTGGATTCCAACATAGCATTAAGCCTTGCCATCCTTTTTTTTTTTTAACTCGGCCTCAGCACAATTTGATAACCTGTCTCAATGGCCAAAAGATGGCACATTTGATTTCCATCTCCAAGATTGTGACAACTTCTGCTACTGTACAGACAGATGATCCAAATTCCCTTATCTCTAAGACCTCTTTGCTCTCCATTCTCATACCTGCTTCTGAGCAGTGGGTTCAGTCTTAAAGAGATTCAGATGCCTTTTGGATGTGGGTAGTATTAAAATGTTATCGCATGCAGTTCTACTTAATTGAAAAATCTGACTTGTGAGATTGGATTTGGTCTGCTCACTCTAGACCCAAGCATGTTAAAGGTTTCATCCAAAGTCTCTGTCTTGAGTCAGATTTTCCACCTGACACAGTGGGAGAGACACAGATCAAAATATAACAACCCAGAAAAAAGACTGTTTGCACTTGAGAATAGATAAGAGGTAAAATGTTTCTAATAGAGATTACAAAACGGCTGTTTGATTCTCTAAATGCTCCACCCCCTGGTTTGTTTACTAGCTTTAAAACCTTGGTTGAAATGTAAACTTCTTTAGCTCAGGATTTACAGATTTATTGGAGTGTGGTTAAAAAATAAGTCTGTACACCCTGCATGGTGGCAAGTGTCTTTAAGCCTGGAATTTGGGAGGCAGAGGCAGGTGGATCTCTAAGTTCAAGGTCAGCCTGATCTACAGAGTGATTTCCAGGACAACTGGGGCTACAGATGGAAACTCTGTCTCAAAGAAGCAAGCAAGCAAGAAAACAATCTGCAAGATCCCAAACAAACAAGTAAATGGAAAAGATTAGATTAAAACTCGCAACATTAGAGTTGATAATTAAAAATCTGTGTACAAATAATCTTAATTTGCTATAGAATACCATATATATGACTTGGATTTAACCCTTGTTTATGGGAAATAGAATTTACTATCAATGTAAGTGGATGATTAAATTTTTTAGGTTAAAAAGTTCTATTCAGGCTAAGAGAAACTGACTTAATAATATAAATCTTGGTCAAACTTTAGCTATTTAGAGAAACTGAGTCATATAAAAACTATTATACTCTGTAAAATCACACTATAAAAAGGATCAGAAAAATAAAATTTCCAGTCTCTGTATGAACTATATTTATAGTTTAAACTTTATTTTGATACTAAAATACCTTCATTTCAAAATTTATACATTTTTAGACTTAAGCTTTAATTTTCCAACTTATTGTAAACTGCCAAAGATAATCAAGAAAAACAAATTAATGACCAGTAACCTTATAAATTATCAAGTTATTCAATATATTCCAAACCGTGTCATGCTAAGTACAAATGTGGTACATTTATAGGGATGAGTGTTAGCCTTCTGTATATGTTGTCAGAGTTAAGCCTGAAACATATAACAAAAACAAAAGGTTTGCTTAATGTAAAATAATATTCAAAAGCAGATGCTAGATAATGTCCCTCTCAGAGAGATCTGTTGAACATTGCATTTATGGTACTTAGAGGAGGAAGGAACAGGAAAGGACAGACAGAAAGGGCTTTCCATGATAAACAGAAATACCAGCTTCTGGCAGCAGCCTCAAGGCCACCTCAGGACCCAAAAGATGCAGGACCAAAGGATTCCACCTAAGACCTGCTTCAAATGTGTCAACACCAGTCACTGGGTAATGACTGCTCTTTACCTCACCCCCTGCTAGGAATTCTGCCTAAACTGTGGATAGGCAGGACCCTAGAGGAATGACTACCCCTCTTTACCTCACCAAGATAGTGCCCCAAGTTCCTCCCCCAAGTTTCCTCCACAGGAAAATCTCTCAGCTCTTCTGGGCCAGTGACCAAAGACTGATCCTTCCCATCAATATTACTGTAGAGGAGACCCCTTCTGGTTCAACTTTCTTTTAAATACAAATTAAATATATTTTCTGTTTTATATCAAGTCAATAAATCATTCCAATCATGTGAAAAAAAAACCCTCAGGGATGTTTTGACAGACACTGTCTTCTGGAGCTTAATCTGGTTGAAGTGAAAGTCTGCGTTCACCTTCAAAACATCTGGCGTTGCAATAACTTTGGGTGCAAAGGATGGACATGGTGTTTGCTGATGATACACATTTGAGAGCTTTAAAGGCAAGTTTAAATTACCCAAGTCTCTTAAATGAAAAAGCTTCAAAACTGAGGCTTAATTACCTGCCAGCCTAAATTGGTTTCAAGTATAAAAGTCAGGCCGTGCTTTTTCCTAGAGCTAACAGGCTTCCTGCTGAGATAGGTGAACTCACAAAAATGTTTCAATAAAAAAATCCTCAAAACTACCATGCTGTTGTTACTGACTTAAAAATTGCTTTTTACTACCCTTTATGCTCCAATTATGATTTTTAAAAGAACTTGCTTTTCAATGACTATTCTCAATAATTAAGAACCTATGTCTCACGGCAAATGATTAAATGCTTCCAGAATAAAAAGAAAGGAAAAATAAAAGGTTTATGCAAGTTGTAAAGGTCTGCAAAAGTGATTTAAAGTATGTAAAAATGAGACTTAAAGATGATAGTATGATATTAAAATTTCAAAGTTTAACGTGTTAATCAATGGAATTCTGATAATTTATTATATTATTCTAGTCTTGGCAACAGTTATAAGCATTGACTACAAAAGCTTTTAAAAAAATTCTTCCCTCCTACAATGCATCCCAACTGCAGTTTCCTCTCCCTCCAGTCCTCCCGGCTCCTCTCCTTCCTACTCTCCCAAGATCCACTCCTCCTCTGCTTCTTTCCAGAAAAGAGCAAGAATCCCAGGGATATCAACTAAAGACGGCTTAACAAGATATAAGACCAGGCACAAAGCCACATTACAGGGCTGATCAAAGCAACCAGTAGGGGGAAAGGGTAGCAAGAGCAGGTGAAAGAGTCAAAGACACCCCCCAGCTCCCACTGTTAGGTGTTCCACAAAAACACCAAGCTAACAACTGTAACATATGAAGACGACCGAGCATGGACACATGCAGACTCCGTGATTGCTGCCTCAGTCTCTGTAAGCCCCTATGAGCCCTGCTTAGTTGATCTGTGGGCCCTGTTCTCCTGGTGTCCTTGACCCCTCCAGTTCCTACAATCCTTCCTTCCCTTGTTCCGTGGGATTCCAGAGCTCTAGGTGGAGGGACCCTATGGAGATCTCCAATTTGGGCTCTTTCTCCACCTTATATTTGAGTGTGGGTCTCTGCCTTTGCTTCCCTCAGCTGCTGGAGGAAGCCTCTCTGATGAAAGCTGGGATAGGTATGGCGCTATGAGCATAGAAGAATATCATTAGGACTTTTAAAATCTAGTTCTCCAGGCTATCCAGGTTCCTGATCATCTGGCAGTGTCTAATTATTAAGAATTAATTCAAATGATAACATAGTCACAAGCTCAAATTATTAAAGCTTCCCTTAGTTGTTTTCTTTTCTAAATATAGACTTTAAAAGTGTGTCTTACTGTGCTGGGGAAATCCCTGTCTGATCTGTATCCATCCAGTCATCTGCCCAAGAAGAACAAGTGTTCATGCTTTTATCCCAGAACCATCTTCTGTGTCCTCAAGCTCTTTCTTCCCTCTGTTCTCGTTCCTGCTGGGAACGTTCTGACTTATTACAGATGAATATCTGTGTTTCTGTCATGGAGGTAACTTTTCAGTTTTCACTTCTGCTATGGCTCAAAGACATGTGTGAGCCCATTCCACTGAATGGACAGACACTATCCAGGAATCAACCCTGGTTCTACAGTTGCTCTAGAACCAGCTCATCTGCCAAGCCTAGGTGTTCCATGAAACCAAAGGACCCTTTACTTGCTAACTTCCAAGAAAAAAGGCACATATTTCTTTTTCAATAAAGAATGTTGTTGCTGTGTAAACAAATCTGGCAAGGTAAGAAGAGTGGATTAAAAGCCTACAAAAATCGGTATGCAGAATCTGACCTCTGGGACCTGACTCCAATACTGGACTCTCACTGTGGTCTCCTGTGGGCTCACAGCATAGCCCCCTGTCAGTCTCTGATCTTTATCTTCCTCACAGTAATAATTGCTCCCCACACCTTTAGATGCTTTATTCAGAAATAATTAATGACCTGGTCCTACGTTTAGGGACCCGAATTCCCTCAGGTCTCCTATGGTTGCCTGCCAGTTGAGCTCCTGCTTTGGACCAGAGTTCCAAGCCATCCCTTTCCAACATCCCTACTCAGAAGAAGCAGCTTGAGAGGACTCCCATCACCCCTTAACTCCCATCACCCCTGATCATCAATAAAAGACTGAAATGTTAGTCTTCAAAGCAGGCCCCCAAACGGCACCCACCCCTCCCCCACTCGGCATAGTGCTCTAGAGATCTGTCCAACCTTGGCACTCACCAGCACTTCTCTCTTTTTCCTTACTAAATAGTATTCTATGGTATGGGTGTTGTGTCAGATCCACAAAGCTGGTCCCCAAATGACCATGCTGATGGCCATGTTTTAGGGTATCAGCTGGACCTCCACCTGAGCTGGCTTTTGCCACCAAGCAGAAACCTAAAGCATTTCTCAGAAGCCCTTAAAGGCTGGCTGCACACACTAACCTCAACTGTCAGCACCCCTCTATCTGAAAACATCCCCAAGCTAACCTCTCGGCTGTTCCAGCTTTGGAGCAGCTTCTCCCTGTCCTCCCCCATTTAAAGGCTGCCAAGCTGTTGCAGCTATTGCTGTCATGGGCTGTCTGAGGCAGCTGGATATTTTGTTTGTTTGTTTGTTTTGTTGTTGATGTTCCTTTAAACGGTTCTCCTTACGGAGCGGTTGTGTTCAGTGGTGTCTTGCTGCGCCGGCTTGCATGTTGTACCACATTTTATTTAACTGTTGCTCTATGAAGGACATATGGGCCATTTCCAGTTTAGAAGTATGACTAAAAATACCAACACTTCTTGACTGACTTTACTTATGTAAATCTAAGTTTTCATTGGTACGTGTCAAGGAATGAAGTGGCTGGGTTATAAGCTATTTGCATGGTTCATGTTTTAGGGAGCCGACAAGCCACTTCACATTCCGATGAGCAATGTGTGAATGGTCTAGTTTCCCAGCATCTCCCCCAGCCCCAATCAGGGTGGCAATTGAGGGTGATGTGCTATCCTCGGGTCAGAGCATTGAGATTTCTAGAAAATCCTCATGAAAATGTATCTAGCTAGAGAAGAAGAGAATCCCACACTCACTTGATTCAGGAATGAATAGACTTGTAACCCTGCGAACATTCAGAAGGGGCAGACCACAGAGCAGACGGAGGTTTTAACGAGGACAGAGAATTCAGAAGTAAACCGTCCTTTTTAGTTTTACAACAGTACTTCCCAAAGGAGTCTGGGGCCCTACAGCAAGGTAGCAAGAACAGAGAGCTATGGGGGAGATGGCTCTGTGGGTGTTGTGGTTAGTCTTGTCAACTTGACACAAACTAGAGTCACCTGGGAAGAGGGAAGCACAATTGAAGAAACTGCTACTATCAGAATGGCTTCTGGGCAAGTCGGTGGGGTATTTTTCTGATTAACGGTTAATGAGGGAGGACCTAGGCCACTGTGAGAGGTGGTCCTTGTAGCATGAGAAAGCAAACAGCAAGGTGAGCAGAGGCAGGAATCAAGCCAGTGCTCAGCATTCCAAGGCCTGATGCATTTCTTGCTTCCAGGCTCCTGCCTTGGCTTCCCTCAGTGATGGAGATGCTGGATGGTAGCCAGGAAAGGAAATGAGTCTTCCTTTTTTCTTTTTTTTTTAACACAGCAAGATGAAAGTAACTAGGATGGTCCATAAGTGCTTGCCATGAAAGTATGAAGCCCTGCACAGCACAGCAACACACGTCTGTAATCTTAGTGTTGGGCCAATAGAGCCAGTAAGATCTGTGTGTTTCACTGGTCAGATACAGTCAAATGGTCGTCAAGCTTTGGATTCACTGAGAGACATCAAAAAGTAAGGCCGAGTTACTTTTTACACACACACACACACACACACACACACACACACACACACACACACGAGAAACCCAAAGGAAACTTTTTAAGAACCCTGAAAACACAGAGACAAATTCAGACTGGCTCACTGCAGTCTGCTCAACCTACTAGTCACAGAATCCTTGCAATTAATAGCCCAGTAAACATGGAGCTTCATCTCCCGACATCACTAAGTTAATCAGCCAGCAGTCTGGGCCCCCTGGTGCCCAGGCCTTTGCTGCACTTGTCTCGTGCCTCCATCACTGGCTGCCATCATTTTCATGGACTCTGAGGACCCTGGTCACTGTAGTGTGGATTCTTTGCTCCATCAGTCCTTCTTCATTCAGCCAGAAAAACCCCTCATTCTTGTAGCTCCTCACTCTTCCCCCCACTTCAATTCCAAAGCTTTGGTTCAGGATTTTTAGTATTTGGGGGAGAAAGTGAAGTAAGCAGACACTTGGTGGGGGGCAGGGCAGACAGAGGAGTATGAGTCAGAAAGAAGAAAGCACCACGAAATGTTCCAATTAGAGGATGCTAAGATTATGACTACTTTCCTAAGGGATTATAGATGTACTAGACAGCCTGTTAATCACACCGCCACAATTCTAGGACATCTCAGTGATAGGCTAACTATTTTTATCATCATTAAAAATGAGGGAAGTGAGGCTGACAAGAATGTTCAGGGGGTAAGGACACCAGCAACCAAGCCCAATGACCTGACTTCAATGCCAGGACCCGCATGGTGGAGGCAAGACAAGCAACTCCTGAAAGTGGTCCTCGACCTGCACTTGAATCATGCGTTGTCCTCTCTCTCTGTCTCTCTGCCTCTGTCTCTCTCTCCCACAGATAAACAAATTTTACTTTTTTAATGAGAGGAGATTTGAGAATAAATTACATGCCCAGCTTCCTGATTCTTTCAACAGGGAGCCACGTTTCAAATTGAAGCAGTCTGATTTCGGGACCCAGGAGCCAAGGGAAGTGCACTTTCTACATCTCAGACACTGTGGTCAGAGTCTGTATGTGAGAGGAGAACAGGAAGCTCTGTTTCAGGGTGACTTGCCCTGTGTATAGACCCTGTCTGAGCTCTAGGAGATACCTTGCCTCCCTGACTCTTGTGAGACACCTCTTAAGTGCCCCACTCTTGTCCAGACACCAACCTGAGTGAGGGATCTAACACTTGCTAACATATCTAGAGGACCCCAGCTTATGCTGGCATGACTTAGTCTTTTGACTTTGTGACGGTGCAAAAGTGACATTCTGTCATATTTCAGATTTTGAATTATGGTATTTTCCCAGTCTAGTGACGTGAAGAATGAATCATTATGTTGATGCTGGGCATCGGTCATGGGGTGAATAGCTGCTGCTCCATCCTGCACTGTGTGGATAAACAGCAGTGCTCAGCCAGTGTGCTATATAAAACCACATTTTGAGCTTACGATATTTATGACTTAGGATGGTGTCTTATTTATGATGTTGTGAAGAGACACCATGACGAAAAAGCAAGATGGGGAGGAAAGGGTTTAATTGGCTTACACTTCAGCATTGTTGTTCATCACTGAAGGAAGTCAGGCAGGAACTCAAACAGGGTAGGAACCTCGAGGCAGGAGCTGATACAGAGACCATCGAGGGGATCTGATTACTGGTTTGCTTCCCATGCCTTACCCAGCCTGTGTTCTTATAGAACCCAGGACCACTAGTCCAGGCATGGCACCACCCACCATGGGCTGGGCCCTCCCCCATTGATCATTAAATGAGAAAATGCCTTACAGCCAGATCTCAAGGAGGCATTTCCTCACTAAGGTTTCTTCCTCTGATGACTCTAACTTGTGTCAAGTTGGCATACTAAACCAGCCAGTAAAGATGGATTTATCAGAACATGACCATATATATATATATATATATATATATATATATATATATATATATAGTGTGAGTCATATAATAAATATATGACTCATCACCAGCTGAGAAGCACCTGCAGTTGAGTGAAAGGGGAATAGTTCTTATTACTACCAAATATGAAAATGCATCTACAAAAACCTACATAGAAAAGGGTCTGGTAGACTTCCATTGCTAGACAGATGGAAACCAACCCTCCACCTAAAAGCAGGTACAAATGCAGAGGCTGGGGAATTACTGTTCTCAAATCAGAGGAAATGCAGAAACCCATGGTGGTATGCTATCTGGGAAGTGTTTGCCCAATGCTGATGGTGTAGGAATTGGTTTCCACAGCTTTACAGAGACACAGAAAAAATGCTAAACCCAAGACTGTACCAAAGTGAAACATGAAACATAAGACTCTTAGAAAAAAGACTCCAAGAGTGACAACATCAGTGTGACAGCGAGCTTCACTCCCAGGTCTCAATAAAAATGCTTCAGTGATGATATGGTGGAAAGAAACCTTGTACACAAGCTGATGTACACTCAGTGTCTAAACACTCAAGTCATTCATCAGTGTAACTAATTTGCAGGCTTCTGGAGTGACCTGTCCCCACGGCCAGGCCATCAGATCCATACCATATACATACAACCAACACTAATTGGATGCAGTAAGATTTTTACACACACACACACACAATATATATATATATATATATATATATGTGTGTGTGTGTGTGTATATATATAAATATATATAACATATATAACATGCATATATATGAATAGAACATAAATTTGAGAGAAAAATGTATATGGGACATAGGAAGATGGAGAGGGGAGAGAAAGCGTGGAAATGCTGAAATAGATTGTAATCATGTATGAAATTCAACAATAATAATAAAAGATAATAACAATAATCAACAATAATAGAAGAATAGGTGGTATTAATGACAGTTTTTATGCTGTATATATTTTAGCCCACTTAAAAATAAAATTCTAAAAAGATAATGAATTATAAGAAAAATTGAGAAAGTGACAAGTATTGACAATTGTCAGAAAAGATGGAGCACACAGATATCAGGATTATTTGATGATGGAAATAAAAGCCAGGAGAGAGAAGAAATGCTGATGTTTCTCTGCATCAGTTAAAAACAAACGCATAGAGAAATGAAGCAAGCAGAGAACACTGGGCACACTCCTGGAGGATTTTATTTAGATTTCTTTGTGTGTGAGGGGGCGGCATGTGGGTGTGAGTGCATGTGCCTGTGGAAACCAGAAGGGAGTAGCATTTCCTGGAGCTGGCGCTAAAGATGGCTTGAGCCTCTTGACATGAGCGCTGGGAAGTAAGCCCAAGTCCTCACAAGAACAGCCAGTGCTCTGAACTACCGGCCTTCTCTTCCACCCCACTCCTGAAAGTAATTAAAAGGAAGACAAGATTATCTTTAGAAAAAGCACATTGAGTTCCTATGAATATTGACCAAGAATAATCCATGGCAAGGTAGATCTATTCCAACATGATCCTTCGGCATCTAGGAAAACTGAGGGTGTGACTTTAAGAGAAGAGTTAGATTCCTGCCAGGCATTGCAGGGTGCGCCTTTCACTGCAGGAGAACTGAGTAATGTATTTAAGAGATCTGAGGGGAGAGAAGATCAAAGAGTTTGCATTCAGTTAAAGAAATGATTTTTAAGAACAAAGGGCACAGATAAACTTATCGAGCCACATGAACTCAAGCAATATTGTTCCTATAAGCCCTTTCTGAGCAATCTACTGCGGAATGAGTTTCAGACAATAAAATAATTGCAGGGTCAATGTCATAATGACCACTAATGAGCAGCAAATAAATAGCTACAGGGGCAAATAGAACAAGGGAAAACTGAAAAGAAATAGAAAATACCGTGAAATGGCTAAAATGTAGGTAATTTTGCAGTTTATGTGGATGACATAATACAGCTATTGAAAGGGAGAATCTTTATGATATTAAAATTCATATGTTTGTGTACTTAAAATGGGTAGTTTTGCTAAATGTAAATTTTATCTCAATAAGCTTGAAAATGGAAGGGGTATGATAGCACTCTATTAATAACTTTTCTTCTGTTGCAAAATACCTGAGAGAGGCAGCTTAAGGAAGGAAGGGTTTGTTCCCCTCATGGTTTAAGATGGGCTATGGTCCACCACAGTGGGCAGAGAATGAGGCAGCTGACCACAGTGGATCCACAGTCAGGAAGCAGAGGAAAGACAAGAAGTGGGGGCCAGGCTACAAAATCTCAAGGCCTGTCTCCATAACTCCCTTCCTCTAGGATGGCTTCACCTCCGAAAGCTTCCACAATCTTCCAAACTAGCACCTCTAGCTGGGGAACAAGTGTTCAGACATCAGAGCCTATGGGAGTCATCCCACATTTAAACCACAAGCGTATGATAAAAACTTTTCATTAGCAATAATGGACACGATCTTCTCATTATCATTATCCAGATACAGCAAGAGAGATGTCCAAGATCAGAGGGTCACAGAAGCAAACCTGAACAGTCGCACACTGGGTGGGGGTGGGAATGACAAGATGAGCTTTGATAGTAATAATAATGATGACAATAATTGCATTGGATTAAAATGCAAATATGTTTAAGCCTATGATTTCATAATGATGCTTTAAAAATGCTCACCTTCTGGGCATTTCAGGAAGCCAGGTTGTTATATTGAAAACTGAAAAATAAATTAAAACAATCACCTATTTTCTCATTCCCCATGTGAATATCATGGTGACCACACAGCAGATGAATGTGTTTCATTATCAAAGCATTATTGACGGACAATAAAGAGCAAGTAACAATATCAGGACATCACGATGCTAAGTTGAATAATGACAGCCCCCCCAAAGTCCCACTTCTTAATCTCTAGGTCAGGGAATGCAACCGTACACGACAGGAAAAGGACTTTCATCTCTGTTTTAATACTGGAAGAGGTGTAGTCCAATGACCAAATGTGTGTTTAGATCAGATGCGGGTTTGATCCTCAGCACATACCACACAAACACCTGCTGTGGGAGAGTTCCTTGAAATCTCTGGTGGGGCTAGATTTGATTTGGGGAGCCTTACATGGAGAACAGAAGACAAGATACTAATGGAAGCAGGATTGAAGGATGCTAAGTGGCTGTCTTTGAAGATAGAAGAAGAGGTTTAGACACATGATGTAGCTCCCAATCCCAGCAGAGGCCAGAAAACCCGTTTCTCACTGGAAACTCTAAAGAAAACACGAGGCCACCAATTTCTTATTTCAGGTCGTGAAACCATCTTGAGTTAAAGAGAACGATTCATGATGTCCTTAAACTACATGCTTTGTGGCAACTCCACATCGCCCAAAGTTACTGATATTGAAATGGGGGGAGGATGTGCCTCCTTGTGCGTGTGTGTGTGTGTGTGTGTGTGTGTGTGTGTGTTCATGTGCATGCATTGTGTGCGCGTGTGTGTGCGTGTGTGTGTGTGTGTGTGTTTGTGTATGCAAGCTAGTTGGATGGCTAAAAGGGAACAGGATAGGATTCCTTTTATGAAAATAGTAATAATGATGATGATGCTAGTAATAATCACACCAACTGTTAAGCATCAACTGTTGTTGATATGACAAAATCAGACTCACCCAGTTATTTCATGCTTTCTCTAGTCTTCTCGAACCACACCTACATCTGGCAGCTCAACAAAGGCTATAAATTAGATCCCTATGAGGCTTGAGATTGCTTCTAATTGTAGGAAATACAAAGAACAGAAAACCCTGGACTGTATCAAGAGTAGCCATCTATTCTCCAGACTGTGGAAGAATCTGTAGGCCAGACAGCTTGAGTCTGCACCACGTGTGTGATAAGGACAGGGAAGGATGGAGAAGGGTGCTATAGCAATACGGTCACCTAAATGGCATATGAAGTTTTAATATTTGAGGAAAATCAGTGTCTACAATCCAGATAGATATATACATTATCTGGTAAACTATGAAAAGATAACTCTAGGGAGCAATTACTGAAGAAAAGAAACAAAACAAAACAAAACAGGACTTTTGGTGCTTGGAGAAAGTTGAAGAATGAGGAGGAATGGGGTATGTGGGACAGCTCTTAGGAGTAGCTGCCAAAGAGGTTTTGTTGTCGTTGTTTGGTTTCTCAGGACATGTCTACCATGGCCAGGCTAGCCTGAAAGCTCCCATGTAACTGAGGCTGGCCTCGAACTCCTGGCCCTTCTGCCTTAACCTCCTGAGTGTTGCTGTTAAAGGCATGAACCACGGGCCCAGCTCAAAGCTTTTATTTTATTTTTTTCCTTGACTGATGTTCATCTTATAAAAATTAAGTATGCCATACAGTTGATTGTTGTGGTTTTTCTGTATCTCTGTTTTCAAGTCTATTATTTTGTTTCATAAAACAAGAGTCTTGAAACAACCATAATAAACCAGCAAGCATCATTTAGATTAAAACCAGTTGACAAGTTCATTATAAAAATATAATAATTGGCTTTAAAAGTTAATCAACAGTCTTAATAACAATTTGAACATACATGAAAAGAATGCAGGGAATTGGGAGGCAAGGCGTATTAAAAGAGCAGTTGTGGAACCCAGCAAACGGCTGGAGAATGCCTCACATCTCATCAGAACAGTGCTGAGCACACACATGGGCACTTGTGCTGTGTACGGCATCACCTGCCATGGAGCCACTGGACCCTGCCTGAGACTGCTCTGCGGAGATCTGAGGACATCCTCTTCACTAACCCTGCCCGGACAATGCTTCTCTCTCATGCACAAACAAGGACTTCTAATGCATTCCCATCAGCGCTCCTGAGATGAGCACATCTTTGAATTGCACTCTGTCACATTATTTGATGTCTTTAAAGTTTCCTGTATGAGTTTCTGGTTTCATTTATATATATAAAAAAGGCAGTTTAATGAGTTTGAGGCTGGGAATTGGACAGATTTCTGAAATGCCCTAAATATCTTTCTGCTGTTTTGCAAAACACTTTTATGTGAGGTGGCAATCTCAGCATTAACAATTATAAAATCAAAATAGAGATCAAGTCTGAAAAACACTGAAGATGCCCCTTCCTGTAGTATCAAATTATTAGTCAAAATTTAATTTTAAAATAAAAATAAGTGAGCAATCTATTTCATTAGCATACATATTTCCCTTAACCCTTAATAAATGGTAAAATCATACCATGCTACAAGAATATCTTAAAATAAATTCCCTTATAACAGTCATTATTCAATTTTATATTTCTACTTTATATAGTTACAAATATAGGGTCATACAAAAAACTGAAGTGAAAAGGATTCTTGAATGGAAAAAGTTTCAAAAGCCTTGTTCTAATATCTCGGAGTGAGAGGGTAGAGCACAAGCCAGCAGCAGGAAAATTCAGAGAGATGTAGATGATAACAAGCTACCTTCAAAGGACTCGGGTTCAAACTCTAGTGGCCTTCATTAGCAACACTAGAATAAAAATCACTCTGGAGGTTTAGTTCCCAAAGTGGGAAGAGGACAGGAAAATGATCTTAAGGCGTAAACGCCAACTCTTAAATTAATCTCCGTGGGTCTTACAGGCAATCTCTTCCAGCCTCAACAGCTACTAAAGGAAGAAGAGAGGATGAAAGGGGGAAAGAGAGGAAGAGCAGGAAGGAGAGGGAAGTCACTTGCTAATCAATGACCACAGTGTCCTTCATTCTTGTCTGAGCCCTTACATACTGAAGCCATGCTCACAGAATACCCAATGTAGCCATTGCCCATAGGATCCATGTGCACAGGGCACCAACACAGTGCCGCCATCATGCACAGGGGCCATGTTCACATGGCACAGGCACAGTGCAGTCATCACCCACAAGAGCTATTCCCCTGGCCATTTCATTACATATTTAGACACTGCGTTCAGAAGCCAATGATCCTGCAAAACATGGCGTTCACATTAGGGGATTTTAACAAGCGCTGTTCTTGTTTTGTTCTGATAATGGAATGGGACTTGAAGGTACCGTGCCATGCAATCAGGAACTCAACATCATGTTCTCTGACCTGAATTCCCTTATCTATCACCAGCCGCCACCTGTATGTTTAATTATAGGCGTCTTCACACCGGGTCTTGTCACTTGGATTGACTCTCAGATTATTATCAAACTGAAGATCGCTAGGCATCTAATAGCGGCTGAGTTCAAGGTGCTCGGATGCTTGCAACTGTAGCAATGATGAAGTCACAGGGATGAATGTCCCCTTCCACGTTGTTTAAAGATATGAAATCGCTGTGTAGTCCTGGCTGACTTTGAACTTGAGATCATCCTGCATCCGCATCCTGAGTTCTGGTATTAGAAGTATATACTCCTGTGCTCTTCGTCTATAAACATCTGAACTGTATGGGCCCCACCTGCCAGCTGCCAGCTAGCCCCTTTCTGATAGACAGTAACCTCAGACTCACTTGAGAAGCCTTTCTAAGGTCTGGGCAGCTCAGGACTCCAGAACTACTCTTAGCTTCTCCTTTCTATTTCTAAGTCAGAGGCAGGAAATAATAATGAGTCCAGAATCTCTCCACAATTAGGATTATTTTCTTCAATGACTTTACTGCTCTGATCTTTACAAGGTTCTCTTTCTACCCCCACCACTCCCAGCCCTCTCCAATAAGTACAGTCTGTACGTACACTACACTCAGGAGCAGAGCAATGGGGAAGTTAGTACCAGCCTTCTCTTTTCGGCAAAGAGAGAGGAGCAGGTAGGTGGTTGTTTCAACCCTGAACTCAAGACCTTCTCACAGCTTCCACCCTAGGGTGGGCTCAGCTTTTACCTGCAGAGAATATAAAGCATAGACGTATGCTGGAAACTGCCCTTCCCCCACTATGACGAGGAGCAGCTGGCAGGTCCTTCAGCTAAAGACAGGAAGAGTCTGCTTGGTAGAGTCCCCTTACCCCATGAAGACTTAGCACCAACCTCCTGCCAAAGCCAGATGGTTGTTTCCACTAACAAGGTTCATGACTCAAAACAGGAAATGTAATGTTGATCCCTCACCAGAAGAGCCATGTTCTGCCTCCATGATAAGAAAAGAGAAAAATCTCATCATGGAAGCTGTAGGGTGATGCAGTGAGTCACACAGAATACTCTTTAGTCCTTATTTCATTATTTTCAAATGTTCATAATGAACGGTTTGAGGCCTCTGGTTTCCTGCTACACTATCAGTACTGGGTCCTCACTAAGTCTTCTCTTGGATATCCTGTTGTTGTAATGTGTCATGGAGATCCTGTAACTTTGGATCTGCAGGACTGGCTTCTTCTCGTGCTCCAACAGATGGGGTGGATGCTGGGATGAATTAATCATAGCCCTGGTTCTGGGCCAGCGTGGATGCTGGGTTGGTCAGTCCATCAGCTCTCCCTCATCCTCACCACCAGGGTAAGCATTCCAGCATGCCCTGGCCAGATCTACCTGTGCAGTAAGCAGCATGGGTTAGAGCCAGTTCTCCTGCTCTCGTGTCCATGGGGTCAGCTCAACTACACCCGGTGGTAACAGGAGCTGCAGACAGCAACACAGACCACAGCTGCAGCAGGGCTCAGGCCCGAACACCAAGCACCATGGCCCCAGATGGCAAGCAGCCCACCCACCTCAGCCTACTCCTTACTGCCTTCCCTTCTCAAATCTGCCTCTCTCCACAGGACATGAACCTTCTGTCTCTTTCACCTCCATACCCTACCATATATTTGCTCAACATAACAGATCCCTTCAAGGCTCCAGGCAGGTTCGTGTTTTCTTTTCTGGGCTCAGAGCAGAGAGCCCCAGTCAGGTACATTGATCTTTGTCCCTGACTCAGTCTTACTTGTGTTATCCTCTTATACATCCTGTTCCAACATGTCAGAGAGCCAGCGGTTTCATTAGAGCACTGGTCTCAAGGTGTTGCCCCACAGCCGCAGTGCTGGATGGGAACTTGTAACCCCAGTACTGGGGTGGCGGAGACAGGCAGATCCCTGAGTAATGACATCTGAGGCTGGCCTCTACAGGCATGCACTGCACTGTACACACACACACACACACACACACACACACACACACACACATGCGCACGTGCTCCAGCACACAGTGATTTCTTCTCAGGAAAAACACCCAAATACAGAAAAAGTACCTACAGAAGTCTTCTTACTATTCTCTGTTTTTGAACATTAATTGTTGGAAGTTGTCTCCTGTTCAAGGAAAGCAAAATGAAGAAAACCCAACAATGGCTCCAAAAAAATACTGGAGAACAAAGAGAAGATGTCTACCCAATGCTTGGAAGAAGATTATAGATATTTCTTAATGTGGTTTACTATAGAAAGAAAAGCAGAAAGAGATAAACTATTTGACAAAACTCATTGCCAAAGCAGGAGTAAAGCCTTGCTTGGAGAGAGTTAGTGACACCAAGTGGCACCATGAGCTAGAAGAAAGGACAATGCAGCTGTGAGCAGAATTAAAATCACATTTAAAGTTACAGCACTCTAGACTGGCAGTGTGGAGAAGCGAGTCAGAGATGCTAGAGAAGGACAGGATGTTCTAGACTGAAAACAACAAAAATGATGACAAGGACACGAACAGATGGTGAACAGAACGTCCAAAACTGTCAACAATTGCTGGAGAAAACATTTGAATTATTAGCACCGAAACAATAATCAAAGATGTGGCTGAAGACAGCTTTAATTGGTGGAGTTTCAGAATTCAATGGGCCGCAGGGTATGAGCTATTCTCAGTGACAAGCATCAGATGGAAGCTTCATTTCTACAGGGTGTTTGGGGGAGAGGATGCTTTGTGGGTTTTGCAGGTATTACATGGCTCTGTCATTTAGTATGGGAGTGAAGAAGAGAATTGTGGAACTGGCCACTGGACAGAGACAGAGCTCCCAGAGTCCAGAGGAGCACTAACATGAACAAAGGGGTCAAGACCAAGATGGGGAAGCCCACAGAAAAAGCTGACCCAAACTACTGGGAGATCACTGACTCTGGACTGGCAACCAGGGAACCTGCATAAGACCAATCGATCTACCACCCCCCTGCCACAACGCAGATGACAGTGGGTGTCTTGGGCAGTTTGTGGGGCTACTGGCAATGGGACCAGGAGCACTCCCTAATGAATGACTGGCTTTTTGGAGCCCATTTCCTATGAAGAGAAACTTTGCTCAGCCTAGACAGGAGAGGGAGGGTCTTGGTCCTGCCTCAGTGTGGAGATGGGATAGAATTCATTGTCATTGACTCCCCATGAGAGACCATACTCTCTCTGAGGAGCAGATGGGGGTGGGGTGAGGAGAAGGTGGGGGGGGGACCGAAAAAGGAGGAAGGGGGAACTAGGATTAGTATGTAAAAAAATAAAATAAATAATAAAAAAGAGAGAGGGAAAGAAGTTTGGAGACTACTTAAAAATCTCCCTCCAATGGTTTCTGGTAGTAACTCTCTTTAGTGTGGCCCCTCCTGAATTCACAAGAAGAGCTTTGCTATTTAGGGACAAGAATCTGTCCTTCAACATGCTTCCCCTAGAAGAATGGCTATGGACTGGAAGAGAAGGGCCCGGCAGAGTGCGGCAGGCCCTTGGAGAGGGCTTCCGATCTACCCACCCCCACTGGAAGAGAAGGGCCCGGCAGAGTGCGGCAGGCCCTTGGAGAGGGCTTCTGATCTAGCCACCCCCACCGGAGGAGAAGTCGGCCCTTTTGACTGAGGTAAGCCCTTGGAGAGGGCTTCCGATCTTAGCGACCCTCACCGGAAGAGAAGG
>JAQHUG010000240.1:2616086-2689120 GCA_028555095.1 Dicrostonyx torquatus
AAAAAAAAAAAAAAAATAGATGACAGTCATCAGTGTTGAGCCTTTGAAACTACTGAAATCTATTGTAGTCCTGCATCCAAGAAAGACTAGGATGCCACACAAATGCATAACTTCCCATGTATCTTCCTAATGTGTGCCACCCAGGTGGCGCTGTCTCATTAGTGACATCTTTAGGGATGGCAGCTGTCTGAACTAGCTGCCCTGGCTACTTCTGGAAGTATGTGGAGATGAGATTTTCACCTTGAGTACCATAATCTCTGTTACAGTCCAAGTTCAAGGAAGGTTGGGCATCCTTTCATTAGCCTTCTGATTGATCTCTCCCACATGGGCCTAAAGACGGTTCCATAAGGTAGCGGCTACTCTGACAACAGCCTGGATTTAGTGCTGAGAGTTAGCCAGTGCAGCAAGCGTGCAGAGCTGAGATTATTGTCTCTGGTCCCCATTGATTTCTCACAATCAATGACTGCAACAGGGTCAGCACACGGGAGCCCGCAAGGCTTCAGTTCATCAAAGGCTGTCACTCCAGGCGGTGGCTGCTTTTGTCGGTGGGGGGACGTGCCATAAATGATGACAGAACAGAGAACAGTGACTTTGCCGTTGCCGTTCATGCAGCCATGGCCTTTTAGGCAGCATTCAAACAAAAATTCTTTTTTAAATTAAAAATGCACCTGAGTTCTCCTGCCCGATGGGACAGGAAGGTTAAGCTTTGGTAGTTAACTCAGACAGGGAAGACTGATCCCATTTCATGATGTGTGTTTTTACCAGATCAGAAGGAAGGAGGCTGGGGTTGCTCCATAAGCAAACATTTGTCCTTTTCTCATTTGGAGTACCGTACCTGGATTTTTCTAGTTAATCCCTCTCCAAGCCTTAGGTCAAGTACTTTGGGCAGAGTCAAATCAACTTGCTGTGCTGTGATTGGACACTAGGCCCAGACCATCCGTGAGAGAGGATACTTTGCTACGGTTATTGCAAATGGCTCAGGAGGGGTCATACAACTCCAGCTGAGCCGGCAGCTCCTTCATGGTAAGAAAGAGAGAAGTTCTGATGAAACCCAGCAGTGAGAACAGAAAAATGGGTGCCAGGCATGGGTTTCATCAGAATGGAATCTGCTTTTACTGTTAAAACATCTTCACTGTTGGCGTTCTTCTTGATTCCCCGTGGTGGCGAAACTGCATCTAGTCACCTGGCTTAATAAGGACAGTTCAAGTCTCATTGTACTGAAGCTGAACAAGGAAGCATGGTTTCAGTTTTCCAGCATCTGAAACAAGCAAGAGTTCTATACTTGAGTTCTGTTCCAAACCCACCATGAGCCAACCGTGACTTTGGGAAAGCCTCTTTATCTTTCCTAATCTATGCTTCCTTGTTCCTGAGATGAGTCACGGGATGAGGCAGGTGCATATGTCTAGGTGTTCTAGGGTAGTTCACCGTATCGTTGTTTTAAACACAGGATTTTGAAGGAGGGAGTGTACAGTACCTCCTAAACCCAGGAAAAGTAGGTGAAGCACAAAGTCCTTCTAGAAAGAGACATGAGCATCTGAAGTACTCAGTAGGAAAAGCTGCTTCCACTCACCATTGCAGTATTTAGAGAGCAAATAGGTGTGTGTGTGTGTGTGTGTGCGCGCGTGCGTGCGTGTGTGTGTGTGCGCGCGCGTGCTACATGTTTTACATGGCTTTAATCATTTGAATTTCTTTCAGCTATCAAGTTTGACTTTTTAATGAAAAAAGCGATTTAAAAATTTGGGTTAAATGTAATTACAGTTCTGGAGCCATAGATATTATAATTGCTAAAATTCCTGATAAAGCTTTATATCTGATATCACTCACTCGAATGTCCCAAGGCTAGACTATGAATTTTTTTTTTACAGGAGTGAAATTTTTAAAAATAATTTGCAACTGACCTAAGGTTAACATTTCATAAAACAAGAGAATTTTACTAGACTAGGAATAAAATACAGTGAGATATAATCTTTAAGCAAAGAAAATCCTTCCTTAGAAAGATCATTGTCAATCTTATTTGCCATTTAGGCTTCGCTCTTCGTTCTAGCCTGACTCTGTCATCTGTACTCAGTGCGCAGTCAAGTTCCCATGAAGGAAAACTCTCATAGTGTTTTAAAAAATTTTTAGTTTAATTTTAGGTTATATATGTGGAGATGCATATACGTAGGGGCCAGAAGAAACTGTCACATAACCTTGGAGCTGGAGTTACAAGCAATTGTGAACTGCCCATGTGGGTACTGGGAACCCTGGATCTTTTACAAGAGCAGTCTGTGCTCTTAACCGGAGCCACTGCCTCAGCCCCAGGTGATTGTTTCTAAGAGGCAATTAAGCTTCTTTTCTTTACTGTAATTGTGCGTTAGATTTATTCCTATTAGTTTGAATTTGAGACAGACTCTCACTATATAGTTCATGCTGACCTTGAACTCATGATCCTCCTGCCTCAGCCTCCCAAGTGCTGGGACAGTGGGTGTGGGTCTCCCAGACAACTTTTGTCTTAACTTTTCAGGAGGTGCTGATTTTCATCTCTTAAGTGTTCAGTTTTTAAGATTTTAGCTAATGGATCAAATATTTATCCCTGAGGAAGCATAGGTGTCTACTTTGTATATAAAAGTTTTACAAGTGATATATTTAAAATATTTCTTTTCACGTGTGTGTATGTGTGTGTGTATGCAAGCATGTGTGTGCGTGTGTATGTGCGTGTGTGTGTGTGTGTATGTGTGTGTGTGTGTGCACCTGGCACTGTGCACATGCGGAGATCAGTTTTCTTCTCCCACTCTGTGGGTCCCGAGTACTGAACTCAGATGCTAGACTCAGTGTCAAGCACCTTTACCCACTGAGTCACCTCACCAGCCTGTAAGTCCCAGTTCCCAAGTCATCCTCTTTGAAAAGGCAGCTCTTGTAGGATAATGTCATTTCTTCTGCCCTCTGCTCCCTGTTCCAGATTTTATTCAATAAAAGTTCAGTTTCAGGTCAGAATTTCACACATGAGTGCATCTTATGACATTTAAGTTCCTGTGTTTATTCTACTTAATTAACCCTTATTTGACAGCCGCCTTGAAAGTTTGGTTCAGCGTCCCGAGCAATGACTAGATTTTCTCCTGTACTTTCTTGGGCTCTCCTTCAGTTCCAGTGTGTTCTCTGAAGACTCTTCCTTTGATGAACTTAGCATTTCTTGGATCTCCCCCTTCATGTGCCTGCCTCTCTGTTGTAATTTTCATGTTATTGCTCTGTGAATTGGGAGAATACCTGGGCTAGATAATTCAAGATCACAAAGTCAATTTTTTTTCATTTAAGTTTTAATTCTGTCACTCACACTTCTATTTAGTTTTTAATGTTGCCAATCATATTTTAATTTTCATGGTTTCTTTTGTATCATTAAAGTATTCCTTTTAATCCCTCCAGGTCTGTGTACCCACGCTGCTTTCTCTGAGCTGTGAACCTACTAATTAGTATTCCATCAAGCCTTCTCCTGTGTCTCGCATTAAGTTTGAGCAGGGTATAAGATCACAGTCTGCTTGGCTTCGTGTCTCTCTTTCATGGCATTTACCTTCCCTCTGTGATGCTCTGTCACGTGGCTGTTTATAAAGGCGAGTGCAGGCAGGCTTGCACCCACCAATATGGGAGCTATTTAACCAGTCACATGTTGCAGCCACTAGCCTTTTCTGGTGATCCTCTTCTCAATTTAAATTAATCCAAATGAAATGAAATGATAATTTGGTTTCTCCACTGCACTGGCCATATTTCAAGAGCTCGGGAGCATCCATGGCCAGAAGCTGTGGAATTGGGCAAGACAGAGTGACAGAGAACATTCATCACCAGGAACTGTTGGTTTAGACTGATTCCTTTTGGCAACCAAAACAGTTCTCCTCCACGTATGCGGCAGCTGCCTGGAGTGGAGAAGAGGCACATACATGTGGGCATCACACATGCTGTGAGAGACAGCTTCAGGAGTCATGGCTCCTCTACCCCAGCTGTGTGCAGAAGAAATTTCTAGGAGCAGGTGCTCATCTCTCTGTCCTTGGCCACTGTGATTCTGATCTTGGTTGTCAGCTTGACACACCTGGTAAAACGGACTCCCAGATGAAGAATTGCCTTCATCAGACAGGCCTGTGGGTATGTCTGTGTGAGTTTCTTGGTTGTTAATTGATGTAGGAGGGCACATCTCATTGGGGTCCAGAAAGCTGAGCATGAGCCAGAGGGAAAACAAGAGCAAATCAGTAAGTAGCGTTCCTCTGTGATCCCTGTTTCAGTTCCTGCTTTCAGGCTCCTGCCTTGTGTTCCTTCCCTTAAGGCTCAATGACTGACAATTGAAGTGTGAGTGAGGTACAGTGGTACAGTGCTGGGAGGGGGGTTGGGTCCCTGGTGCTCATTGGCTAGTCAGTGCTGGAAGGGGGTTGGGTCCCTCGAACTCATTGGCTAGTCAGTCTATGAGCTACAGTTCCAGTGAGACTCTGCCTTGCAAAATAGAGGGGACTATAACTGAGGAACACACCTAATGCTGCACTCTGGCCACACACACACACACACACACACACACACACACACACACACACACACACACACACACACGGAAATCCGATGCCTATCCAAAGCATACATTTTATAGCTGAATAAGATTCATATCAGGAAGTGACTTTATGGGCTGGTAATAGCAAAGCCGGGACAAATGGGGGAGTTACTCACCACCCAGCTTGGGTTCTGGCTTTTACTTAGGAATCCATGAACCCTTAGAAGTGAGAACAAGGACTCGGGTTCAGACCAGGCACACCACAGGCCCAGTGTAGTAGGTACCCTGGACTCCTCACGGTACAGCTTTTCTGAGTTCTCACGCATGCCTAGTGGGACTTTTCAGTGCTGCAGCTACTCGTGAGCCATCCCTGTTTCTGTCTGTTAGCTGAACAAACTCTTTGGCTCAGCAAGGCAGACTAGGGTGCAGTTCTCCTGTTTGTCAGTGTTCCACCAGCAACGAGCAGCTGGGGTTTTTTGTTTTGTTTTGTTGTTGTTTTGTTTTCATTTCCCGGTGCTGGGGGAATCATACAACAAGCTCCCAGGTTTGGAGGCTGAGAGTTCCAACAGCACGGTACTGGCCCTTACACCCTGCCCACCCGTCTGTAACACATCATGGCGGAGGTTTGCAGTAAGGGAAATCCCACAGTAAGGCAGGAAACCAGGGAGCAGGAGGGGTTGCTAATACTCATCACGACAACTCTCTTCTCACTTAAGGGCCTCATCCTTAGGGACTTGATCACCTTTCACTGCTCTTCAGTCTTGAGTTGTGTCTGTGTCTGTGTGTGAGAGGTGTCTATATGGACTAGAGTGAAGAGATGCTACAGGTCAGTGTTAGGTTACTCAGAGGCTGTCCACCTTGTGTACTGTAACAAAGTCCTGCAATTCCTTAAGTGTCCCCGTGTAAGACAGGCTGGCTAGCCAGTGAGCCCAGGGACCTGCCTGCCTCTGCCTCCCCAGAATTGGTATTGTAAGTGCCATGCCCAGCTGTTTTGATCAGTTCTGAGGACTGAACTCATGCTCAGAAGACAAGCACTTTGTCCAGTGAGCTAACTCCCCAGCCCTGAGCTGCACCCTTAACATCCTCCTGTTCTTACCGTCCCACGTCAGCCGAACTTGTAACACATAGGTGAACTTTCTTCTCATGTGTCTCAGGATAAAATACCTTAAATGCTAGGGGAAGACATTTGCCACATCCAAACCACAGCTGCATCTCTTCCTACATCTCTCCCTGCTCATTTCCGACCCCAGTGCAAAATGGTAGAGGAAGAGCTCACGGTCCTAAAAGAAATTGTCAACAGAAGCCAGGGGAATCAAGGGGGCCTTCCTCTTTACCCACACTTCTTATTTTTCTTTCCTTCTCTCTTTTTCTCCATGCTATACAAAATCCATACCTTAAAGTAGTGGAAAGAAGTCTGGAAATGCCCTGGCTCCCTTCTCAGGAGTGGCTGGGGAACTTCAGGGGCAGCTGGCTGTGAGGGCTCTGCTTCCTGCACCCACAGAAACTTCTGCGACGGGAGCAGACAGACTGTTTAACCTCCCCCCACCCTGCATCTCCCCAATTGCACTGATCACACCTGCTTCCAATGAAGCAAGGTAATTAATTGTTTAAAATGTTTTTGACACTTTGGAAAAGTGACCTAAGGCTAATGGTTCATAAACTTCATTTGTGCTTCTGTTTGAGATTCTAGAAGTCTGTTGTGATCCTGGATTGGAGCGGGGAGAGGGCCTTGGAATGTACTCTGCACCCCTATAGCTATGACTGCAGTAGGACGGCTCCCCGGTAGACACCAGCATGGGATTCTGAGCAGGTTTCTTTAACACTTGTTGGGTGTTTCTTTCTGTGGCTTTCAGGAGAAAATACTCTAATCCCTATGCCCGGTCTTGTAGGTTATGACTTTTCTAGGCACATCCACAATGCCTATTGACATCTCTGCTAATAGGAGCAATTTGTTCCTGAAGGTGACAAAGGCTGACGCTGGAGACCAGAAACTCTGATGGAGACATGGAGCATAAGTCAGTCATCAGTCCAAGCAGTGACAATGACCTGAGCAGACCCTCCCCTACCAAAGGGACAGGCACTTCCTAAGTCCCTCAGAAATATGCACTTGGTCCTTCCAGGGGCATCAGAACACCAGACACCAGGAAAAGCCTAGCCTTTCACTTCTGCTGGTGAGAAATTAATACACAGGGACACTTAAGTGTGCAACCCGGTCATGTGGACAATTTTTCCTCTCAGGTTTCTTCTCCTTGGAGATCCCTGGTTTGTTCTAGAAATCACTGTCAAGATTCAGAGATGAAAGGGGATGCCAGAGGGTCGGGAGAACCTAAACAGAGACAGACAGTCCAAGTGAGGGTTCAGATATTAGGTGTCCAGGTGAGGGTTTCTATTGCTGCAATGAAATATCATGACCAAAAAACAAGTTGGGGAGGAAAGAGTTTATTCAGCTGACATTTCCATGGCTCTCTTCACCATTGAAGGGAGTCAGGACAGCAGCTCAGACCAGGCAGGAACCTGGAGGCAGGAGCTGATGCAGAGGCCATGAAGGGTGCTGCTTATGGCTTGTTTCCCTGGCTTTGCTCAGCCTGTATTCTTATAAAACTAGGACCACCAGTCCAGGGGTGGCACCATCCACCATGGGCCCTCTTCCATCAGTCACCAATTAAGAAAATGCTTAACATCTATGGAGGAATTTATCAATTGAGGTTTCCTACTTTCCGATGCCTCTAGCTTGTGTCAAGTTGACATAAAACTAACCAGGACACCAGGATATCACCCTCTGGACACCAGAATTGAATTTATACCAAAGAAACTGTTATAGCCTACACTCTGGCCCTGGCTAGAATAATAATCACTTCAAGTAATAGGGGGATCAACAGGAAGACAGGTATTTCTGGGGCATTCTCTAGAGTGGAGGTCCTAGGAGAGACAAAAGATTGATCTTCCAAAGTCTATTCACACAAATCAATTGTAATGTAATCATAGCCATTATAATAAATAGCTCTGATCCATGAGTGCATGCTGTGTGTCAAGATAAGTGATTTATAGGCATTCTCTTATTTCATTTCCTCAATGAGCCCAGTAGGTACCCAATTATGATTATCTCCTGTCTGAAATATGAAAATAAGCTTAGGAAGGTTAAGTCGTTTATTTTGGATCTTACAGGTGGTAATATCTGAATTCCATTAGAGAATGAACCCCCTGGGCCCTGTAGGATTCTATTCTCTTTTGAGGGTTCTGAGTAGGAAGCTCATCGGAAAGCTGAAATAACTTCCTCTCCCAACTTCAAGCCACTTCCAGAGTGGGCTAAAAAGCATGATAGCAGATGGTTGTTGGGTGGTGGTGTATAAATTCCCTTCCAACATATATCCTGAATATACAAAAACAAATTAGCATGATCGGAAAGTCAGCATGCTCTAAAAAAGAAAGAGAGAGGCTCTTTGACTTCCCAGATCTTTATCATTGTGCACTCAGGGACCATATGGATGCCATCAATTTGCCTAGGAATGGCAAAGCACACACAAAGCCTCGAGGAAACACTGAGTGAGTGGACGCTGAGAATAGGAGCCAGCTCCACTCTTGGCAACTGGCTCCCTGAGTGGGCTGTTCTGATTGATTTCTGTGTTTTGATATTTTTATTCTCTTTGACAATGTCATTCACACGCTATACAATTTTCACATTTAAAATGTATAGTTCAGTGCTGTTTGTATTTTTTCAGACATGTGCAACTATCAGCACAGTTAATTTTAGAGTATCTCATGACCTTGCAAAGAAGTCTGCATACCAGCTCTCATTCTCCCAGTCTCCTCCCCTACAGAGCCAACAAACTTTCTGTCTACATGGATTTCATCATAAAATGTGATTTTTTTTTTTGCAACTGGCTTCATTCATTTGGCATGATATATTTTGGAGTTCACGGGTTGGGATTTTAATGTCTTCTAAAAAGTGAGCTCTCTCCAACTCTCTCTCAGCTACTTCAGCAAAATTCTTTAAATCAATGACTGGAGCCTTCCTTTGGCATGGTAAAGGACACCAGCAGCATCCTGTCAGCTGATTTGGTTTACGGAACTGAGGCCACCAGACAAATATTTGAATTTGTCCTTTTTCCATCTCAGGCTTCTCAGGGACTTAGAATTTTCTAGTCAGTTATCTCAGGTAGTCAAAAGTATCTGTCTGATTAGAGTGAGGTGTAAACCTGTAGAAATTGGACCACCAGCCTCTCTCCACACAGCCCCAAGGACATGCTCATTGTTGACTATCATGATTTTTTGTACTGTTTTATGCAATATGTGAAGAGAAAATACAGGTAATGAGTGAATTTTCCTTGAAGCAACAGAGGTAACAAGTCACTAACAAATGATGTCTGTTAAGAACCCACTTGTGTCTTGAGGTAACATGCATTATGAGGGGTGAGCAGAGGTTTCTGTCTTAAAGGGAGGTACATTAAGAACTGTAAGTGACAGAAATATGGCACGTGAGCACAGCAGGTTGTTGAGGGAGAAGTGATTGGTTCAGCTACTAACGCAGCCTCTGACAAAGTGCATGGTGCCGAGCAAGTACCTCGGCTTCCCTGAATTTCAGTCTCCTCATCAGCAAAGCAGAAGCAATGCTAAAAAGGCTGTGCCATGGCTCAGTGGATAAAAACGCTTGAAGACTTGAGTTTGGATCTCTGGTCCTCTCCATAAAATGCTGGGCCTGGTTGTCTGGGGGCCTGTAATCCTAGACCTATGGGAGCAGAGACAGGATGATTTCTGAGGCTTTCTGGTCATTAGTCTAGTTCCAGGGTCAGTGTGAGACCCAGTTTCAAGAAAATAAGGCAGAGAGTGGTAGACCAGTATTCCAGGGTTGATTCTTTGGTTTCTATATGTGTGCACCAATATGTCACCTATAAACACACACACACACACACACACGTACACACAGAGGAGCAAACACATGCACCTGTGTACACAGGTGCATATACCACAAATACACACTCACACACAGGTTCATATACCACAAATTACCACAAATACATGTTCTCTCTCTCTCTCTCTCTCTCTCTCTCTCTCTCTCTCACACACACACACACACACACACACACACACACTCATACACATAGGTACCTACACCACAAACACACAATTACACAAACAAAAACTAAAACTTTTACATAAAAAATTCAGCATAAATAAACAGAAAGCAGTCGGTTACTCCCACAGCATTTGTGGCTCTATTATACCAGTGGATTTATTTTGTCATACAGTGCTTATTATAGCTCACAAGTTCACAGCTGAGTAAATCTGTTGCCCCCTAGTAGTATGCATAGTGTATTCCATGAAGATGAAGCTTAGATATGAAGATGAAGCTTAGAGATGAAGCTTCTAGATAAATACCCACTTGATTTCTCCATGTTCTATGATACAAGTGTATGTGGGGTCTTCAACAATACACTCTTACTAGAAAGTTCTGGAGGGTAATGAAGAGCATTGGCAATCATCAAGATAACTCCACAATATAAAGCTCATGCCTGGAACTGTTAACTGAATAAAAAAAAAAAGCCCTTAACTAGCTAGGCCATAGCCCCCAAAAAGGATCTAATGCTGCAATTCTGCTCAGTACATATAGTAATAAACTCATCCCTAAGTTCTTATCTTTATACCCTTAAATAAGTGCATATCTCAGCTCTCATCAGGAAGCATGTTTTTGCTGGGCAGTGGTGGCCCACACCTTTAATCCCAGCACTCAGGAGGCAGAAGCAGGAGAATCTCTGAGTTCAGGGGCCAGCCTGGTCTACAGAGAGAGTTCAAGGGCAGTCAGGGCTACACAGAGAAACCTTGTCTCAAAAACATAAAACAAACAGAAAACTCACAAACAAATAAACAAAAAAGTCCAAACTTATGTTTTCAGTAAATGATGATTAATATAGAGACTCACAATTAGTGACTATGCAGAGAATGAGAGGGTGGTAAGGACTCAACTTTCAGTGGGATATTTATATCATCCCCTTTCCTACCAAAGCCCAGGGATCATCTCAGAAGAGGAGTAGCAGGATTACAAGAGCCAGACAGAAAGGACATCTGTAGCAAAACAGTGTTTACAAGACATGACAAAGTCATTGTATACATGAACTCACAGCACCCAAGATTACACTCACATGACCTGTATAATAACAAGCCAGTAAAAATCCTGGCTTGGATGGAGGAGGCTCATGAGGTTCCAGCTCTAGCTGAGATGTTGACAACTGACAGGTTCTGGAAGAAATGTCAGTTTTCTTCAGAGATGTGGTCCCTTGAGAAGCTATCTATGTCCCGGTAGATAGTACTACACCCATGCACATGCAGCCAATACTAAGTGGAATCTGGGGGTTTAAAAACAGAGCATATTGAAGGCCTGCACCAGGCCTTCTGTGTATACATTATGGCTTTCAGTTTAGTACTTTTATGGGACTCCTGAGTGGGTATGCCTTCACATGGAGCTCTTTTCCTTCTGTGGATTTGCTTGTCCAACTTAGATGTGATGGGTTTTATTTTACCTTATTATATTTTGTTATGTTGTGTTGTGATCTCTTAGAAGCCTATTCTTTTCTAATGAGAGGCAGAAAGAGTGGAACCAGATGGGAGGGAAGGTCAGAAGGAACTGGAAGGAGTAGAGGGAGGGGGAACTGCAGTGAGAAAAATGTATGAGAAAAGAATCTAATTTTAATAGAAGGGGAATATTAAAAAAAATAGCACATCAGGTTGGGTAGGGAAGGTAGTGGGAGGTATGGGGAAGGAATTAGAGGGGAAGGGATGGGAAGTGAACCTGACCAAAACACACACATGTCTGCATGAAATTCTTAAGCGATGCTTAAAAATTCCAAAAAAAAAGATTTAAAAATAAATAGTTTTAAAATTAAAAGGTGTTACTAACTCTGTAGGATATTTTAAGATTGAAGTGTTTAGGAGCTAATTACTACAATAGTTACTACTATTTCCAAACCGCCACCATATGTGCTTTACACCTCATCAGATAATGTTACTTGTCTAATTGCCCAACAACCTAGCAAATTATGTAAGATATTAAAATTCTCCCTTCAGAGATGAAGAAATTGATCCAGCAAGGTTAAATGACTTTTTCCAAACCTCTCAGTTTACAGGTAGTTAAGAGTTAAAACAAGACATGCTCATAATGATGGGCTCACACTCAACATTGCAGCTATTCATCGCTAACGGAAGAGAGAAAGATTCAAGAACATGAAAAGAGACATTATTCACCCATAAGCTAGAAAGTCATTTTTTGAAAGTCATGCAAACACTGTAAAATTTAAAATAGGTAATTTCACATTTTAATGACAGAGTTTGACATAGGGCACTATCAAACCTTGATTTAAATATCAGTGTAAGGACAAGAGACAATGTCTAGACATCTGGTATACCAGCTCTAACACTTTGTCTGCTGCTCAGTCATCTACCCAGGGGAAAAATGAGGCTTTAGGAAGAAACCCTAGTCCATGTCTGGTAAAAAGGGCTTCCAGTTCATAAATTCATGTTCTGGAACAATCCTGTGACATCTCAGCTTCAGAGATACAGCCCTCTGCTTAACAACAAACACTGAAATTTTCCTGTTTCTTGTCCTTGGGTTTTTGCAAAGTCAGTATAATTTGAATCTTTATAAATCAAACCCTGTTTTCAAATGCGATTGAAAAACTTTTTTTTAAAGCATCCCATCTTGAATCTTCAAGAAAAATGGAAGACTAATGTTGTCACTGAGCAGCTAATCCTGAAATTATCCATTTAGTAAATTCAGAATTTTGTCCACAGCTTTGTCAAAACAACCTTTATACTCTGGAAACCAATTGAAATTCAAGTTTGTACCTGGGTCTTGTGGGCACTCCTTATCACCTTTGCTGATAAGCATTTAAATATATTCATTAACAAAAATAATTGTTGTCACAGTTAACTACATTAGCACCTTTTAATTGAATTAGAAATTAGATGGGGTCATGAATATTTCACTAGGATGCACTGCTAGCCTTCCCAATTTCCATCTAATATAAAAAAAAAATCCCATCACCTGGCATAAACAGGTGGGTTTGCAATGCTCACAGCCCTGGCTTTTTCCAGAATTTTGTCACAAAGTCATCCTATTGTCAAAGTGAATCAAAAATGAATTTTTTTTACTTTCAAGCTGTTCCCTTATGCTTTAAGCTATGAGCCAAGGCATTCCTTGTCTGTAGGAAACTTTTAAATAAACATTTACTCAACATAGTTTAGGAATTGTCAATCCTATCTCATGCTGAGGAGGTAATTGGCTCTGAGCAGAATGGCTCAGTAAGGGATTTTGAAGTAGAGTCCAGAATTCTACACTCTACCACAATTGGCATATGGGATGAGAAGTTTCTAGGGTAATTGAGGCTGTCCTGTGCATGGTAGGATGACTGGTAATGTCCCTGGTCCCTAGTAAACAGAAACAAGGAACTTGTACTGTTGTGATAAAACAATTTCTGTGTAGTCAAATTGCAGTATTACCTGCGGGATGGTTGTCCTATTATGTGGTATTAAATGGGTTCGTGAATTGTTAGCCCAATTTCTGGTATTTGAGTCTTCTCTGGCCCTTAGTTTTGCATATATGAAAATGAATCACGCTTTTCAATGTGTTGTGGGAAGATCCTCATTGTTAAGTGAATGAAAGTCACTGTCAGATAAGGGCTCCTTTGTTGTTAGTTTGGTGGCACCCCTGGTTGAAAGTCCCTTTGTTGTTCATGATGTGGCAGTCATTCACTTCATATTTATTCTGCAGTATGTAACTGCCTGTGACTTGCCATATTTCTGGGCAAATTTTCTTGAGAGGTAGGGCTGGGTGGGTCATATGGTAAAGTACATTTACAAATTTTGTATTTTGCGGGGGGATTCTCCATCTTTATTTCCATCTCAACTGGTGTATTTTACCATCAGCCTTAGTATTTGGAAGTGAGCATTTGTTGGAGAAAGGACTAACGTGGTAGGATGTCAGTGCCATCCCGGGTTTATTTAGATGCCAACAGCACCCTCCCCAACTTATGAGAAGACAAATGTCTCTAGATTCTTCAAAGGTCCCCTGGAGCAAAGTTGCTGCCTCTACTCAGAGATATTGCACTGAGGGAAATACACTCTTCTCCTAGTACAACTAATTGCCATACCTTTGGTCCACGTTTATGTTGTCTCTTTTGGGACGAGTCCCTGTCCTTCTTTACAGAATGTACCTTCTCCTCCATTGTCACATCACTGTGTTTGCTCATCTGTCTAATCTAATGAACCCAGAGCCCCACAGGGCAGGCTTCATCTTTATGAGTGTTTATCACGGGTACATACAGGAGGCATGAGCAGAACAAATAGACTCCAGTCTACTGAGGAAGAAACGCTGGCCTCTGGCAAACAGATGTTCGTTGCTCACACATACCTGGGTGGCAGTGGGGACATCTTGAAGAGGGGCCATGTGCTCAAGTGTGCATGTAAGGCCAAAATCTAAATCACACTCACATGTGATTTTCCCACATCTTCCAAAGGATGCGTAAAGCATGATCTTTTATGTTCTTCATTTGCCAATGAAGAAATGAGGCTTAGTGAAAGAAAGAATTCAACTAGAGATGCACAAGTATTGGATGGGCGTAGACTCGAGCCCAGTCATGAATCCCCTTAAGCTCTCCTTACCATAAAGTATCTCGCAAGAGCAGAATCTGTGGCAATTTCTCCCCACCCATGAAACACCTTGGAGGCTTCTGTGGTGGTAAGTCTTCCTTGTTAGCTTGACTAGATTTGAAATCACCTAAGATATACATTTATGGGCATACTTGCAAGGGTGTGTCCAGAGAAGATTACTAAAAAGGGAAGACATACCCCGAACCTGGGTGACACCATTTTCTGAGTTGTATACATGAACTGAATTAAAAGGTGGAAGATCAGACAAACACCCATTCTCCTTTCTTGATTTCTGGTCCACACTACTTACTGTCCAAGATGTTGCCACTGCCACCTCCTCCACCATGGACTGCATTTCGCTGGACCATGAGATTGTCTTGGCTCATGTCTCCCTTGCTCCCTTAAGTTGCCCTTTGGTTGAATATTTGGTCACATCAATAAGAAAAGTAACTCATACAACATCCCACCCTGGCTGAGAAGTACTTTCTGGATGAATTTGTCATCTCAGGTGTAAGATTGGGACACAGGAGCAGTTTCCCCAAGGCCAGGAGCAAAGTAGAAATGGATGACCGGCTTGAAGAACTAATCCATTATGGACCCAAATGGGAGGCACTAAACACTTTTCTCTGTACTGAAAAGGTCAACTTGGAGGCAGCTGGACCCACAGTGAGACCTTCTGGCAATTTCAGAAAGTTCAGCCTGCAGCTTGAGGGTAACGAAGAGGCCAATTCCCACCTCGCTTCAGCCCCTTTGTCCACTTGCAGCTCACACACCAGCCGGCAGCAGACTCACGTCGCTGTGCAGAAGCCGCGCAGGGCAGAGGTCCTGGGCATCAGAAGGAAACATTCCTCACAGCCCACCTGAGACCTGACCATTTGCAGCTGCTCCCAGTGTTTCAGATATTCCGATAATCACTGCCAGTGTGTCCAGGGGGCCATGGAGCCTGAGCATCAGGCTCCCAAAGGTTATCTCCTTCCTCCTCTGATGGTTGCAAGGGAATCTCCTGGGGAAGCCTCTAAAAATTCCTCATGAAGAAACACAAATTAATACACCCTTTTGAGCTCAGAGGGCTCCTTTGCTCTTAGTGAGGTGGTAGTCATTCCCTTCACATTTATTCTGCATTGTGAAGCTGTCCAATAAGTGCAACATCCTGTTTACCTTGAGCTTAGCTGGGGGCCTGATGCACAGGTGTCTGAGTGCAGGGCACCTGGAGGCTTGCCTCTTGGTGTGTTCTCATCACACACATACAAATGTGTGTGCATTTGTTTGCTCTATGTGTACACAAGATGGTGAGTCAGGAAAAGCCTAGACTGTATGCACAATTGTTAGGGCAAAGATTTATTTACTTGTTTTCCCCAACAAAACATCAAGGGACTAGAGGTCAAGGGCTGATTTCATCTCTTCTGCAGTCCCATTAGCACTTCTTCCAGGCTCTCAGTATGATGTAGATGTTTGGCAAATGCTCATTGAATAGTCTCTGTTCATTTCACAAATGCTTTTGACTGCCTGACACTTTAGATTCTGTGAGCCTGGCACAGTGTAGGGCAAAATGTCCCTTTCATTTATGGGGGTTTTGAACTCACAAACTGATAAATGAAGGAATTCCAAACTGGATGGTCACATAGTATCTTTCCCATGACTGATGTATATGTGTGTATACACACATGTATTTATAATCAGACAAAGGAATAATTGGAAAGACAAGGTTCAGCGAGGAGTATATAAAGAATATGAACATTGAATCAGATCCGGGGATCAAACCCTGCTGCTGTGGCTTATTGGTCATACTTGTAGACACCCAGAATCTCAGTTGATTGATTCTTGAATGAGTAAATTTTGCGTCTGGTGTATGATACGTGCTTCCTGGGTTTTGGGGACACTGCAGGGAACATGTCTCTTGTCAAACAATTGCAGTAAGTCACAGATGCTGTCATGGAAGGGATGCAAAATGGATCAGGGAGCACTGGTGAGAGGCTGCCATGTGGTCCAGGGACACAGGAAAGGCACTGAGGAGAAATCATACTGAAGCCTAGGTAAAGGAAAAATACCCAGGCAGATGAAAGGATGTGTTTTGGACAAGAGTGTGGCACATCTAGAGAACTGAAATAAATAGGACAGTGACAGTAAGCGTACAGCAGGGAGAAGGCTGTGTGCATGTTTGTGCATCTGTGTCACAGGGGATATATGAAATTTTCTGCGATGCTCCTAGGACAATGAATATAGGCAAGCTTATTTGGATGAGTGAGTGTACAAGCATTATGTTCAGAAATGAACATAAGGTGTGTGTGTATAAGTGTAAGTCCGTATGTATGTTTAGTCATATGAGTGTCCATGGAAGTGTCTAAACACGTATGAATGTATATGTCTTTACCAGTCTGTATGAGTGTCTGTGTGTCCATCTACTGTGGACCTATGAGAGTTATTATTTATATCCGAGTGAATGTGTATGTGTATATGTGCACCACATGTATTTAAAACCAATAACTTAATTCAAATACACAATAATCACCACTATTGTTACTATTATCGGATCTTTTCAAAAACTTAAAGTCTATATTTTCCTTTGAACTAAGCAGTTGATAATATTTTGCGCTTGAAACACCAGTTTGCCATTGGTCCGATGTCACCGGCGCTGGAGAACCAGGTAATGAAGCGTTCTTCCCCATGTGGTCGGCAGCATGGGAATAAACGGGTAAGTGAGAATAAAAAGCAATTCACAGATCATTGTGTGCTATGCAACTACATTTCCGTAAAATAATGAAAGAGCTTAGAACTGTATAAAATGATGTCTGGCTGGGCAGAGAGTGGATTTCTGTGTAGAAGCTGCTGACCTTTATTTAATCACCCCTTTAGAAATATCTATATTTGAGCACTATTTATCAGATCCTCACTATTACATGCTGTTCTAGGCACCCCGCCCCTCCTAATTTCTGAGCAGTCTTCACAGTATCTTTTCTCCTGCAATTAGCATGCTTCTTACATTTCAGGGCAGGTCTTCCTCTGCTGTTTTAACAGCAATGCTGACAGCAAGCGTTTTGTGCCCTCTGTGAATGTAACCCTCAGGGATTGGAAATATTCACAAAAACTGTGTCAGTACTGAACATGTGCGGGTGTGGACACTTCCTTGCTGTTCCTCCCCCAACAACAAAACACAGCAGCTACACCCAGAGCTCTGACGTTGTAGCAAGTGTTGGGAGTGACTTATCAGTGATTTCAAGTACTCAGGAAGACAAGTGGATGCTGTACAGGCTGCACGCAAATCTTAGGCTATTTTGCCTAAGGGACTTGAGCACCCACAGACTTTGGTATCCATGGGTGGTGGTGGGGGGACTTCTAGGACCAATCCTTTTCAAAGGGTTACCCATCATCACTGTTTTAATGAATGGTTACCTGGATTTTATACTAGACCTGAGTAGAGAAATAGAGTCCCTGCAGCAGCGACCCCCTCCTCCATTCTCCTCAACCTGCTTTAGGGTTTGGGGTAATCCCTTCCTTGCCCTGGGAATAGCCCTGATAGGTTATTAGGAGCATGGTATACTCACAACTATCCCATCGAGGGCCTGGGATAGAACAGGCCTGGGTTATTGCCGGTGACTCAGGCAGTCAGTGGGAAAGGCAGTGTAATGCAGACAAATGTGAGATAATAAGTCTGAAGCCAGTGAAGCGAAAGAGAAAGGTGGGGAGAATAGATCTTAAATAAAAAGTCATGAGTCCCTCTAGCCTGGAAAGGGATTTAGAGGTTACCATTAAAAACCATTGTAAAGCTCCATGGGGTCTGGATGGTAGAAACACCTTTTGGAAGCTGAGTTCCTGTGTCCAGGCCTGGATTGTCACTTTTCAACTAACAGGAGCCAAAGAAATGGGGTCACTGCAGCCCTGGACCAGGCTGGACAAGAATTCCTTCCTGAGCTGTACTCTTAGTAGAGGAGAGATGCTGCTCTCATGCCCAGAGCAAATTGCTGAGGAAGGGCTGCAGGAATGTGTACCCAAGGCTGCCGAACAAGGAGAGAAGGGCGGGAAAGAATAGGAGTTTTAGGATCTGGGTGAGACATCTGATGGAAGATGGGAAATCTGGGGAGGGAGGAAAAGTGGGAATGGGCTGCAACCACCAGAGGGAATTGGATGCAGTAAGATGGACTAAGTGGGAAGGACCCAGCCAAGAAGGACAGATGATAGCCTGAGGCAATTCCACGTGTGTTCACACTTCCATTCCAAGATTATCACACATCACAGCTCCATGTTGCGGAAGAATAACCATGGTGTGGGGAGAAACTGCGTTTGAGTCACATAGACCTGGGTCTGCTTTACATATCGTGTGCTGAATGCCTGTGCTGACTTGAGCAAGTGGCTTCAGAATTCTCAGGCTCAGTCCCCCTTATCTCTAAATCGTGGGGTAAACGTGTGGCTGAGACCTGATGACTTCTGTACTTAAACTATCCCTTTTTCTCTACGTTGCACTGTAGATGTGTCCAGGCATTGCTGGAGAAGTGGTTGGGGCACCTGGGTGGAAGACTATGTGATGAGAGAGGCCAGATGGAGCAGACGATCAATGTCAAAGCCATTCATGGCTAGATGCTCTCCATGGTACCCTTGGCTGTAAGTTATTGGGATAGTTGAGACACTTAGAAGGGTGACCATCAGAACTAGGGGGACTTTCAGAAGCTCAATGGGAGGTGGGTGGGGGAACAAGTAGGGGTGAATAACTCTGTGTGAAGGGCTTGGGAGGGCGCAAAGCTGTAGGACAGAACTCATTCCCAAGTAGCTGAGGAAGACCACTGAAGAATCAGCTGCCTGCAAAGAAATTTGCATGGAGCCAATTCTTTCAACACAAATAGGTAGGACCAGTACCGGGGTTTTGATGTTGCCCAGAGTGTAGCACATCTAACTCATTCCCCTCTCCTAGGTAACTTGTCACAGAGAGGTGATATGCCATTTTCTTGGAGAGGGCACAGGGTTGAGCAAGTCTAGTTCACTCAGTTTTCAAGGCTGTTTCTATTAGGCTAAGGAAGATTCAGGAGGCTTCGAGCAGGGAAGAGATTTCAAGGTGACCTTGTAGAAGAAGCCAGCATTATGAAATGTTTTTGATCAAGTGGAACAAGATAAGCCATTCATGTTGTGGAAGGGTTCAAAGCCCTGGACTCCAGATGAAAGAAGGAAATTCAATTTCTGCCATGAGACTGTGCTTTTGCCCCTGCCGTTTAGAAGAATACATACATGCACTCTCCTTCTCCGGTAATGAAAATACAGCATTCCTCAGTGGTAATTCAGACCCAAACTGGGCAGTAAATGCAGGTATGTGCTACAGGGGAGGCTGTCTGTAGGTGTTTGGAAACAGGATCTCTGTAGCTGTCTGGGGGCTTAGAAGCAACTGCACCCATAACAGGACTGGAGCCATGGAATGAGACAGAGCTATTTCAATAGGCTTCCATTTCCTCTTAAAAAGGTGATTGGAGAATCTCCTGGACATGTTGATCTAACACAGTACTGTCCCTGCACTTCCGATGACAGCGGATTCCCACACTATCCTATATGGTGTCTACTATCCCCAGGTGGCTACTGAGCGCTTGAAATATAGCTACTGCAACACAGAAACTATTCTAAATTTTATTGCGGTTAAAGTAACTGAAATAGCTACACTGAATAACACGGCTCTAAGTGGGCTCGATTCAGCCTCCACTACTGGCTGATGGTGTGAGTTTGGGCAGGTGTCTTATTCTCCTTGGATTCTTTCTCTGATTCTCCTCTGGGAAGGAAACGGGATGTTGACATCTACACTCTAGGATGTCTGGGAAGTGTGCTGTGAATGCAGAACAGGCAGGTTATTAAATCTTAGCTGTGCCTATCAAGTCATGAGCACATCTCGCAGTTTCAGAATTGGTTTGCAGTTTCTCAACTGTGGACACAGCCTTGCAATTACACTGGGGCAAACTGAAGTTGTGGGATGCAGAGACTCCTCTGGCCCCATGGAGAGAAAAACATCAGAATTAAAAGTCAGAGGAATGGAGGTTCTGCAGAGGTTGGGCAGCAGAGCAGGTAAATGGCTCACTCCATCATTCTGGCACCTCCCCCACCCGAGGCAAGAGGCAGATGGGTAGGGCCCTGGGCTGCCCCCTTGCCACTTCACAGACACATCTACTATTGATGATAACCTTGGCAGGAAGAAGAAAAATGGGAAAAGAGAAGGAGGACCAGAAAGCAATGCAATCTTAGGAAAGATGCAGAGAAAGAAGGGGACGTTGAAGCCTGGTGTCAGGAAACAGAGAGACCTCTGGGAAGACACAGAGATGGTGTCAGAGAATGGGAAGATGAAATAGATGCAGGGAGCTGAGAGATCAGGACAGATACAGAGCCAGACAGGCAAGGCAACAGGGCAGGATGGAGACAGAGAAATCCAAGTCCCGAGTGCACACACTGAAGGAGATACAGAAAGACAGGTAGCGGTGACACAGCAAAGCACAGTGATGGGGAGGGAGATGGAAAGGAGCCAGGCATCAGCAGCAGCACACACAGTAGGAAAGGAGGCCAGTCAGTTGGAAAGGTGCAAGGGGAGAGACAAGGGAGACCTACGGAGCACCTGCAACTAAGAAAAGGTCGGCTAGGAAAATGGCAGTAAGACCCAGTACGGCTGTGCCAAAGGAGGTAGCCTGGTGGACATTCAGTGGCACACAAGTTGTTCAAATGTTTCCTATTGTAAGAGTGGGCATCTTGAAAGCAAGGCTTGGGAGAGGAGTGCAAGGGGCAGGGACCTGCATAGTGATGCTGTTGATGGGCAGTTCCTTGGGGCCCACTCACAGTCAGTGCAGACAAGAGGGACTAGGAGCAGCCTATAGCTCTTGAGCTCTGGCCCAGCCCTCCTCCTCCCTTCATTCCTTCTCCAGAGTCATTAATCTTAGAGGACAGCTTGGTCTTTCCTCTGATATCTGCAAGGGTCAGCTTAAGGGCCTCTGAGCAGTTCCAGGCTCAGAATGTTATTTGTCAGCTGAGAGCCTGAAGGTGACATGGACTCATCCCCTCCTGGCATTTACCTTACCTCAGGAGGCAAAGCTGCCCTTACCTTCTTCCCTCAGTAGCATTTTCTTTCATCCTGGTCTTCTTTACCACCTCAGGAGAGGGCTACTAAAAACAGAAAGTCCAGGCCACCAGGGAAAGTCAAACAGGGAACGTGGCTCCCATCAAAAAATGGGGAGTCTCTGCAGCCTGCCAAACCTTGCCCTCCGTCAGCCCATCTCTAGCTTGCCCACACGGCAAGCTCTCCCTGGAGCTTCACACAAATGCAGGGTCCTGGGCTCATACACAGAACATGGGGTTAATTGCCACGGGGTGAGGTTGAAACATTGCATTTTAAAACTTTCCACCAGGTACGTGACATGGGCAGACGGGGATGGCTTAAACGAGCTGCTTCCTCCTTTGAGCAGCCTTTCCAGATGCTTCTCCCTTCAAACAACTTTCTCTAATACCTGGGTCATTTCCCCCTGAGATATGAATGTGGATCCTGTGTTTGAACACAGGTCCCCAGTGGGTGGCACTGTTTGGGAAAGTTGTAGAGCTTTAAGAGGTGGAGTGGGGACAGGTCTTTGGGCTTTATAGACTGGCCCACTTCCTGTCCATACTCTCCTCTCTTTGTGTGGCTGCAGTGTGTTCATCCAGCTTCTTGCTTCTGTCACCATGCTAGCTCTGCCTGATATGTCTTCCTGCTATGATGAACTATATCCTTTTGGAAATGTAAGCCCTAATACACTCTTTCTCCTTTAAGTGGCATCTGTCGGGGTGTTTTCTTACAGCAACAAGAATGCAGCCAAGACACAGTGATAGCTATCTGAAACAGCCCTGAGCTAGGCGTGGGAGCACAAATTTGGAATCCCAGCACCCGGAGGGGGGAAAAAAGAGTGAGACTTCATCCCAAAATCAAATTAAACCAAACCAAACTCTGCTCTCTCCTTGTGTGGATGCAGTGTGTTCATCCAACTTCTTGCTTCTGTCACCATGCTAGCTCTGCCTGATATATCTTCCTGCTATGATGGACTATATCCTTTTGGATACAGTCACCCCATGGCAATTAATCCCATACTCTGTGTATGATCTCAGGACCCTGAATTTGTATAAACCTCCAGGGAGAGCTTGCCTTGCAGGCAAGCTAGAGATGGGCTGTCGGAGGGCAAGGTATGGCAGGGTGCAGGGTCTCCCCATTTTTTGCTGGGAGCCACATTCCCTGTCTGACTTCCCCTGGTGGCCTGGACTTCCTGTTTTTAGTAGCTCTGTGCTGAGATACAAAAAGAAGACCAGGATGAAAGCAAACAAAGGAAACACTGATGAGGAATCTAGATTTTCATAGCAAGGACCCATCCACAGCCAGGAGCCCTCCAGCTTGCTGTTAACTACCTATGCTTCCACTTCCTCTCCCAAAAGCCTGGGAATAACGTTTCTAGGAATTCTGATGCAGAATAAATGAGCTGGCCAAAGCAGCATGCCTAGAAGATTCCACAGCACCCAGTGAACACTTCGTGTGGCCACTACTCTAACTCATCTCTTGTTTGTCTCTCCCTTCACTGTAAGCTGCTGTCATCGTTTGAATCTGAAATGGCCCTCCTCTGACTCACGTTGTGAATGTTTGTTCCTAAACTGGTGGTGAGATTTGGGGAGGCTGTGGAGTCTGTAGAAAGTGGGGCATTGCTAGCAGAAATGGGTCACATAGGGCAAGCCATTGGCAGTTATTTCTGCCTTCTGCTTCTGTCTAGTTCTCTCTGCTTCTCCCAGTTCACCATGGTAAGAAGAGACTGCTACATGCTCCCATAGTCAAGAACCCTGCCACACCTGGAAAATGAGGGACCCTTGGAAGCCAGAGCCACCTAAAATCCATATTTCTTTCAGTTGTGTCTGCCAGGTGTCTTGGTCTCAGTATCAGTGAAAATAATCAATACAGCCCCATTAAAATGAAGTTCATTCTCATCATCCCCATTTTACAAATATGGAAATCAAAGCCTGTAAGAATTAGTGGCATACACAGAGTCTAGGTGTGATCATAGTCTTCGAGACTCCGTGCAGTTCATGTGTGTAGGAACAGTAAGTGGGGATAGTCAGCACACTGAAGGATATCCTGTAAAGCCCAAGGGAATGCAGGGATCTCACTGAGGGCAAGGACTGGAGTTTAGGGGGAGTGATACACAGTATAAGTGTCAGCAGGCACGGTAGAGAGGGATGGGGAGGAGAGGCAGCAGGAAGGAGCTCTGGAGGGAATCAGAAAGATAGAGGGGTTGGTTTTCTGCCCACAGAGATGGACAACTCATGTGTAGTCCACATCTTCTGGTCCTGAGGTCTTGCTCATGGCTTGTGGTCTTATATCTGGAGCTAGTTGGGTAAGAAGGGTCTTTGCTCTGTCCCCTTTCATCTGGGTTTGGGTCTCAATTATTAGTCCTAATCTGTGGGACTCTAGGCAGTTGTGTCCACCTTAGATCCCCTCTAAAAATGAAGGTTATGAAATGGTACCCAAAGCCATGAGCCTTCTAGCTAAGCTAGGATAGGGGTACCACTGGCAGGCTGATGGCTTCCATCAGGTAAGTGTTCACCTTTGCTATAGATGCTACAGGTACCTCCCAGGTGAGATGAGAATCAGGGAGCCAGAAAACATCTTAAATGATTATTATTGAAGCAGGGGCCACAATCTACAAAGAACAGAAGGATGGAGGGAAGGAAGGAAAGACAGATACCACTCTACCTTCCTGGACCCAGAGGGTGTACCATCATGTATGATGCTATCAGTGGTAGCATCAGGCAAACCCTAGAATGTTACCCTAACAGAGAAGCTAAAGGGATATTTTCTTTCAGGCTAGCTACAGTGGCACATATCTATAATTTTGGCACTTGGACGACAGAGGCAGGAGGACCAGGAATTGAAGTTTATCCTTGCTACTTAGCAAGCTGGAAGCCAGCCTGACCTCCATAAGACTATGTCAAAATCAACATAAACAAGAAAACAGATAAAATAAAATCTTTCAAAAAGGAAATAGAAAAATGGATTCAAACTACAACAACACAGTTGAGTTGAGCTTTCATACAGGATTTCCTGGATGAACAAAAGCCAAGGGCGACTATGAAACTGTAGCTGATGGGAAGGAGACTTGAACCTCAGGAAAGAGCTAGGCAGATTTGCCCAGTATTTCTTTTCAGTTGCCCCTTTTAGCTACTGGTTGCTCCAGTGACTGGCTTAGCTTCAGCTCTGTTCAACTGTGACCATGATCCCAGACAGAGACAGCAGCAGGATTCTGAACGGCAGACATCAGAGTCTTCCAAAGGATGCTTGGCTGGATTCTGACCCAGCCATTGCAGGGAGGCATATGCTTGGTGGCACACGGCCTAATCTCAGAGAAAGCTTTCTGATAGAAAGATTCATGATAGCTATCCAGGTTGCAGACACAAGGCCTTAACTTCCAATTCTAAGAGCCTTCAATGGCTGCCTCTTACCTGCCATCCAGCACTGCCCTGGGGCTTGGGTAAGACAGATTTATAGCATATTATCAGCAGATGAATGTCACAGCTGGTTCCTGTGCCTTAGGAGGAAGCAAGGAAGGGCAATTCAGAGTGGAGGTGGAAAGGTCCGGGTGATTCTGAGTCCCCCTAGTTTGTGATGTAGGCAGCTGAGAGATACGGGGTCTGTCTGGGAGCAAGGAAGACCCTCTCTAGTCATAGGATGCAGATGGTCCAGAGACTTGTAGGAATGGTTACAGCAACACAGAAAGTTAGATGTCTGTACCAAAGGGCATAATTTGGAGCACACGCTTCAAAAAAAAAAAAAAAAAAAAAAAAGCAGGGAGCTGGGACTGTCCCTCTTCCAGAAAGGAATGACATGGCGACCCTGAAGCCCAAATGCACACCCTCAACTGCAGGACCCCTAAGGTGATGTCAGAGCACAGACTCTCAGAGGACTGCAGCTCAACTTTATACTAGGGCTCAGGACAGAGCTGCTGGAAGCGTAGATTCTGCTTTACTTCCCCCAGGATAAAATTGGGGAAAAGCTGCTCAAGTATTCAGAAAAAGTTGTAAAAGTGATGGGACAGCTACTACCTAGATTTAACACTTCTTATCTTATTTTGTTATGATTGCTCACTCTATCTATTTATCTATCTATCTTATTTCTATAATACATTTATCTATCACCCATTTATCTTTCTAACTATTCATGTATCTAGTATCGGTCCCATCCATTATTCACTCACCCACCTATCCATATATATAATATTTTCTATTAATTCTATCAGTTAATACTTTTACTATGTCTAGTATAACACTATACATACATCTAGTCAATTATGTCTAGTTTCATACTATCTATTTCTCCATCCATCTATGCCTTTGCCTATCATACCTATTTGTATGTTTCTGTATATTTTATGAACTACTTAAATTTGAAGACACTTGTGGTTTTTAAAAAAGTTTCTTCAGAACAAGGCTATTTTTTATACAATCTCAGCATCATAATTAAACATAAGTACATACACATATTCCATAACACTTAATATCCAAATTCAAATTTCCTCATGTACCCCAAGAATGTATTTTAAAGGTTCTTTTAAAGTATTTATTTATGCATCATTTGTGTGTGTGTGTGTGTGTATACCTGCTTGAGTTTATGTGTACCATATGCATACAAAATCCCACAGAGGCTGGAAGAGCCTATCAGATTCTCTAGAACTAGAGTTACAGGAGGTTGCCAGAAGATGGGAACTGAACCTAGGTCCTTTGCAGAAGCAACCGGTGTTTCACTGAGCCATCTCTCCAATCCCTTAGAATGTCTTGAAACAATGAAAACAAGTAAGAATGGGGGCTGGAGAGATGGCTCAGCACTTGGGAGAGCTTGATGCTCTTCCAGAGGACCCAAGTCTGGTTCCGCAGCATTCACATGGGCTGCTCACACTTCCTGTAATTTCAATTTGAGTTTAATCCAATACCCTCTTCTGGTCCCCTCATATTCTCTCTCTCTCTCTCTCTCTCTCTCTCTCTCTCTCTCTCTCTCTCTCTCTCTCATAGATGTAATTTTCTATTCCACTAGCCAGCTTCCAAATAACCACACAGAGACTTATTATTAATTATAAATGCTCAACTGATGGCTTAGGTTTGTTACTAACTTTTACATCTTAAATTAGTCCATATTTTTATATATGTTCTACCATGTCTACTGTACTTTCCTCAGTACATGTTCATCTTGCTTCTCCTTGTGACTCCTGGCAACCTGCCCTTCTTCATTTCAGAGTTTTCTCCCTGCCTGACCTCTTTCTGCCTAGCTATTGTCCATTTAGCTTTTTTTATTAAACCAATTAGACCAACACATCTTCACGTATACAAAAGATTATTCTGCAACTCTCTCTCTCTCTCTCTCTCTCTCTCATCTTTTTTAAAGAGAAAGAGTTGAGAATGATCATATTGGAAGTAAAGAAAGGATATGTCCTGCTTACCTTTGGTTTTATTCTTTATCTAATCGCCCACCATCCCTTAGACCAGCATTTCTTGCTGCCATGTCAGGACAAACCACACAGTATTCCCTGGTAATTTTACTGCTAGGTGTCTCAAGTGGTGAATCAGCCTGAAACAAAAAATGCTAATCATGCATCTTTATTAAAATCACAATAGAGTACTTATTTCTAGGAATTTGGAAATTATTAAGTGAACAGGGTGGGATGCTGATATAACTCTTGCTGCTCTTGTAGAAAACCTAGGTTTGGTTCTGTTTCCAGCACCCATATGGTTGCTACCAGCTCTCTGGAATAATCTTCTCCTTTCCTGACTTCTGCATGCACACAGAAAGATATGTAGATAAAACACACATACACATAAAATAGAAATAAATAAATCATTAAAATGTGAAGGCTGCCTCAGTCAAACGCTTCATTTCCCTCCCAGGTTTTCCTTCCTTAGACCTATTTAATTTTTGTACATAAAATTTCAGAAGACAGAAAGTCTTTCACCAAGAAAGTGACCAGCTGGCTTGGGATCCTCTGCAGAGTACCCCTGAGTGCACAGTATGTATAATATGAGCATTTCCTACACCAGAAATTGGGACATGCAGTCTGGCAGATACAAATGCCTCTGAGGACAGTGAGATGGGCTATTTGAAGTTGAAACTCCCCCAGAAAATCTGAGATGGAGGCTGATGACAACAGCAGTGGGGACTTACTCTAGGTTCTTCACACAGATGCCATTTAGTGTTTGTCTCTCTGTGCTCTTCAGACACTGAAGGCATCTGCCAAGAGGTGTGTTTGATTGTGCTTCGTAATAGATGGAGAAGGGAATACCAACCCAAAAGTGCCCTAATCCACGTAGAACAGAGAATTTATGGGTAGAAATGAGATCAGCGCAGAGTTACAAGAGGAGGTAGGCAGATGCTAGACTGAGAGAGTCTAGCTTTTCCTGCTCCAGACTTACACTGAAATTACCAGATGACTATTCTAGCAGGATATCTTTGATACCCAGCAAAATTTCATTATTTATAGGTGTTAAATAGTGTTTCTTTGTTAGATCCATCAGTTCTTCTGTATCACTTGTATATGTCTGTGAGACTGAATGCACACACATGTCACAGTTTATGTGTGGAGGCCAGAGGATGACCGTTGGCAGTTGATTCTCTCCTTTAACTGTGTGTGTGTTGGTTGGTAAAGGTGATCTTAGAAGCAAGCACTTTAACTAGCTGAGCCATATTACCAGTCCATAAATTTTATCAAAATGGAAAACTAATTACAAACAATAGAGTTCAAGCTATAAGAACCATGCATCTGATCCCGCCAATAGTGTGAACAACTAAAAACAGACTATGAAAGAGATTCAGATTCAGGTCATGGATAGAAGCTGTGAATTCATGATTTCAGAGAGCAATTTCCCCAAATTAGAAATCAGTAAACATTAACTGAATGAATGAAATAGCCATATATAAGCCACAATTAACTATATAATTGCTTTACACACACACACACACACACACACACACACACACACATACACACACACGATTCACCCAAGGCTGTGACCTGATCCATCCAGGATCCAGCAACTCACTTGGGTCCAATGATACTCTCAACACTAATCACAGAAGTGAGCCATACCACCCAAAGGGAGCTCTCTACAAGATCATATCTGAGATGGGTGGGCACCTGAAAGATTATAGGGATTAAGCAGATGTCCCTAAACTTGATCTCAGTTTTCTCATTCTTTGCTGAGGACTTGGCTAAAGTTGATCACAGTGTGGCTAAGATACCACCTGATCTGGCCTGAGCGACCCCGATGTTTTCATCTATGCGGTCAGGGTTGAGTATCGCTTTTATTTTGAAGCTCTAAGCTTGCTTTAGAATATCCTCAAAACAGTGTCTGTGCCCTTCTAGCACATTCTACTGCAGTATTAAAACTCAGATCTCATACCCCCAACCTGAGTATTCCATGGCCCAAATTCTGTCCTTCTCTGCATTAGACTATTTCCTGCTGAATTATTGTTCTCTGGAGTTCACTGAGGGCTGATGACTGCATGGATGAGAAGAATTAGTAAGCAGGCTTCCTGTTGCATAGGGAAACAGCCAGGGCATTCTCTGTGTTACTTCAAGGTCTAAAGCAAGTAATGGGCACCATGTTTTCCTTGCTCCTTCTCAACGGCATGTGGGTGTGTGGAATACCGTTGTCTGAGGGTGGGTAATGTCAGGCTAGCAGACCCATGGGAGAAGTAAGTATGAGGTCTTGTGGGCACACCAGCCTAATAGGTTCACTGGGGACAAGCATCCATTAACTGTTGCTGGGTTTTCCCAAGGGCATATAGGAATCCTACTCTCTGTGTCTTGGGCATGTGACATGTTCTGTTTGAGAAAATGTGGGCACAGTAGGATCACATCAGTGCTTCATGGAAACCTTCAGAACTGAAGGGTGGATTGGCTGGGCGTGTTTCTCTACTGTCCTGGGGACAGGAACAGATTCCCCAGCTGACTCTGATGGGCCTTTCCTTAAGAGAAATGGAGATGCTTGTTATCACAGCACAACTCAGTCCACCCTGACGGACAGTCTATTCATCATACACAAAAAATTATCGCATCAAGAGATGCCAGTCAGTTTGTAGACTGTTTATCTAGCATACATGAAGCCGTGAGTTTGATTTCCCCAAACCTCATAAGCCATGTGTGGTAGCATATACTTGTAATCCCTACATTCAGGAGGTGGAGGCAGAACCTGAAGTTCAAAGTCATCATTGATTTCATAGTGAGTTCCAGAAAAGTATGAACTATTATTGGTCCTGTCTCAGAGAACAATCATAATAAATATTTATTTAATAAATTATTGCCTATCTACCTGTTGTAAAATATATGTGTCAGTTACGATGCAGGGGGCTGTCTTTCTGTGGTTGATGGGGATGGAATGGGAGTCTGCATACACTAAGCATGTACTCTACCATGGAGCTGCAGCCCAAGACCCATGACAAGTATTTAAAATCAAAGAAAAACAACTCAAAAACTGTGATATCAAACACACCTTGTGGTTATTTTGAGACATAAATGTGTCTGGAAAATTATAGGATTGACTTGTGAGCACTCTGGATGAATGGGGCTTATAGATGCTCGATGTTTAAGTTGCTGTCATGAGAACTCCTTGATAGTTCATGGGAAAGGAAATCCTGAGGGTCACTGACCCAACATTTAGCAACACTGCATTGCCTATGAGTACAGACTGGAATTTCAAACCCATGTGTGTGCCTGTTCCTACCTTCAAGCTACACAGCCACTGATATGCTGGCCAGTTTCCATACACTGTAAGAGTTCTGTTTCTTCTGAAAACCAGAAGAAAGCAAAGGGAAAAAGAAGAAGAATTAAAAACAATACAAACAACAACAACAAAAAATCCTACCCAACCCTCTGCCCTTTCAAATGCTTGCAGCTAGCCAAACTCCCTGGGTTTGCTTTGACAGGCTGTCTTCCCTTCAAAATGAAAAGAGAGGCAGCGACGGACAGAAATAAAGGCCAGCTGTTCGGTGATGCGAGATACCTGCACAGGCGCACGTGAGGTGCCTGTTATTTCAGGAGCGCCAGAGTCTGCCACCCCACACCTGCCTTGACACATTCCGGAAGCATCAGCCTGCACTGACATTAACCCGAGAGAGGGAGGATCTGGCTAAATTGCATGTTTTTATACAGGAAAATGTGAGGTTCACGGGAGGAATGCACTGATACCATCATTAATCAGCAAGCAGGGCAACCGAGTGCAGGGATGAAAAGGAAGACTCCGGTGTTGGGGAGATCAGGGGAGAGAGATCAGAAGTACCGAGGAGATAAATTTTGCAAACACTTTTTTTCAATTCTAGAAGTTTTAGTTGAAGTTTGTTGGTGCAAAGAATCAATACAGACAATGCCGAGGGCCGTGTTCATTCACTCCAATACAGACAATGCCGAGGGCCATGTTCACTCACTCTAGTACAGACAATGCCGAGGTCCAGGTCCTTGTTCCTTTACTCATTCATCTGAAAACCATATTGTGAACACTGCTAAGTCTGTTTGCAACTGGGAATTGAAAATAAGGAACAAAATATGATTACTGGATTTTTTTTTTGGTGGTGATTGGTTTATTTTATTTAGATAGCCTCTCTTTGTAGACCAGACTGGCCTTGGACTCAGAGCTCCACCCGCATCTGCCTCTCAAGTACTGAGTTGTGAGCTACCATGCCTCAGAACATTTTGCATCAAAGGCTGGAGAGATGGCTCAGTTGGTGAAGGGCTTGCTGCACAAACATGATGACACGTGTTTGATCCCCAGGGGCTGTGTATAAAAAGCTGGCTATAGTGGCATGTTCTTGTCACCCTGGTACTGTGAATGAGTAGGTCCCTGGGGCTCTGGGCAGTCAGCCTAGCCTAATTGGGAGCTCCAGACCCCACTTATAAATTTGACTCTCTTTCTAAACAAAGTAATAAAACAAAATAAATGCAAACAAAGAACGCCAAGGTGGACAACTCCTGAGGGACAACAGGACACTTGTAGCTGGGCACTGCGATGCATATGGTGTGTTCTGATCCCCACCCCGTCGCCTGCCTCTCATATGTATCAACGCTTTCTCATTAAAACTGGTCTTTTCACTGGTCTCATGACTTTTGGTGTGCGTTGGGGACATGTCTAGCCTAAGGGAGCCAGCACACAGGGCTGCAGCCCGGGGTTGACTGGGACAGAGCCAAGGCTGAAGTGTGGGAGAGACAACAGAGGGAGAAGCACCTTGCCAGTCTCTCCCTAGCAGCCCTAGAAGGAAGGGCTCACCAGCTGGGTGCATGAGGAGGGGGAGGAACAGTAAGTAATAGAGATGCTGAGGAGAGAGACCACTTTAGGATCTGAGAACCTGAGCTTGAACCTCAGCTCTCCCTTCCCAACAGTGTGGATTTAGTTAGCTATTCCTTAAGCCTCTAAGATTCCCACCTGCTGGGCAGGTTGCAACAAGGATTAGGTGGTCATAAACTCCATTGCAGGCTCATCCTGTTGGATTGGGATGTTGGCATGCTGTCTGAAAGGATGCTGTTATGCAGAATACAAAAAAACAGTGATAATGTTGGTCTGTGGTGGGCTTGGTTGATTTCTTCAATCTCTCAAGCAAAAAGCGTGTGTTTCTGTAGATTATCCATGTTCTCACATTGGGGTTCCTCAAGGACCAAACACAAGATGAAGTTCATCTATGGCTATCACAGATGGTTAGAGGAGGTCAACTTATGTTCTTGGTTTTATCCTGAGGTTCTACGCAGCTATACTCAATCTTAAATGCACACACGGGATCTCTGGGCAGCTTGGTAAAAGGTAGCTCCCAGAGACTGGGGGGATAGATCGGTGGGTAAAGTGCCTGGTGCTCACACATGGGGACCTAAGTGGAGAGGTGGAAACAGGTGGGTCCCTGGGGTTCGCTGGCCAGTAGATTTAGATGATGGATGAATGCCAAGTTCAATAGAGACCTTGACTCAAAAAATAATGTGGGGAATAATAAATGAAAATGCTCAAGAATAACCTCTGCCTCTATACTCGTGCAGTCACATATACATGTACCCACATACATACATGGGCACAGACATGAATACACACACACACACACGAGTCGTAGCTTCAGACTAGGTAGGATCCTGTGATCCAGTTATGTCCCTATGACTGATGTGCATTCTGCTGCTCCATCAAATGGCTCTAGAGCAGACAATCACCCACAACCACTTCATTCTAGGATTTGAGGGGTCCCAACCCTTGAGTATGAGCACAATCCAGCCCAGCGTGTCATGTTCCAGGGGCTGGGAGAACAAAGATATAGACATCAGAGGTCCCACACTCAATCAGTTTGTTTCTCTGTGCAAAAAAAATGAGAAGGACCTGGCCATTCACCTCCTTTAATTCTCCCCCTAAATGAACTGCACTTAGTCACCCCACATTAGAGAAGAGGAGAAGCTACAGCTTAGCAAGTAAAGGCGACTCAACTCAAGTTCATCGGCTGCTCAGCTGCTGGCTTTGGGGCTCAGAGCCACGTCTCTTGGATTCTGAGACCCACTTCTTAGTTTATAGTTAACCGCTGCTAAGTTGACTGCTCTGTTTTTTTATTTACTTTGAACTTGACTACGTCTCCTTAGGTTTAGAGAGTGAAGTCTTTTTTTTTCTCATAAATTTAATTGCTGACATAAAGGGAAAAAATCCCTGATGTAATTGAACAAGAAGATGTTTACAACCTTCTTCAAGCCATCAAGTTGCTGGCACACAAAATTTATGACAGCTAGCTAGGAAAGTGGAAATAAAAATGGGGGAAACCAAGACAGATGTGACTGAGGGATGGCTGGGTCGATAGATGAGTTGGCATCCTGATGCTCACACACTCTGGCTCACACACTCCATCGTATTCAGTTGGGTCACTCTTTGGAGACTATTTAACTGGATAATGAAGACTCAGTTAATAAATGCTTAATTTTGGCAGAGCTAGACTCCTAAAGAAAACTCTATAAATTACAAAGATGGTGTCGTGCTAAAGACTCGCTGAAGCTCTTCTCAGGTGAAATCACATTGCTAGTATTTTGGTTTTTGTCTTTTTATACAGGGTCTCATTTGTCCTATGCTGGTCTCTAACTTGATATGGAGATGAGAGCAACATCTTCCCAAGTCTTGACTCCCTGCTTTGATGCCTCAAATGCTGGGATTATAGGTAGGCACCACCAAGCCTGGTAATGCAGTGCTGGGGATGAAATACAGGACTTTGTGCATGCCAGGCTGGGGCTCCACCAACTTGAGTTACAGTCTCAGGCCTGAAGTTGCTGAGGTTTCAAAGGTCATTTGTCCAGGAGTCTTGCATCAGTCCCTGGAAGAGTTCAAACCTTCTGAAAGGAGAGGCTCCCATGTTTTCATCCAACCCCAGATAAATGGATACAGATGTTCCTTGAACTTGATCAATTCGCCTCTCAGCATGAATGCAAAATTGATTGGGCCAAATCAGAGCCCATGCCAGTGAAGGCTGACTGCATGCAGAAATAAAATCAGCCACCTCCCATTTACTTAGAAGTCTCCAGCTTAAAATACACTGGGGGAAAATGTGTGCTTCACTTTAGAACAGGAGCCAAATTGCACAGCGACAAAATTATTCCCATCAGCGTGACAGCCTTAGCCAATCGTTCCCTTTTTTAATGTGCTGAAAGGAGGCAAGTTGGCATCATTAAAATAGGATTTTTTCCCAGAAATACATCATGAAGTATGAAGGAGAAACAGAAGAAGGGACCCTTGCTTCAATCTAATTCTGAGACTGGATAGTTTTGAATTATAAACATAAAGGTTTTAAGGAAATTGCATTGTCTATCTCTTGTCCTTGATGGTCTTGGGATGGCATGTATATGGGTGATTTCTCTTTAACTCAGGTCCATATTTCTAGAAACAGCTCCTTTGCTGAATGATTATCTCCAAAGATCTTTCTTGATAGGCTTCGGTCTGACCATGCCTTTCCTGAGTTCTTAGTCAGAGGCCATAGATGATACATGTCTTTATCTCCTCACTTACCACGGGTTCCATGCTTTCCCCATCTTTCATTTTATAAGGATGCTCTAGAAGCAATCAAAGGTGTACAAGCATCATATGAAATGCAAAGGTTCACTCAGACAGGCTGCGTAGGGGATGTCTGGTTTCAAAAGGCGGCCAGATGTGTCCATCTCTTTGTTAGCCTCTCCTTTTGAAGAAGAATTTGTGCTCAGCCCTCAACATTGACAGGCTTCTTGCTCAGCCTCAACTATCTAAATTCCAGATGTTTTGTGCCCTCTCACATCTGTTTCACATTGCTACCCTCACTGCTGAGAAGTGACAGCATGCATTTCTTTCTGTGCCGAGTCTCCTTTGGTCCTGCTGGGGGATGTCATTACTGGTGATTGTGTTTCACTGTCTTCACTTCTTTCTAGCATGTGTGTAAGATTTCCTTTCCCAGTTTCCTTTTTAAATCCAGTGATTTAGAGCCCCTTCCCAAAAGATGACTTAAAGAGAAAAGGAATAAATTCTTCAAACATCTATAAGAACACATAACTCCACTTTTATTTCAGAGAAAATTGGTCACCATTGATTTTAAGGATGAGAGTTGAACAGATGAAGAGAAGACATATTGTTCAGCCAGAGCCCAGTGACACAGGGGTCTTCAAAGGCTCACCTCACGTGTCAGCTCAAATCTACTGGTGATAGTGTCTGACATGTTGTAGTGTGAGTGATTCAGGCTGGTTGACAGGATTTCATCGAGAGAATCAGAAATGCTAGCTATGAGCTGTTTGAAAAGACATACCATCCACCTACTTTTAAAAATGCTAACTCCGGTGGGAGACGATTTACATTTGCCCTATTACTTCTACCAGATAGATTTATTAAAAAGTTCTGAGAAAAAGTCAAAACTCCCAAGGCAAAATATCAAGTGGCCTTTTCCCCTTAAGCCATCAATTCTGCCCCAAAACTCAACACATGCCAGCGCTGATTGATTAACCCTTGGACTGCTATGCTAAGCTCCAGGATTGATTAGTAATGTCTATCACAATTGAAAGTAGTCATGTCTCCACATGGACCTAGCTTTGCTCAGCATGCTACTTATTCTGCTTGGGAAGACAATAAGGCAATAAAGAAACTGAAGGCATGTCACAGAGCAACACATGAGTTAGTCTCACATCTGCCAGAAGAGAAAGAGGTGGATGTCATCATGTCAGCAACCTGGTTCCCAAGCATAGAGAGATTGTACCTTTTCCTCCCTCAAATAGAGTGGTTTTCAAAACCCCGAAGCTCTCAGCAGCAAATTCAGAGAGGAATTGGCATTCATCACCACCTGAGGGGACAAGGGGGAGCTCAGTCTATCCTCTGCTGCGATTGTAGAAGACTGGACACTGTGTCCACATGATTTTTACCTTTTATCTCATGCATTTGAAATATATTGTCATTATATAAAAATTTCAATTAAGAAATAACCGTAAGAGAGGCATGCCAACCACGTAAGACATCACATCAAAATTATAACACAGAAAAGTGTGAGTCACCCTATGTACCTATAATTTTATAATCGCTCAAATCATAGGGCCCATACCCAGTTGCTTCTCTTTGAAGAACAAGTTACTTCTGGGAGAAAACCGATCATCCTGAAACGGCCTCAGTCTATGCTAGCTGTGGGTATTTATGGAGGCTCCGTGACAGATTAGTAAACAAGGAAATTTAACACAGGTTCAGCCATTGTTCCTGAGAGTGTGGCCTTGACATGTCAAGTATTGTTTATCCCAAAATAAAACCTATAAAGCCATTTGACAACACACCTTATGAGGAGCTAACATTTTACCATGAATGAACAGATACACAAACTCTGCTCAAGCAACAAAAATCAAGTGAACCAAAACGCCTTGCTCCTGCTCTCATTGTGTTTACCTTTCTCTTTCTCTATTCCTCCATTCCTTCCTTCGTTCCTTCCTTCCATTTGTTCTCTCTCTCATTCTCTCTCTCCTCCTTCCTTCCTTCCTTCTTTCCTTCCTTCCTTCCTTCCTCCTTTCCTCCCTCCCTCCTTCCCTCCTTCCCTCCTTCCATCCCTTCCTCCCTTCCTTCCTTTATTTATTTAATGTGTTTGTGTCTGGGTGTGTGCGTGCCTGTGTTTGGCTTTCTGTGTATGTGTCTCTGTGTGTGTCTCTCTGTGTTTGTGCCTGTTTTTGTCTCTGTGTGTGTGTCTTTGTGCCTGTGTGTGTCTATGTACCTGTGTGTGCCTCTCTGTGTGGTTGTGTCTCTGTGTGACTGTGTGTGTCTCTTTATGTGTGCCTTGTCTCTCTCTCTCTATCTCTCTGTGTGTATATGTGTGTGTGTGTGTTCTCTGCATTCACCATGTGGGTCTTAGAGATTGAACTCAGGTTGTCCATCATTGCATCAAGAGTTTTTGCTATTCTTAACATAGAAGTGAAGTCAGTGGTGCCAGAAATGAGTTTTGTCCTTTGAGAGACCTGTAGCATCCTGAGCCTTTGGATGGTCACATTTTATTATTTTCCCCTGAGCCATTCACACATGTATTACACACATCTCTGTGTTTTGTTAAATTTTTTAATAAAGGCCGGGCAGTGGTGGCGCACGCCTTTAATCCCAGCACTCGGGAGGCAGAGGCAGGCAGATCTTTGTGAGTTTAAGACCAGCCTGGTCTACAAGAGCTAGTTCCAGCGCAGGCTCCAAAGCTACAGAGAAACCCTGTCTCAAAAAACAAACAAACAAAAATTTAATAAAGTAGTGTACCAAGCTGTATGATTTATTGTTAGTGAATTAGAATAAAATTTCTAGTTGATAGATCATATGTGATCTCTGAAACTCTGCACTGGGTCTTAGATCTTGGGTGGGAACATGCCTGATACATTCAAGAAAACTGTATCGTGTTTCAAAAAGGGACACTTACTTGCTAGAGAAAATCATTAAAATGTATATGGAAAGTTTAAAGGAGATGGTGTTTTGAAATGTGAATATAAAGAATCCTCTTTGCAGGCTGGAAAGATGGTTCAGTAGTTAAGGGCACTGGCTGCTCTTTCACAGGACCTGGGTCCCATTCCCAGCACCCACATGGCAGCTGACAATGGCTATTAACTCCAGTTCCAGAAGATCTGATTCTCTCTTCTGACCTGTAGATTCCTGCCTGCATCTGGTACACACGCATATACTCATGCACACACATATACACACAAAATTAATCAGTTAATTGATCTAAATATTCTCATTGTTAAATTCTAATCCTAGGGGCCTGTGGAGACAGCTCAGTGGGCAAGAGAACATACTGCGCATGCGTGAGGACCCGAGTTCAGATCTCTAGAATTCATATTTAAAAACAACAGAAACAGCTGGGTCTATGCTTCTGCAACTCCAGCTCTGATAGGAGGATTGCTGGGTGTGGCTACTTGCCAACCTAACTAAAATAGTCCACTCCACGTCCAGTGAGAGACCCTATTTTGGGGAAGCAAGGCAGACAGTGATAAAACATGGTGCCCAATTATCTGCTTTGGCCTCCCATACACAACACACATAACATTCCCACAAATTAAAATGAAAAACTGCATTCTAGCTTAAAATGCATAATGTAACTAAGCAACAAATTCAATATACTTGTTAAATATGAAACAATGCTATCTATATCCCACAACTAAATTAAAGTTGACCAAGAAATTTTGGATAATGGGAAAATCTAATTCCTGAGAAATGGTGAGAACTCCTAAATGGAACCATCTGTTTTTGGGCACATAGGATGTTTCCTAATTAAAAAGCAAAGACTTCATGACTTTCTTATACAGCATGTGCCTCACAGTCTTGTCTAGAAAGTTGTACCTGGAAGATTTTACAAATTGTCCAGTGTTTTCCTATTTCCTCATGAAGAGCAAGGAGGGCAGAGAGTTTGATATCCCTGCAGGGAAGGTTGACCCCCAAAGATTTAGAAATAAAGAAAAATAATAGAGTTGTCAAAAAAGATTCCCTGCTCCCCATGGGCTTGATAGATATTTGTCAACTCTTGTCAGGGTGGGTTGTCATCACAGCTCTTAGCTTGTCCTAGAAAACAAGAAACTACTAGCTCTCTAAATCCTTTCTTTCTTTCTTTCTTTCTTTCTTTCTTTCTTTCTTTCTTTCTTTCTTTCTCACTAAGACAGGGTTTCTCTGTGTATCCCTGGCAATTCTGGAACTCACTCTATAGACTCCCAAAGATCCACCTGCATAGACATGTACCACCAACACCCAGCTTATAATACATTCTTAAATCATCACCCCAAAAGACAATTAGGGCTCAGCAATTGCCTTCTAAGCATAAGGACTTGAGTTTAAGCCCCAGGACCTACACTATAAAAACTGGGCATGGTGGTGTAATCCCAGTGCTGGGGAACTAGAGAAAGGGATCCCTGGGACTTCTTGGCCAGTCAGTTTATCCTGCGAGAGATCCTATATTTAAAAGACAGAGAAGGCAGACAGTACCTGAGGAACAGTATTAGATGTTGTCCTTTAACTCCCATGTACACATATGTGAACTTGCATGCACACACACACACACATACACACACACACACACACACACACACCACAAAAGAGGGAGTTATGGTGGGCCTTATCAGGGCTGCATGAGAAAGATTTAATGTTTGGTAAGGTCATGCTATATTTTACTGCTATATTTTTCCAGGTATTACAGTAATGATGGAGAGGGGTAGTAAATAAATTTACATTACAGAAGAATGAAATGAAATATATGTAATTTATTCATCGATTATAGCCAGAGAATTTTATGCCTCAGAGCAGTATGAACTATTTTATTTCATTCAATGCCTTTGAAAAACAATAAGAAAAAATCATCACCACTGCCAATGCAGAACAGTTTTGAGTTGGAAGTGTTAATGAGACATGGTGCAGAGCAAGCTGGGGTGGAGCTGGGTGGTAGGGTGATTCATTTGAGCACAATGAGATTGCCAATGTCATGGAGCGGTGCAGCTGTGGTGGCCCACAGAAGATCTTAGTTCCTACTCACAGCATCCCCCAAATCAGAATATACAGGTGACAGCCAGCTCTGTGGCGATGGTAAGAGGCCATTAACCTTATGTCTGGAAAGAGGTAGGCAAGGGCCAGGAGACTCCCACCTGACCTCCCAGTCATCACTGTCTCCCACCAACTCAAGCTGCTCATGGGCTTGGAGGACTTGAGAGGTAGGTAGGAGATGAAAGACTGAGGCTGGACTCTTCAGCAGAGCAGTCTCACATGAGAAATCCACCCTGGGGTGGGACTTCTAGTGATACAGCTGCTCTCCAATTGTTCATGTTCCTGTAAGTAACCCTAGCCAACTTATTGGCTCGCCATGTGGTCTCTGGAGGAACCCTGTCTTTGGTCTGCCGGTGCCCTCTCCATACAGAGTAGATAGACTTTCCTTATGTCTGTTCATAAAACATGCCACAAGCTACTATCTGGGCTAGTGTAGGAGGGTTCTTCTATATTTTGTGTTACTTTCATTGGTTAATAAAGAAAGCTGCCTGGGCCTTTTGATAGGGCAGGACTTAGATAGGCGGGGAAAAGAAAACAGTACGCTGGGAAGAAGACTGGGTCAGGGAGAGCCGCCATGAAGCCACCAGGGTCAGACATGCTGTATCTTCCCGGTAAGTCCACCACCTCGTGGTGACTTACAGACTATTTAAGAATGGGTTGAAATAAGATGCAAGAGCTAGCCAAACAAAGGCTAGAGATAATCGACCAGGCAGTATTTAAATGAATATATTTGTCATGTGGTTATTTCGGGCATAAGCTAGCTGGCAGCTGGGAGCCAGGCAAAGAAACGGCCCCACTTCTCGGCGGCGGGACACAGCCACCCGCCTTTTACAACACTGGGCAGCCCCTAGCCCAGTGAAGTGGGCATGAGTTAAGTCACCAGGTGCTGTATGCAAGCCAGGAGTACTTAGTTTGGAGTGCAGACAGACAAGAAGGAGACGCTGTCCAGGGTGTTCCACGGTGAACTCTGCATCAGGGCCACAGACCCAGGGCAAGGAGCTCCTCCTCAGAAAGCTGGTAGGCAAGTCTGTTTTCTGAAGCACAGAGTGGCTGGCCTTGTTTTCCTGAGATCCACAAATTAGAGGCTTTTGTCTTACACTTCGTGTTCTCAAAGGAGGCTGTTTCATCCTCAAGTGGGTGAAATCTGATTCCTAAGGGATTGGGGGTACCAAACATAGATGCCTTCTTATATATAAACACACATAAACACACACACACACACACACACACACACACACCTCTGTGTGCATGCGCTAATATACACAGCTACTTAGAATAGTAAAACTCCAAGGGGGAACAATTATAAAACAAAAAGATTTTTAGACCACAGTGGGCTGTAGATAAGACTAAGCACTCTTTCTAAAGCCAGATGATTGACACCCCAAGGACCCCGATGTTTAGAACTGCCCAACAGATGCATCAAGACTTTAGGAAAGACACTGGGCAGACAGGACATTTTTTATGTGTCATTTCACATTAAAAAAAAAATCTGTGAGCAAAGCTCCTGTCTCTGCGAATCTCATTTGCTCACATCCCCGTGGAGCTGACACTTTGGAATTGAAGCAGGTGTTGTGCTTGGACGGAATCACACCGCTGGGATCTTCCAGACGGGATTTGTTGTCTTGCTTTCTCTGTCTCTGTAGTGGGAGGAGACAGAACATCCAGAGAGATTGGCCATCGATGCATGTGTGAACTCCCCCCCCCACCAAAACGTGGAGAAGCAGAGTGTGGGGTGTGTGCCTGTAATCCCTAGCACTCAAGGGGCAGGGCAAAAATAAAAAATAAAAAAACCATGGGTTTGAAGACAGCCTGGGCTACATAGAGAGATTCTGTCTAAAAGGAAGAATGAAAGAGAGAAGAGAGGAGGAAGAAGGAAGAGAGGTGTGGAGGGAAGAAAAGAAGAGGGACAAGAGGTGACTGGAAAAGAGGGGAGAGAAGAGAGGAGAGAGAAGAGGGAGATTGAATAAGAGAAAGTTGCTAAGATTTTATCTTCTGATCATTCTGGGATATTGGCTCCCTGATGTAGCTGCTGGCTTCGCTGTTTTCCCTATGATCATTGGTTTCTGCAATCACTGAGTGCCCTCTCCATGCCAGGCATCATCCTGATCCTTGGGTACTGACCTATCTGGTGATAGACCTCAGCCTTGGCCCTAATTCCAGGGCACAGTCTTACTTTCAGATAGGTGCTAACTCTGATAGGTTCCTCACACCTTCATTTTAATAAACTGTCTCTCCACTGCACTCCTCACCAGCGTACGATAAGGGTGGATTTTCTGACTGTGCCATATGCGTGTGTTCCTCCTCTGGCAGGCTTTTTAATCCATGTCTGAGGGCAGTCAGTACTAAATGAAATTATGAGGACAAAAAAGGAAAATGCAAAAAAAAAAAAGTTTTAATTGGCTACCTCTGATCTGCCTGCTGTGATTGTATCACAGGCTTGGCAGCTTGTCACTTGTGGTTGCTAGGCAACCCTGCACAGGAAGGCAAACATGTCAGCCTGTGTTTTCTGTCGTGTTGTTTGAGTCTCTCAGAGTCTGGGGCTGAAGGCTGGTCCCATTTGACCCATAACTGGGGACTGGGATGCCCCATGTGTCCCCATGCATACCCCCCCCCCCAGTTTCAACTCAACACCTTCTCATGGAGTTCTTGGTAAAACTACAGGCCCTAGTCAATTCTCCAGCTGTGGACTTGTCAGACAGACCCCAGTGACACCTGCCAGGTCTTCCTGAGCCCTAAGCTACATCAGCAGAGCAGGATGAGAGAGAGCTGGGGCTTGAAGAGAGAGTGCTTGCCTTCTCTTTCCTGTGGGAACTTCTTTCTCATGCTGTCCCTCTTACCCATAAGCTCACAGGAAGTCAGACAGCCCTGGTCTGTTTGACTTGTGCAAGCTATGTGGCTTCAGGTCTGTTGCTTAGCCCCTCTGTGTCTCTGTGGCCTTCTATCACATGTAGATACCACCTACCTCCCAGAGTGCCACTAGGAGCAACAGCTGTACATGTTAGTACCACCCCTTGATGCCCAAGCATCTTAAGAGAGAATTTTGCATCATTTGTGGATCCCAGGAGCTGGTAAAGAAGCTAGCTGCAGGTCCCAGGATGTCCTCATTTTCTGAGTAAGAAAGGAGATTGAAAAGGCCATCGGGGTGTGTTTGAAACTGTGTTCCAGAGACTGGAAATAGGGACCCAGATGCCGCCATGAAACTTGACCAGAATGGGGTATGAAAAGTTGGATGTTGAGCCTGTCTTAGAGGTGTGGGGTCCGAGGATTTGCCCTGGGTACTCAGAGAAGTACTCAAGGAACATGGCTTCTCATAAAAAAGACTTGCTTGTGAGGAAGTGTCACACACTCCAGGTTGTCAGTATCACATAGGAGTTGCCTGGGCTTCCCTTGAAGCTGAGGAAGTTCTCCCAACACCTCCAGGAGAATCTGCCTGCTTTGCCTTGGTATCCAAATAATTACTTGGCCTGACTACTGCTCTCGTTTAGTCCAGTTCCTCCCCTCTCCCATACTTGTCTTCTTGCTGATCCTCAGACTTCAGAGCTCTGGGACTGTAGCAAGAGCCACTGCAGCAGGAAACAGAGATGCATTTGTGGATCCCTTTCTGGCTTGCTTTATGCTGTCGCTTCCCATGTAGTCTTGTAGCCCTTGTTCATGAATTCTCTGCCCCACCTCGGTGATTTATTTATTTATAGAAAACTATCAACCATTCATCATCTCACTGTGAGTTTCCACCTAGAGATAGATTTTGGTTTACTGTTATCTTCCTAGTACTTGAATGGTTCCTATCATATGAGGTGCTTGATAAAATGTACTAATTGTACAGAGACCTCAGTCTGAGATTCCTTCTGCCCCACTCTTCCCTGCTTGTGCTCCCTAACTCCTCTTCATCCCCCATGGGGCAGGTGCAAAGGCAACCTCCTTTTGGAATTCCTGCCCTTACACTCCTCCCATCTCTTCACCATGGAGTCATAATAGCTATTTTCTCACTGCTATGACAACATACCTGACAAAAGAAACTCAAGAGAGGAAGGATCTGTTTTGGCTCACAGTCTGAAGATACAGTCCGTTCATAGCAGGAAGGCATGGCAGAGAGAGAACAAGGCAATAGCAGAGAAGGCCAGCAGAGGAAGAGAGAGCAAGGGTCCAGCCATTCACTGAAACCTACAGTCAGGAAGCAGAGAAATACTGATGCTCAACTCTCTTCCTTTTTATTCTCTCTGGGACCCCAGTTCACAGAATGCTGCCCCCCCCATTTAAGGTATCTTTCCCTACCTCAGTTAACTCAGTCTAGAAACTCAACTCCCGTCACAAATATGCCCAGAGGCTTATCTTCTAGGCAGTTCTAGCCTCTGTTGAGTTCGCCATCAATATCACTTCAGTATCAATCATCCAATCATCTTTTCTCCCTAGCGTCTTCATCAGGTGTTTGGCTCATCGATAATAACAATAACAATCGTCACCATAGAAATTTTGCGTGATGGATGGATATAGAGCCAGAGACCCACATTCACACCACCGCAAGGGATTGTGCTACCAAGGTCCAGTGGAAGAGCAGAAGGAGGGAGAAGATGAGCAAGGACGTCAGGACCATGAGGGACTGGCCTATCAACAGAGACAGTGGGCTTGATCTATTGGGAGCTCATCAAATCCACCTGGACCAGGACTGACTGAGCATATGACCTAACCGGACTCTTTGAATGTGACTGCCAATGGGGACTGACTGAGAAGCCAATGACAATGGCACTGGGACCTATCTCTTCTGCATGTATTGGCTTTTTGGGAACTTATTCTATATGGATGCACATCTTCTTAGACCGAGATGGAAGGGGGAGGGCCTTGGGCTTCCCATAGAGCAGGGTATTCTGCCCCATCTTAAGGAAGCAGGGGGAGGGCGGTGGGGTAGGAGGGGGAGTGGGAGGGCCGGGAATAAGGGGAGTAAATGTAAATTTTTCTTGTAATAAAAAAAATTAAAAAAAAAAGAAGTAAGAAGTGGTGTCTTTGATGTGTAGCTTGGATGCTTTCTCTGATCTGATTTCTGATCCTCACCCCAAAGCCTTATTCTCCCATGCTCCCTTCCCTCCAGACAAGTCTGAAATGGCACATGAAATCTACATGAGATTCTTCCTCATAGTCCCAGCTCAAAGTATTGACTATGGGACAGCACAAGCATGTAAAACTTTCCCAGGTGACAACAGTCAGCATTCACGGGATATCATGTTGGCAGGTGTGACTTTTAGAATGGCAATTCTTTGATGCGAGGTTGTCCTCTCATTTCAGATTGTTTAACAGCCTTCCTGACCTCCACCCACACACCAGTCACCCACACTAGTGCGACAACCAGAATGCCTGCAGATGTGACCAAATGGTCCCTTTGAAACAACCTGCACTTCCTCCCATTGAGAAACATTGGCCCAATCCTTTACTATGAATTAATCAATTCAATCCCCCAGTGACACTCCAAGAGGTTAGGCAACCTCACAAAAGCCACACAACTAGGATTCAGCAGAATGAAGATGTGAACTAGGTCATCTGGCTTTTGCATTTACATAAGGAGCTACCAATCAATAAAGGCCAGAAGTAGAGCAAAGGATAAGGATGGACAGGTATTAAGTGATTTGAAGTGTTTGTGGTATCCAAATGCTATTCTATAGACCTTACATGGATTACGAGGTTTAATCTAGCCTTTTGGGCAGTTACTTTCATCTACAGTATTATTCAGGGTGGGAAATTGAGGCACAAAAAGTGCCCACCTAACTGAAGATGGGCAGAATTCAAAACTGGGCAGACTGACTCTTAGACTCATGACTGGGAAGTGAGGGACAAAGGCCCCTCTGCTTTGAGCCTTGCGAAGTCACACTGCCTCCTTCTCAGCTTTCTCTGCCAGGTGAGCTCAGTCCCATGCCCGCGTTCTTTTGAAATCATACTCTTCACATTCAATGCCTGACCCCCGGGGCACCAAGCCCTGAGGGTCACTAGGAGCACCTTTCATGTTCCTAAGCAGTTTCACACTTAAAGCCAAACTCGTGGGGGCAAGTGCCAGGGGCTCCCTCCAGGAGTGAACTTATAAAATGGGGTCAGCCTTTGTCTGCAACCTAAGCAGGCTTAAGAGAAGGCAAGTGGAGCGATCCTGAGGATGTTTTCAGAATGCTAAAGCCTCTTCTCAAAGTAAAAAAAAAAGGAGCCACAAGGCACTGTCCTCAATTCTCCCCCCTTGCAGTTGTTACCAAGGCCGAGGTGGTTTATGTGTTCCAGGGGTGGCCCCTGACATGATTGCCTGAGTGCTCAAAATAATGACCTGGTCATTTTCTTGCAGCCTGTTCGGCCAACTAGTCCAAATAGAATTATTGGGAAATTGTACCATAATGGGCAAAATGTTTCTTCTGACCTTGCTTGTGGTTAGCTGGAGTGTCTTGAAAGAAGGAAGCGAGGTCCCCATTCATTCCGAGGTGACAATTTTCACTGCCTTCTCCAAACAGGATGACCCTAAAGTGGCAGGAAGGACCAGTGTGAAGGGGCAGTAATTTATCACCTGTCCATTGAGATACAACTGACCACTGGGCCCACAGGGGAAGAGGTGTTGGGGGCGGTACGTGACTCCACAGTGAAGCAATGCCAGCTCCTCTTACATACTCTCAGCATCACCAAGATTCAGAGAAAAAGACAACAAAGACACAGCACAAGCTGTTCTCCTTGTAAAGACTTATTATTTTTCTTAAAGTCTCAAAATGGTGATTAGGTGAGAGCAGTGAACGTCATGAGGAAAGATGAGTGAGGAAAAGTTTGGCCGTGCCAGGTCCTGAAAATGCTGCTCAAGCTACTGCAGTTACAAAGAGAAACAACTGTATAACACACATAGAAAGGTCAATAAATCAAAGCACATGGCTTTAGAGAAAGTGGTATTATTCTCTCCCCCTTCCTCCTTCTGCACTCATATGTACACGTTTGCACAGACACATGTGTACATAGAAAATGTATTGTTGCAAATGAACTAAGAAAACAATGTTTATTAACCAAGATAGACCTGGGAGCACAGAAGCCACCTTAGATGTTTCAACACAGGGGATTTAACTCACTCAGTGCATTGTATATAAGCACATGGGTAAACAAGAGGAACAAAGAGGAGGGACTTGTACTGCCTGGAGTTAACACCTGTAGATAGCCTCCACTGCTCTCAGACCCAGAGAATTAAAATACAGGTGATATTATCCAGAGACTGGGAATCTGAATTCTCTGTGATGCTATCACTAGGATCAGAAAAGCAGCTTCTATATTTTCCCACCTATTAATCTCATATGACTGTTCCACTGCCAAAAGCTAACATCCCATTGCTATGGATTCTGGGAAATGTAGTTTTCAGGCATCTCACTATGTTAGCAGAGTGGGTCATATACAAGGACAGGCACAGAATTGAGATCCAATAGACAGAATCTGATGAAGAAGGTTCTCTTAGTTTCTGCTCTACTTCTGTGAAGAGACTACAAATACCAAAGCAATTTACAGAATAAAGGATTTAATTGAGGGCTTGCTTTCAGTTACAGAGAGTGAGACTATGACCAACAAGGAATCATGGCAGCAGGCAGGTAGGCCAGTTTGGTGCTAGAGAAATAGCTGAGAACTCACACCTGATCTGAAGTTGCAGACTGTAGGAGTCGGGGAAGAAGACTCTGTGACACTGGGCTCGGCATGGACTTTTAAAAACTCAAGCCCACCCAAGTGACACACCTCTTTCAACAAGGCCACACCTACTCCAATAAGACCATAATTTCTAATCCTTCCCAGACAGTTTCACTAACTGGGAACCAAATACTCAAATATATGAGCCTATAGGGGCCATTTTCATTCAAACTGCCATAAAGAATATCATTTATATTCTTTAATGATCAGAGCTGTGATTAAGAACCAAAATAAAATAAAAGTCATATTTATAGCATATTAAAATGAAGTAAATATAATAATATAAATAAGCCTAAAACCCAACAAGCTATTAAGTTAAGGTGGGCTTGTACACTCACAAATGGTTCAGCAGGTCTACCCGGGATGCTACTCAAGAAGGAAAGCACAAAAGCTTTAGTGGATAGATCAGCATGGGTGTGACAATCAGCATCATGCCACATTGACAGAAAAACTTTTGGATCAACAATTTAACAGGTGGAAAGATTCATCACAGTTTTGTAGGTCTTTGTTCATGGTCATTTGGCTTTGATACCTTTAAATCTGTGGTGAGACTATCTGGCATGGGAAATGTTACCTCCTGGTCACCAAGGAGGAAGAGAGAAAAGAAGAGGAAGGCTAGAGGGCGGGAGAGAGAGAAATAGAAAGAGAGAGAGAGAGAGGTACTAGGGTCACAGTATCCTTTCTTCAAGGTTATGTTGCTAATAACCTACTTCCTCCGCAACCCAAATCTTCAACATACAATCCTTTCAGGAGAACATTCCAGAACAAGCCACAATAAGGGATCTCAATAACAATGGTTGTGAAGTAAGCCACAAAAGAAATTTATAGTGATATTCCATTTATTTTAAGTTCCAAGACCAAAAAAGAAAACACAACTACTCAGGCAAACATGACTGGGTATAAAGCCATGGGATAAAGCCATGAAGATAATTGAGGAAATAATGCCAAAGTTGGGGTTACAGCAGAAGGGAGAAGACAGGAGGCATGTCCAGGAGGTGGTGGTGTGTTTATGTGTGTAAGCCAGACAACCTCAGGTATCGTTCCTCAGAAAACCATATACACTACTTTTTAAAATTACCATTGTGTGTGAACTCACATGTATGTAAGTATACGCATCTCTACATGTATGTAGAGAAACCAGAGGTCCATGCTAAATGCCTTCCTCTACCATTCTCCATAGTATGCTTTGAACTAGGGTCTCTCACTGAGCCTGGGACTCACTATTTCTGGCTGACGGGTGAGTCTTCAGAGCCTAGCTGTCTTTACCCCTTCAGGGTAAAGTTAGAGCATGCACCACCATGCCCAGTCTTCAGAATCTAGATTTTTTTTCTGCCCCTCTGACACTGAAGTTGCAGCCTGCACCACCAGGCCCAGTCTTCAGAGTCTAGATTTCCTGCCCCTCTAACACTGAAGTTGCAGCCTGCACCACCATGCCCAGTGAGGACAGAACGCTAGTCTTCCTGCTTGTTCTCCAGCACTTTTACCCACTAAGCCATCGCCCCAGTCTATCTGCTTTATTTTTGAAGCAGGGTCTCTCAGTTGCCTGGAGATGACTGGTTCTGCTAGGAAGTCTGGCTAGCAAGCTTCAGAGATGAGCCTTTCTCCTCACTCCAGTCCCAGGCATTTTAAACCCGGTTTTTTTTGGGGGGGGTATTGGTTGTTTCCTTTGTGTGTGGGGGGGAGTTCTGGGGGCAAACTCAGGTCCTCATGTTTATCACTTTACCAATCAAGCTGTCTTCCAGCCCATTCAGGAGTATTGTAGTTCATGAGCTGGATGGTAGAAAAATTAGTGTTTGTTGTGTTATTATCTAAATTATGTGTGTGTGTCTTCTTGGTATGCATCACAATAAAATCGAAAAACAGGAAAAAAACAGATGAGAAGAACAATCCAAACTGTGCAATGATTTCAACAGTATTTTGGATCCAAGGACTGTAAATTTAAATAATCTGATAGTATTCTTTAACAATGCATTAACACAGATGTTAAACCCTGTAGCTCTGATTTGCACAAGCAAGGGCAGTGAGAAAACCCTGTTGCCTGGGCAAAAGCATCCCGTGATTACACGACTCTAGAAAGTGATTTGGCAGTTTGCATCAGGAACTTTGAAAAATGCCCACATCTAGGGAAAATGGCTGAAAACTCCAATAAAAAGTTTTATATACACAATCGCGGTCATTTTACTGTTGTCATAATAGTGAGAAATTTAGGAAGATTATGGGAGCAACTAAATCATGACAGATACAATGAAGCATTAAACAGCATTTAATGATGATTGCAGAGATTGTCATTATCCTGGGGAAATGCTTATGTAGGATTATTTAGTGAGAAAAGGCAAACCACAAACTTCATACCCAAAATGACCCCATCCACTCATGCTGGGAAGAAATGCAGCAATATCAATAGCCACTACTTTGGATGCCAAGATCACCAATGCTTTTTTATTTTCTTTTTTTCCCCTGTATTTTCCAATTTCCTAAAATGAGCAGTTATTACTTTTATGATGGGGAAGGAAGGGTATGGGGATTTAATAAAGAATAAAAGTCCAGTTTGACTCATGTATTCTTTCCAAATGGTTGTATTACACGGGGTTTCAGCTTTTAACTTGGCACAACTCCAAGAACATTGTCTTGTGGCAGACAGACGGAAGCAAGGTCATTCCCGCAGGCATCCTTCATCTCTACCTGGGCTTACCCAGCCATAGATGTGTGTAGTCAGTAGCTACTGAGTGTGGTGTTGGCCATTCTGCTAGCTCTATGCATTATGCCTGTGAGATGAAAATTCTGTCCTCATTTTAGTGTTGGAGAAACTAAGACCGAGCTGGCTTATGACACTAGCATGGCCACTAAATGATAAACCTGTTTGCTCCTATTCCTCTAGGATGAGGTGTCAAGGCACAGAGTCACAGGAATGTACGAAGCTTGGAAAGAACTCTGCCTGAATGGAGAGCTCTTCTCTGCTCACCACTTCAGATGTCAGGTGGGTTTTATTTCACTCCCTTGTGCCTCGGTTTCCACATGGATGGGAATAAGAATGGCACCTTTCTCACAAGGTGCAATACCAACCAAGCTCTTAGATGGCTCCTGGCACTCAGGACACACACACACATTTTTAGCTGAGCAAAGGACAGGATTGCCTGAGGTCATCTGTCCTATGGCTCACCCATTGGAGTACCTTCTGAGAAGATCTGGTCCAAGATGTAATTGCATGGATGGGGGTTCTGAAGACCAGAAAAAGGGACTGGGTAAGAGGAACTCCCCATTTAACAGCTGAAGTGGTACTGGTTCCTAACCTGTTCTATCCATCACTGTGCAGGATATCACAGCCTTTGGTCAAAGACAGGGAGACTAGGCTACACCATGAAAACCAGTCACCCCTCCAGGAACCTTACTCATCAAGGTAACGTTATACTGGGTGTTAAGTATTTTCCTTAGCTGACAAACCTTTCTGTTGATGCAAATAATTCCAATCAGACCAAATCAGACCAAATTAGAAGATGCCCAGGTTTAACAGCTGCCAGCGCTCCCAGGTGGCCACCCGGGGAAAACACAGAGAGGGAAGCAGAGACCTGAAAGACCACAGAAAACCGGGAGACCACATGTTCATTCTCTGGGGTGCAGTTTAAATAGCCTGTGGGAGTGGTCTTGACCCTCCCTGGGGAGGAGTCACCATTTGGTGGGCTTTCTCAGAGGTGGTGGACTGAGGCAACTCCCAGGAGGGGGAGCTTTGAAATGGAACTTTCCACCCAGCATTTCAAGACAGATGCCAGGGGGATGGGGTGACACCCCCCCAACTAAACAATCCAGACTCTTTGTATAAAGCTGTTCCCCCAGGGGAGCTGAGGTGATGCTTTTTGCACCATAGGAGGCAAGCAAGCAGACACAGTGAATAAAGAGAGTTTGAAAGAGGCATCCTTGCTTTGCCCAGTGCTGAGAAACAGTTATGGAGTTTGCTGAGCCCCCACTGTATCCCTACAAGCTTTGTGTCTTTGTCAAGGTGAACATCCAACTGTAAGTGTCTCCTTCAGACCAGAGGGGGATGTCTGGTGGGTGTGGCCTCTATGGAGTCTCTCTTCAACCCCTATTCCAGCTCAGCACTCCCAGATCAGGAGAGTGGCTCTGTCTAGTTCTTCCTTGGTGGACTTTGCTTGCTACCTGTCTTTTTTGCTTTTTTTCTGGCATCTGGGTGGCCAGATGCAGGTGCTGTGACAGAGATCACAACAGTAGAACAGAAGTAATACAGCCTTTTTTCCCAATCCAGCCCTGTTGGGTGCCTCGCCTTTGTATGGTGACTACCCTATGCTGTTTTAAGAGCTGGACTTCAGCTGGGGCTTGACTGCTGTGGTTTGCTGTGGCTGCAAACAACCTATGGTAAGGAAGACTGACAGCATCTTCTAAGATCAAATACACACTGAGCCCATGACCCATTGTTTCTACTCTTGGGTAACCGTTCTGGAAAAAGGAGTGTGTATGTTCATTCAAATGCAGAACTTAAAGGGTTCATGATGGCTTTATTAATAACAGGCAGAAAGTGTGACCTTTCTGCTCATCAGCTGGGAAATGGATAAATCTATTATAACAATATTCACTCAATGGGATTTTATACAGCAGTATAAAAAATGAATAAAATATGCCTTCAGTCAACAGTATGGATCTGTCCCATATAGTAACCGTGAGGAAAGCAAAGCAGACAGAAAACACAACAGTGTGTGTCTTGTTTGAAAATGTTCCCCACATCATGCTGAACTGATTGAATGGTTGACCAATCAATCGATTGCTTGCTTACTTGATTGATTCATTTATTCATTCATTGACTGAGACTGAATATCCCTGTGTGGCCCAGCTGATCTAGAACTGACAATCTTCCTGACTCAGCTTTCCAAAGGGCTGGGGTAATAGGTATGTGTGTGGTGTGTGTGTGCGCATGCTAAGGGTGTGTGCATCACCATGCCTAGCTTACTTTTTGACCTTATGATGGTGTAAAAGACATGTGATTCAATTTGAATTTTGAAATTAAGGTTTTTAATATAATTTCTCTCTCTCCCTCTCTGTTGCTCTCTCTCTCTTTCTCTCTCTCTCTCTCTCTGTGTGTGTGTGTGTGTGTGTGTGCATGTGTGTGGTGGGTATGTATGCATGCTAAGGGTGTCTGCACAAAGCACTACATGTCGTGGACCTCAGAGGACAGCTTGTGGAAATTGGCTCTCTCCTTCACCATATGGGTTCCAAGGACTGAACTCAGGTTTTCTTGTCAGCATTGGTGACAAGCTTTTGCCCTCTGAACTACCTCACTGGTCCAAATTTTGAACTTTACTTACGTCACTTGCCAGTGATTCTTAACCTGTTGAATCATTTGCTCATGATGCTGAACAGTAGCAGTGGACCGAGGCTCCCAACTAACCACACAATCATGGCAGGAAACCATACACTCTGCAACGAAAGCCATTGTGCTCAGCTGATTGGCGATTTAATGGCACTTATTACTGGTGTCATCTTCAGTTTAGAATGGGTTGACTGAGACCTAACCTTGCAGTAAGTGGAGGAGCCTCTGGGTATAAAGTCCATGGTCATGTTGAAAAGCCCTAGAATGCTAGAAGTTGCCCTGTGTGTCTTGTTGTGGAGAGCTGTACGCTAACTACAGAGAGGTGGGGGAGAAACTCTACAGCATGACATTGAATGGTGTCTCTATAGGTCTGATGTTTAAACTTCATTAGATTTTACACTGAAAAAAAAAGTGTGCAGGGGCTGGGGCATCATGACTCAGGAGATGAAGTGCACATTGTGCAAGCAAGCATGAGGACCTGAATTCAGATCCCTAGAACACATTTGTAGCCTCAGTACACCTACAGCAAGATGTCAGGCAGAGTCAGGAAAATCTCCAGAAACTCATAGACCAGGCGGCCTGGGATGTACAGCATGAAACAATAAACAATGTCTCAAACACGTTGGAATGTTCTCCAAACTTTACATAGTTGCTCTGCTATGCACACACACACACAAACATGTGTACACACAATAAGTAAATGTACACATTGTACTATAAGTAAATATGATAAAAATTATAGAACTAATCCTACAAGTTGGGTCGCCAAGGATGTACTCACTAAGAACTGAGCCTACCCAATCCCTTGATGTAAGTCCATAGGCAAGACTGTCTTCTTAATCAGCTCTAAAACCTGGGTACCAAGTGAATTCTTCCTTCTCCAAATCTCCATCTCAAGGCTGGCAAAATACCTGCCCTGAGGTGCTACTGACATTGGACTCCCAGGCTGCATCCTTCTATGTCTGCCTGTCTCTCTGGACTGCATGGTTCAGGTTCAGAGACTATGCCTCATGCATCTCCTCTCTTCAGAACCCCACAGAGAGCCTGGCTTAGAGCAGACACACCATCAGCAAGACAAATGAAGGGATGCAAGAAAGAATGAATAAACGAGGCAACTGCAAATCTGACATTGGAGAAATGCTGCCAGGCTGTGGGTATAAAGACATAATGAGGGCCAGTAGTTTTCAACCCTAGGAGACTTTTGTCCCCCTGAGGTCAACCAGCAATATTCAGAGATATCTGAGGTTATCTCAGCCAGGGACATGACAATACTGCCTTTGGAATGGTGTTAAATACCCTATAGCATACAGTGCTTCATCCCTTTCTCCAATTGCAGCACAGTAATTATCTAACTCATGGTACTGATGGTACCCAGGCTGGAAAATCCTGGTATGAAGGAAGGAACACAAGCTAAACACAGGAAGAAAGCTGGGAGTTCCCACATTAGCAGGCTATTTGGTAGCTGTGTGATTCTGGGTACATTTCTGAGTCTCTTTGAGCTTATTTAGAGATCCAAGTAAGGCGGATACCTGCCTTATGAGCAGCTAAAATGGCTAAAGAAACTGAGCCGTGGGAATGGCCCAACAGCAAACAAGATCACAATGACACTTGGTTCTGTTCTGCCTCCACCTTCGCATTTCTAATCCCTTTCCCAGAGTCACAGATGGGCAATTTTTAATAACAGAAAGAGCTGTGAAGTTGCCTGTGCTGATGGAGCTACTAAAGAGCCAGGAGGCCTGGGAGAAGGAAATGTGTTTCCTAGGTCCTTTGGCAGGCTTGACTCCTAAAGGAGTCATTGTCAAAAGACAGGTCTCAGGCCCAATGAGCTTCCTTCTCTCCCCACAAGTGTCCCGCAAGCCTGGCTCAGAAATGTGGATTCTGCTTCCCTGGACCTTCATCCCCTTGTCTCTAATTCCACACAAGCACTCTGTGTCCCAGGAATGGGCAGGGCAACACTCACAGTTTTAACCTGTGTTCAGGTGGCAGAGACAATGTAAAGAGGATGAACCTAGCCCTTTGCCAACAGGAAGGGCGGGTTCCCATAGTCTCTGCCCAAGCCTGCTTGCTCTGCTAGCCTCTGCTTTATGTATTCATGAGAATGACAAGCCCAGAGGAACCTGGAACCATGTGTGTGCGTTTGTGTGTGTGTGTGTGTTTGTGCATGAGCATGCATGTGCATGCGCAGACACTCTTGTGCTCATGTGCACATTTGCTTATGTGCGTGCGTGCGTACGTGCATGTGTGTGTCTGTTCTCTGCTAAGTTTGTCTGTTTTCAGTCCTGATATCTCAGACTGCAGAGACTCTGGGTGACTTCTGCATTTCCACCATTCACATTGAACAGAGAACATAGGCAGGGTCCTCCTGTCTTCAGATAGATGTTGGAGCAAATGCTTAATATAGAGTAACTGGTGAGGGGGGGCATGTGGTAAAAATAGAGACAAAAATGACTACTATTTCCTATTTCCTGACTTCATCTTCTGAGGCTCACACCACCCCTCTTTATCTGTCAGATGAGGTAAATGATTAACGAGGTGATGACAATATCAGTAGCCTGGCTTCTGGTGACAACCACCCAGAAGAGCCAGACACCTACCAAAGTGTGGCTCATTGCACCCTCAGAAACTTGACAGATCGAATCCTACAACTATCCTCCTGCTTCCTAAATATGATGTCTTTGTTCTACTGCCCAACCCACGAGGACAAGCATGGTCCATTGTTTCTCATCTGACAGCAAAGAAATCAGAGCCTTTGGCTCTCAGTGTCCTCTAACCATGCCCTCACTCATTCTGTTTTAAAAAAACACAACTTCGGGGGGTGGGGCAAGTCACTCTCTACATTTTGATCTCTATTTTTATAGTTTTTTTTTAACCTAATCACACCCAAGTGGCTCTATCTAAGCCCCACTGGCCATGATATCAGTAAATCCTACACGTGCTTCTCTGAGTCCCAGCTTTTTTGGAGAATGTGCCATCAATGGCCAACTCCACTTCATCCTGAACACATTTTTTCTTCTTGACTATGTTGTCAAAAAATTAACAGTTATCCTCCGTTGTCCAGTGGACTGAACTGAAGGATACTTAGGTGTCCATGGGGGAACGCTTCTGAGTGTCTCTAGGAAGGCATCTCTGGAAAAGTGCAGACCCTGAGATCCTTGACAATGTCATAAAGTACTTGGTGAAAAACAGGTGCAGCCTGAAGGAAGCAGGTCACTGGGGAGACAGCATGTTCCTAGGACCTGTGTACCGCTTTCTGTTTCTTGTCTGTCATGGTGTGAGCATACTCTCCCCGCCATGATGGACAGGCTCCTCTGAAACTGCAAGCCTAAACAAGCCGTCCTTCCTTGAGCTGTCTGAGCTGGGCAGCTACTCCACAGGATTTGTAAAGAGAGAGGGTACTACAACAATTTCATTTCCTCCTCCCTCTGCAACCTTAGCTGCTGTTCCCTGTCCTTTGATCCTCTGCTTCTGCTCAACCTGAGACATTTATTTAGTGTTTTAGGCTCAGTCCCATCAAAATTCTAACTTCATTTTTTGTCTAGTGAATGATCTTACACAACCTCAGGGCTCCACATCCATCCACATGCTACGCTGCTGTAGCTCAGATCTCAGGTCTCACATTTACCTTGCTCTCCAGACTGCTCTGCTCACATTCCCATCTCCTCTCTGATGTCTTGTAGTACAGAGGGCTGCTTGTTGGTTCCTGCCACCCAGCTAGCTTAGACCCAAAATAATCACACAAAACTGCATTAATTAAATCACTGCTTGGCCCATTAGCTCTAACTTCTTATTGGCTAACTCTTACATATTAATTTAACCCATTTCTGTTAATCTGCATATCTTCATGAGGTCGTGGCCTACTAGCAAAGTTTCAGTACATCTATCTCCCGTGGCAGCTCCATGGTGTCTCTCTGACTCCCCCCTTCTTTCTCCCAGCATTCAGCTTAGTTTTCCTTGCCTACCTAAGTTCTGCCTTACTATAGGTCCAAAGCAGTTTCTTTATTCATTAATGGTAATCAAAACACACAGAAGGGACTCCCACATTACCTACCTTTCCTGTTTAAGTAAAAAGGAAAGTTTTAACTTTAACATAGTAAAATTACATATAACAAAACAGGTATCAAACAAGGATTACAGTTAAAGTATTTATATCTACTTTATCTTTTATCATAACTAAGGAAAACTAGAAATATAAATATAAATTCTTCAACTTCATCAAAGACTCCAGAAGGATATAATATTACCTAACTAAACAGAAAGTACATTGTAAGCAACTTCCACAACTCTAGATTTGACAGAGACATCTCACTATTTGGACAGTCACCCAAAGTTTTTCTGTACCATTAGGTTCAGCCTACTGGCCCATAGTATCCAGCAGACTTTTCCATGAAGCAGGAAATTTCAAAAACAGTTCTGCCTATATTGGAAGTTTGTCAGTCACTTTCTTCTGTATACTGAAGAATGTCTGGAAGACTCTTTCATGAAGCAGGAACCCCAAAAGATCATGTCTTACCTTTAGGCAAGTTCAGCAGTCATTTCTCTGTGGATCCTGCATGCCCAGTTCATCTAAGAGAGTCCATAAAAGGAGCCTCTTTAATGCCCATCTTTCTGTTGAAGTAGGTTGGTACTGCCAAGAGCAGATGTGTCTCACTGTCATGAAAAGTCCTAAATTTTTAAAACACTTACATGCCATATTATGAAGGTCTCTGAGAGATTTGAAGAATACCTAACTAACTGAAATATAACTCTATATACCTTGAAAACCTAACTAACATGACTACAGTCTTGACTATTATAAATGACTATCTATTAACCTGTATTTCTTAATTATACATTACATAAGAAATATACATATACAATATAACAAAATTTACCTTAAATTTGTATCAATAAACCAAGATCCATACCAAGACAAATTACTCATCTCTATAGCATATCCCCTTTTAAATGTAAACAAAATATTATAAATAATATTTGGGAATATGGGTGTAGTTCTGTTCATACTGCTTCCTGCTGTCTGGGGCGCTGTTAATCAGGTCTTTCATGGTGTATTCTGTGTTCTAGGTTCATCTCAGTCAGCAGTTGGGCAAAGTAATTTTTGAGGGTGCTCACCGTGACCTTTTAGGGGGTTGTGCACTATCAAAGCATATTAACCTGGAATGAACCACAAGTTCTCATCCTCTATGCAAACAAGAGAAGAATCTCTTTTCCAAAGCAACATATCCTTAGATCCAAATTTGGAAATCATGATACCTTTATAATATGCATGCTGGTTTAGCTTAGTAGCCCATACAATGAAATGTTTCTCTGTACTTATCTTATTCACAGTCAAAAAATTCAAAGATAACACTATAATCCAGTGTTTATACATATTCCAGACTCTCTGTGAATTTTCCATTTTTATGTGGCTTATTTTTCTTTACTCCTTTTAATCTATGACTATCTGTACTCTGTCTCTTTAAATACTTTACCCTTTTTTCTTTTAAGCATTAACTTTATTTTTTGACTCTATACTCTTTTTCTTCTCTCTTTCAAGCCTATGTACATTTAACCAACAATATGACTCATCTGGATTTGCCTTTACTACATATCTGTAATTCTTTACCATCCAGGAACACTTTTTAAAATGCTAAGTCACTACTGTGTTATATATGGTACTTTCTGCTTGCCCTGCCCAGTCCAGCATGGCGGAACCGCTAACACCTCTGAGAGCCTAGCACACTGTCCCACTCTCAGGCACACAGCCAGTCCATGTTGCCATTAAGCAAGCTGCAGCAATCTGCTCACAAACCCACTCAAATGCTATGTAACTAGACCTCCCGCCTGAAAGAGTTCAAGCTGGCAGCATGACCCAGAAAGCCAGCATTTCAAAATGGCACAGCTTTTTTTATTTTGCTACCACTGAATTAGGAAAACCTCTCTTAAAAGAACTGCTGCAGGCCACTAGCAAACAGCAAGGAGCTGTATTAAACTCTATATTTTTGTGTCTAAAAATAATTTTTAATCTTTCTCAGGTTCTTATGTGGATTTTAGTTGGCCATGTTGGGCACCAATCTGTTGTAGGAGAGGGCTGCTCATTGGCTCCCAACTGCCTGGCTAGCTTAGAACAGAAATAGTCACACAGAAACTGTATTAATTAAATCACTGCTTGGCCCATTAGCTCTAGCTTCTTATTGGCTAACTCTTACATTAATTTGACCCATTTCTATTAATCTGTGTATTGCCATGTGGCTGTGGCTTACCAGCTAAAGTTCCCAGCATCTATCTCTGGTGGCTCCATGGCTTCTCTCCAGCCCACCTCCTTTCTCCCAGCATTCACTTTATTTTTCTTGCCTACCTAAGTTTTGCCTTGCAATAGGCCCAAAGCAGTTTCTTTATTCATTAACTAGTAAAAGCAACACATAGACAGAAGGATTTCCCACACCAATGTCTGCTATGTTAAACTGAACAGATTTAAGAAGGAGGTTCTTGGCTTCCCATCAGAGCTTTCTCCTACTTGAGATTCTTCATGAGAACAGAAGAGAACACAACCATTTTGTTTCTCAATCCAGAATCATAGCCACCATGCATTTTGGCCACCCCATCAATTACCGCAGGTTAATATACAAAGCATGCCTGCTTCTATCCATGTCCCACCACACTCAAGGCCAGTACCCTGGAATCTTCATCACTCTCACAGATCCCTGTAAATTCCTAGTTTCTATTTCAGTCACATGTGGCTAAGATAGGCTTGTTCAAAAGTCAACACAGCATACCCACCCTATCTATGAACTGCTGAAGCAGGTGAAGGGGACAAACCTACAGTTCCCAAACAGCAGAAACTCCATGACATAAGACAACAACAGGATTTCCAAGAGGAGTCCCAGAGAGAGACCATTATTGATGGCATAACAGAAGCCAGAGGTGTCACACCAGATCAATGACTTATGGCAATGAACACTTGCAAGTAAAGATGAATGGACTAGAGAGTAGACAAGATTTTATATTTATATATATATATATATATATATATATATATATGCTCCATTTGTTTTCTTTTTCTTTTAAATTTGGTTTTATTTTGGGAGGAGGTTGACAAGGTCAGAGGGCAGATGCAAGGGGACAAGGGGAGAGGGAGATTAGTGGGATTGGAATGCACAATGTAAAATCCACAAAGAATCAATAAAATTTTGAAAAAGCCAATTCATATTGAAATATTTACACTCCTATCCCATACTACAAGTCTCAGCCCTACATTTCAAGATAACTATGTTTTAGCATTTGTGGATGTCCTTTGTAGTCTATATAATTAAACAATATGGTACCTTCTTAGTCTTTGTATGGTATCGCCATGTGTTCTGTTTTGTTCTGTTCCCTGTACCTGTCATCTGAGGAGGCAGCCCTTCACATTGGATACTAGAGGAGAAGTTCTACCTTATCCTGCTGCTTAGTATTCTTCTACATAGATATAAAAATTATATTCATGCATCTGCTCTATGACACTTGGGTTGTTTCCAGGCATATGCCTCACATAATCCCATGATTCCCTTGTCTCTGTAGCTGTCTTATGTTTTCCAATATCTGCAGATGAAAGGGTATCCACAGAAAGATTCTGAGTCAAAGGGAACTTGTTAGAGGCACCTATGTCAACACTCTGTGGAAGAGAGAGAGAGAAAGAGAGAGGGAGGTTGAGGGTGACTTCATAGAATTCCAAGGACTCCTTCTGGCTCCTCAAGCCTGCCTGCTCTCGACTGTATTCACTTGGCCTCCACTCAGATCTTCATATTTCCAGAACACTCCAATTCTCTTTGCCTTTGTGATGATGTTTCCTGCTACCAGGACAAAACCATCATTTTTTAAAAAATTCTTTCTCTTCAGATTAACTTAAAGATCACTGCCTCTAAAATAATTCCATGATGACCCTCACTCCTGACATCACTTCAGCATGTTATATTAATTTTCTCAGCAATTCTGTCCCTTCCTATAACATGTTTATAGAACACTGCTAAAGAAACTAACTCTTGTATTATCAAATAGACAAAAAAAGAGGCAAATGCAAAGATGAGGAGAAAACCCTTTATGATAATGCAGCTTAGATTTGTCTGTAGAATTTTCTCAAAAAATTAAAAATAGAATTACCAAAAATCCAGCAATCCTGCCACTGGATATGTATCCAGGCGACATGAAATCAGTTTGTCAAAGAGGTATCTTAACTCCTGTATTTACTGCAAAAGTATTTTTGATCCATAAAATACAGAATACCTCAACTGATAGAAGAGAAAACGTGCAATGTGTGTGTATCTACAGTTATACATCCATCTCTCTACGTATATAGATAAAACTATCACATATGTGCAATTTAGCAGGAAACCATTTAGCAGCAAAAGGATTCACTGTAGTTATTTGAAGAAACATGGATGGACTTGTGTGTCAGATTACTTTAAATAAAGTAAGTGAGACACATACAGTAAGGATTCAGAGTGATATCTCCCTTTTATAAAATCTAAAAAAAATGCCAATCTAACAGAACAGGGTAGAACAGTGATTATCAGAGACTTACAGCAGAGACATTATAGAAGAAAAAAAATGGGTTAATGAATGCAAAACTACAGTTATTTAGAGAAACGAATTCTGCATTTTATAGTATAGTAGAACAGCTCCCAGCAATATTACATATTTCAAAGAAAAGATTTTGAATGATATCACTGCGAGGAAATAATCAATTCCCGAGGTGACAGATATGGCAAATATGATTACTACCTATGTATGCATGTATCAATACCGCACATCAGTCACTGGTAAAACCACTTTGTAAGGTCCCAGGTTCAAATCCCTAGGGCCTATATGAAAAGCAAGGCACAGATGTGTGCTCCTGGAACCCTAGAGCTGTGACAGAGCAGAGACAGAAGCATCTCTGGGGCTCACTGACTGCAAGTCTAGCTCCAAGTCCAGCGATAGATCCTGTCACAGGGGAATACGGTGAAGGAGGGTGACAGAGCAGAAAACCTAAAGAACCTTTCTGTGGTCACCACACAACTGCACACAGGGACATACATGCACCCACATGCATATACCCCCACACAGACATAGAAAACCACAGAATACTCCATAAATATACACAGTTACCATGTACCAGTCAAAGGAAAAATTAAATGTCAACACCAAGATTCGAGGTCACCATCACAGTGCCTGGTGATGGTAGCTATTGAAGATACATCCTAGCATAGTAATCTCCAGTGCTCTTCTCAAATGTGCTTTTACAAAGTTGAAATGCTGTCATGGGCTGTCAATGTCATAAGCTGACATTCTGGTCAGCAACGGACTGCAAATGCAACAGTGGCCCACACAACCTAGTGATGCTCTGACTATCAGTCTGTGTTCATGCCCTCTAGAATGTCCTCACAGAGAGAGACAGGGATGCCTACGGACACATCTCTCAGAGGCTCCCCCATTAGTCAGCAGTGCAGGACTATACACAATTTTGCTTCTTGGTTATGTTATCTTGGATTGTTATTTAAGTGTTTTCCAGGAAATAAACGTTCTTTACCAACCCTCAACTTAAGACAACTCACCATAGAGAGATTCCAGATATTTTAATCATCTCCCAAATATTTGGATCATCTATTTTGCTATTTAATTTTTTTCACATTTTTTTTATTTGAATGAACACAGCCATAAATATACTGAAGTGTGGGCATTGTTCATTTTAAATGTCCTAAAACTGGCTATACTCGGTTCAAAGGATAAGATCACTTTAAGTTACCAGATATATTTTATCAAAACTAGTCAAAAAGAGCGCAATGTGTAATAGCTTCTAGCAGTCTACCAATCAATATTTATAATCTTTGCTATATTTTCAGTATTTACTAATTTAGTAGGAGAATTTGAAAATCATTGCTTTAGGGGGCTGGGTATATGGCTCAGTCAGTAAAGCTCCTGCCACATGAGCCCAAAGACCTGAGTCAGGATCCTGGAATTCTCATTGAAAGCCAGCATGGAGGCTCACAACTATAAACCCGGTGCTGGGGGATGGAGGCAGGAGGATTACTGCAGCTCCAGGTTAAGTGAGAGACCCTGTAGAAAGGGATTGATGAAGACACCTGACATTGGCCTCTCACCTGTACAGGCACACTTGAGCATTTGTACTCCATATTCACGCTCACCCATGCAAGAACATGTACACATGCCTGCACCACACACACATGCACGCGCGTGACTACTGCTACTTTTCATAACTTGTGGGTCCTTTTTGACTGACTCTTTGTATTGATGTCCATCTCCACGGGCTGAGGACAGAGCTGGGATCTATTGATGCGCAGGGCCTTATGTACTCGACTTTTGCTGCTGCAGGTTGCGCTGCTTACTTTTCCTGCACTCTGAGGAACAAAGGAGATTACATCTTCCTGGAAACTGCCTTGTTTTCCCTGTTTTCCACCTAGGCTGTGATTTCCAGCATCACTGCTGTATTTTCCAGAGCATGCCCAGTACTCTCAAATCACGGGTGGGTAGGGCCCAGGGTCCACCACAACGGTTCCACACGAAGGCTTTTCTTCTGCATCGTCCTAGCCCACGCTTGCATTTGCCCACGCTTGCATTTGCCGAGTCTCTGTCCCTTAGGGATAAAACCCATGGGCACCAACAAGCTAGCATACTCTCTCTTTTCTACACAGCTCCAGCTAACCTTTAAGTGAATTTGAAAATTTTCGATAATTGTCTCCCCCAACTAGGCATTTTATCCGATATTAAATTAGCATGTTATAGAGGGTGCTGCACAAATAGCTGACATCGATTCACATGACTTAAAAATCCAGCAAGCCGAGAAGTCTCCAGTATTGATTCATGCTAACAAAACGAAGGGGCACAGCTAATCTTTATAACACATGCTGGGTAGAATGACATTTACAAATGCAGACAGATGGAAGCCAATTGGACTTAATTCTTTAAGGATTAAACTGATGGTGGCGATCAGACCTGAAGAGTCAAGCAGTCTCACTGCTGGGAACTGAGACTCAGCCTCTGGAGTCCAGGTCCGAGTTACCCACATCCTTGGTTAACCAAGGTTTCCTGCTGTCCTCCCGACCAGCTACGGGTATCAAGTTTTCCATGACTACTCATGTTAATTAAATTGGTTTCTTTTCTATTTTAAGTGCATGCTATTGCTTTTACCTGCCCCTTTGACTTTTAATAATGTTCTCCCTGAAGGGGGCTGGGCTTAGAATTATCCCAGGTTGAGGCTATTCCTATAGAATACCAGATGAGCCCAATAAAGGACTTGCTGGGATAGAATACAAAATATTCTCTTTGTATCTGAGTCTGGGCTGGAATTGGACACAATGAGTCTGCAAAAGCTCGGAAGCTCTCAAAATAGGCTTTTCTTTTTCCTAGCTTAAAGAGATATTCAGGCTCGCCTCCAAGGTCTTCGTCTCCGAGAACAACTCTGCTTCCATGTCCAAGTGGGTCCAAGGTTGGGCTGATAAACATCACCCAAAGAACAGAAAATCCAGGTGATAACCCTCTAGGTAACCTGCAGTTTTAAAACCCATAATGCCTCTCTTAACAGGGAAGTGGACACTGGGAGGCAGGGAGCATTTCACAGTCACAGAGGGTCACAGAGAGCACCATGGGTAGAAATCAAATCCCACACTTGACACTCTGTCACTGTTCGCCTTGTCAGGGCTCCACACAAGATATTTTAATATTTTATTTTGAGGATTTCATAGATGAGTACTGTATTTACTTCATTTCACCCCCTATTTTCCCCTTCAACTCTTCCAATGTCCTCACTGCCTCTCAAATTCATAACCTCTTCAATTATATGTATATATACATACACACATATGAATACAACCTACCATGTCTATTTAATGTTTCTTGTATTTATGTGTGTTTAGTGATGACCACTTAGGGTTGAATAACTTCTTAAGGGGTTCATCCCTAAAGAAGATGGATTTTTTTTTCAATAGCCGTTAATTACCTGCAGTTCTTCATCGATGAGTAGGGCCTTGTGAGATTTTTTTTTCCCATTTATGCTGGCATGCCAACTGATATTGTCACTGTATGGGTCTCATTTAAGTGGTCATATTGCCGAGATTTCATGGGCACAGTGTCTCTATCATGTGTAGAAGACACTACCTCATAGCACATGTCTTTTCTGGCCCCTCATCCACAGTGTTTCCTGAGCCCGAAGTGCAGGGGTGGTGTTGCAGATGTATCTGGCAGCTGGCATGGGGTAACCCATCATGAGTTGTGGGTCTCTGTAATGTTCTTGATTTGCTACAAAATGAATCTTCTTTGATGAGGGGTGAGAACTACATTTAGTCTGTGGGTATAAGGATAAGTATTTAGTATGCAGCTAGAGAGTATACTGGTATATGAAGGTGTCAACAGTAGATTTTCCTCTAGGGCTCCCAGCCTCAACAGGCATGGGTGTTTGGCTGTGTTTGAATTCTCTCCTATCGAGTGGATTGTAAGTCCAATTAGACAGCTGTGATACCCTTAAGATATAAGTGCTGCTATTGTACTCCTGGGGCTGTCTTGCCAGGCTGGCCACTATTGTGGCTCATAGGTTTACAACTATATGATTTTAATGCTTTTCTCCCCTAGCAGCTTACACAGTACCTCTGATACTAGGAGAGCTAGTCCTCAGTGAGGAGTTTCCAGGTCAGTCCCATCTCAGTTTCTCCAAATTCTGTGTCCAAAGTATGTGGTGTCTTCACCAACATGTCTAACCTTAAGTTTCTGGGAAGTAACCAGGGCAATGACTTGTATTGTGTTGAATGTCTCTTAGGCCATCCCCCACGCCCTTCCCCACTTCCCATCCCTTACTTCTGTTACCAGATCAATAACTTAAAGGGAGGTTTCCCATGTCTGACACTAGGAATGTTTTTAGACAATCTGTAGCTCTTGAGAGGAGTATTATCACCCAAAGTGGCATAACTTCATTTAAAATACATGTGTGCATGCATGCACATGCATGTGTGCATACACACACACAGAGTGTACATACATATTTAAGTACACAGAGAGTAATATGATTCCCTATTGTCTTCTCAAACATCCTTGGTGTTATTTATCCTTTCTCCATCCCTTTCCTTCTATCTGCCTCCCTCCTGATGTCTTGTTTTCTCACCCACCCTGTGTCTACGTGTCCATCAGGATTACTTTGCAGGTCTATTGTCATGGCTCAGGGGAAATGCCTGTAGTAAAGTCCAAACCACCAGTGCTAAAAAGGCCATGTGTAGAGGAGGATGACTCAGTTAATAAAGCAGGCCCCAGAACCCATAGGAAAAACCTAGATGTGTTGGCATGGGCTTGCCATCATTCCAGTCTTGAGGGAGGCGGAGACAAGCAGAATGATGGGGTTTGATGGATAGTGGTTAGTAAGTCCCAGATCAGTGAGAGATTCTGAGACTACATCAAAATGCATGGTGGACTGCCTCTGAAAAACAATGGGAGATTGACCTCTGTGCACACACCTGTGTGTGTGCAACACACACACACACACACACACACACACAAAGTGTAGTCTGTGTTTTACTGTTTGAAGCTTTTTGCTTTTCCCACTCATCTTTCTACAGCATTTTAGAATCTTTTTACTTAACCTGTTAAGCAATTGATGCTTGGGGACGCTGAGAAAATACCCAAAGAAACCCTCCAGGGGATGACATTGTAGAGATCCTGGAATGAACACTTCTATAATAGTAAGGACTCTTTTTGTTGAAAGTAAGAAACAGTCTAGACAAAAACCTTTAATTAGCCCAAAAAGTAGAGATTGGGTATTGGTTGCCTGGAATATAAGCATTGTCTAAAGAATCAGAAGTCCCTCAGCAGACTCTAAGTCTCACCAGTTGGTTTCTAACACTGAACTAAATCTCCATCCTTGCACCAACATGTTTAATTTTGAGACAGAATGCTCAATAAATTGCTGAGGCTGGCCTTGGATGCAATCTGGACTAACTGGCCTGTGTTACCAGACCCAGCCATCTCTGCTAGTACTAAACCTTAGGGTTACTCAAGTGAACATAGAGGTAGACATCACAATGTATTTGTTACTTAAAACAGTGAGCAATATATAGAAAGTTGTTTCGAACCTCCTTTCTTCTGCTGAGGGGCTTTGGAGTTCAGAAGAACTCAATCTACCTTAAACTGGAGATTTTGATAGTCATAGTCTCTCTGGTTTTCAGTATCTTAGCTGGCCCTCAGCTCCTCTGACCTACCAGGCCAAGTGTGTGGTTCTGAGGCCTGGTTGTCGTGAAGGGATGCTCTTTGACACCCACAAGTCCTTTTACTTTCAATCATGGTATTCACTTATCTCAAATTACGTGGACAGGAAGTAGAAGGAATAGTCCCATGAGTAAAACAGGAGTCTTTGGCCAGACGAACAAGTGGACATACCCAAAGAAAAGCACAATTTCTTGCCAGAATTGGGCAATGCAAAGTCTATGGCAAAAGCATTTTTTGCCAGCCATATCTAACCATTGCTGTAAATTAAAGTCACCTGGGAGTTTAATTTTTAAATGAATATCCGCAAGACTGGAAAGATGGTTCAGTGAAGAGTGTTTTCTGTTCGTACAGGCAAGTGTAGTTCAGCTCCCAGCACTCACACATATTGCGTGGCTCACAACTATGTGTAACTCCAGCTCCAGGAGATCTGACATCCTTCCCTGACTTCCACAGGTATGCTTGTGTATGTGTGCGTGCACGTGTGTGTACACACACACATGCGCGCACACACAAAGTGAAAAATAAATCTTTATAAAATGATATCTGGGCTCTCACCTTAGGAAGATTCAATAATTTAAAAAATACCAGTGCTGGAACTGGACGTAAGTAGTTATGACAGGCCTTCTGCCAACCGTGCTGCTCGGCTGCGTAAAGAACCCTGTGCGAGTGGACATGCATGCACACAAGCCACACAGCCAGATGGGATGCTTGGGGGCGGGAATTTTCTCTCTCTCTCTCTCTCTCTCTTTTTTTTTGTTGTTGTTTTTTTGTTTTTCGAGACAGGGTTTCTCTGTAGCTTTGGAGCCTGTCCTAGAACTAGCTCTTGTAGACCAGGCTGGTCACGAACTCACAGAGATCCGCCTGTCTCTGCCTCCCGAGTGCTGGGACTAAAGGCATGCGCCACCACCGCCCGGCTGGGAATTTTCTTTGGATAGCTCTTTGGTAGAAGCAAAGTCAGAATTCCAAGCCGCAAAGCTGCAAAGCCATCTTGTCAACGCTGCTGCTTCAACAGCAAGTACATAGTCTGCTGATTTTGAAAGACTTGGGGCATTGCCGTGGGTTACAGCCTCGGCTCGAAACATGAATCATTTCCACTGTAACTGATGTCCATTTGCCTATCTCTTTCACATCTTTAACAATTATGAATTCATAGCTTCATGGGGGAACAAAGCTCAGATTTGAATTTTTGTTTAAGAGCCAGAGCCTATGATTGTTCAGAACTCTAATCCAGAAGTTCCGCACTGTCATTCAAATATCACCTCCCCCGCCCCCCGCCGCTATCCCATGGCAAGGAGTTCTTCAACTCCTTCACCTCATCTGCTGCTTCACTTAGCGCTCATCATCAGCAATATGCTGCAGCGTTTATGGGGGCCACAGGGCTAGTACAAGTTACATTATCATCCCTGTAAACAACATGCCTCAAAACCTACCCCTGTTGTTAGATGCACAGCCTCAGACGGTAGTACTAGAGGCTGGACAAGGTTAGCTTTTCACTTGGCTGTTGGTTTGCCACCCAGATGTGAAACTTTTAAGCTCCCCAATTAAAGGTCAGAGGATCTGAGCTTGAATCAAAATTGTAAATGCAGTCTTGTGCTGTGTCTACCCTGGCTCAGCTTAAAATGAAAGTACATATTTGGGTTTGATGCAAAGGAATGGGCAAACAGGGACCAGCCCAGTGCAAACAGAAATCAAACCAGGGGCTTCAGGGAATGTCAAGTGCTACAGAATGTGAGCAAAATAAACGGGAACACCAGCAACGTTTGTACTAATAAGTATGCAGCTCGCAGGGCAGACAGTCATAAATGTTTACTTGCTGAACTCATTAGATACCCCGAGCTAAAATGGTTAGTAATAGACACAAACAGATTGGGGTATAAGGTCTGCACACTCAGAGTTTTTGACAGAATAATGAGGCAAAAATAAACAAGGACACATAGAATCTGCATAATGTAATTGATACTGATTGAATACATTTTTAAACATCACATCCAGAATACAATAAAACTCCTTTTAAGCGATTAATTAATACGATTTCAAACTGTATGTCATATTAATTCATACACATTCAAAGCAGTCAGCAGTAGGTCAGGTTATTTATGGGCATGAGTATGAAATAGTAATTTAAGCTATATATAAAATATATAGTACTATTCCTTGAGCATGTGCAATGGAAAATACTCAGTTTAAAAAAATTTCTGTACATGCACATGTGTGTGCATGTGTGCATATGCATATGAGTGTATGTGTGATTACAAGTACGTGTGTGTACATATAAGCATAGGTGTGCATATGTATGTGTGTATACATATGAGTGTGTATGCATGCATGCATATGTGTATGCATATGTATGTCTGTGTGTATATGTGAGTGTGTGTCTGTGAAATGCCAGGAATCTGATAGAGCAATGAGCTCTCTTAGCCCATCTGAGCCACCTCTTGAGCTCAGAAAATACTCATCCAAACACAAATGAGCAAACCATTAAAGTAGCAAATGAAAACTAAAATCCAAATCCAAAATTTTGCAAAGTCAAATTTCCTCTCTTAAATTACAAGCTGGCTGGAAAGAAAGATTATCAGCCAAAAATTCATGAATCAAGAAGACTATGCAAAACTGTCATGGTCCTGGGTCATAGCCGTGAATTTCATAGTGAACATGTAAGAAGTGTAAGGATGATGCACAATGCAGGCTTCTCAACGTTAGGATGGAGTGCCAGCGGAGACTGCCCAAAGGAAGTGAGGGAAAGCAAGGAAAGAAACAAAGGTCATGGTTTTCAACACCAAAGTTAGACAAATAGATGATACATGTTAATTATGCAAACCTAAATGCTGTTTTCCTTATAAGTACAGATTTTTTTTAAAAGTAGTCGTAAAAATGTGCTAAGCGCTTAGCACGTGCAAGGATTGGTTAAGACCATTATCATCAGGATCCAGACAGATGGCTCAGCAGGTAAAGGCACTTGCCTCCAAATTGACCAGATCAATCCCTGGTACGCACACAGAGGAAGGAGCAAACCTCAGATAGTTGTCTTCTGTCTTCATCAAGCACACTGTGGCAGAAGGGGTGTGCACACCTATAGATATATACTCTCCCAAATAAGGCAATGAACATAAGGAAAATTTCGTTACTTACAATCCTACGAAGACAGGATTGTCACCCCTGGCTGACAGTGAGGGACTGAGGAAGGACATGGGGTGCTGATGGGCCTCAGGTCGTCAAAGAGGCAGGGCTAAAGTAAGAGTTTCATTAACAATGCTCCAATGCTTCACCTAAGCTTTTAGCCAGTGTTTTCCAGGGCCCCTCAGTAGGAGGGAAAAACATGTAGACAAAAAGTCACGATCAAAAGTTAAGAGTAAAATGCTAAGTGAATAGCCATACGCTAAATAGCTTGGCCATCTGAATGATACCCATGCCTTTCTAGATAAACATGAGTTATAATGACCTAACAGGAATCTGACTGTGTCAGTTACATGGAAAAAGACTAAATGAATATGTAAAAATAACAATAAGGAGCTGGGTATGACAAACACCTGAAATCTCAGCACTCAGGAGGCTGAGGAAGTTCAGGAGTCTAAGACCAGCCTGGACTAGATAGTGAGTTCAAGACCAGGCAGGGCCATATAATAATAAGACCTCATCTCTAGAATAGCAGTGGAGACTGGAGAGGAGGAGAAGAAAGAAAAATCTGAAGACAGTTCTAGACCTAATTTACTTTAAATCTATAATTTTTTTCTCAAAATTCTGAAAAATGACTCCCAAGGTATATATCTATTTCAGGAAAATGTTAGAAAAAGGAAGGAGTGTGTCCTGATATCATAAGTGATGTTGGCATGAATCTATCTCCAAGACTTGGTAACAATAGCCAAGGAGAGAGAAAGCGCCAAGCCAATATTATTTATTGATGCAGATATAAACAAGCTGAAGGAACTCCAGCAGACCCAATTCAGCTATGCTGTGAAGAATAATTCCCCATGACCAAATAGATTTTATTCCAAGAAACCAAGGTAGATTTACTATTAAGCATCATTTAATATTCAGAAACCTATGAGCATAATTAATCACATCAGCAGGTCAAAAGCCAAAAACCACCATCAAAATATCAAAGGCTTTATTTTTTCCAATAAAATTCAATATTCATCTCTGCTCTACTTTTTTTTATAACGTCAGAATCAAGCCTGGAGAGATAGATCAGTCTAAGTCTTGCCTTTCAAGTTCATTGCACAGAACTCATGAAGGGGGAAAAAGACAGGCGAGATGGGCTGTAAAGGTTTGGCTGGAGATGTGGAAAGGCAAATGTCTGGGGTTTGCTAACCATCCCAGCTAAACCGACAAGGTCCAGGCCAGTGAGAGACTTTATCTCAGACCACAAAGTGGAGTGGTGGAGAAAAAATCTGAGTTTGTCTGGTCTCCGTGTGTGTGTGTGTGTGTGTGTGTCTGTGTGTGTGTGTGTGTGCATGCATGTGCATGTGTGTGCCTGAACACATAAATACCACCACACACACAAATTCTGACCCACAAATACCATCCTACAAAAGCACACCACATACATATGCCCCCATACAAATACTACCCTATGCAAAAATACTGCTCGTCAACAAATATCCCCCACACAATTACCCCCCACCCACCCTCTCAAACACAAATAGTGCAGACATTTCAAAGTCAATGATGGCTCTGCTAACGTTGTAAAGAAGTCCTCTTGTGTACCACCAGCTAACAGTGGACCAAGGCACCAAACGGCAGAAACAATCCTGCAAACTCCAGGACCCTACAAGGCACAAGCTCTCCAAAAGATCTGGATATTGAAGAAGACAGGTAGAAAAGGAGAGGTTTGGTCAGTGACAACTTGGAGCACCAGGACAGATCTGAGTCTGGTCCCAGTCACATTCTGCACAGGTCCAATACTTTGTGTTTTTCTGTGTTCTAAAGCAGTGTTACCCACTTCATAAAGCAAAGCAAGGACTACACAGGCAAACAGAAAGAAGCCTTGCTATCTTGGCATGGTGCTGATGAGAGCCAAGACTGAATTACTGCAGTTCTTAGCACCACATAGAAATAAAATGAGTGAAAACCTAGAAAAATCCACCAATGCCAACTGATAAATAATCAGAACTACTATGGGATTCAGATATTCAGAGAATATCAAGCATGTAATTATAAGCCTTATCTTTTGTTCTCCGAAAAGGATTTATTTCATGTGTGTGTATGCACACTTGTGGTACACATGCCACTGTGCTCAAATGGAGCCAAAAGGAGGGCATTTGGGTGTCCTCCTCTACCACTATTCCACTGATGCCCAGCTTTTTATATGGATGCTGATCAGAACTCCTCAGGACTGTGCAGTGTGGCATGCATTCAAACTGCTGAGCCATCTCTCCAGCCTATGAGTTCTTTTAACTGGAGCATCTTCCTTGCTGCTCCTATCATAGCAGAAATTCCACACTTTAACAGAACTATGATAATACCCATTTTCCCCTTAAGTTCCCAAAGTATGCTATGAGGCTACACAAACTATGTTTATGGAAAAAGTGTAATGTTCAACCATGCACTTAGGTCATTTAAGTACATCAGTCAGTATGTAATCACACCATCTTCATTCTTAACATACACATCACTGCACACGCAGGGAAAGGAATGCAAAGACACCTGTCAACATACACATGCAGGTTAAATGCGCACAGATGAAGCACACAAAGATGCATCTGTAGATGTAATAATATTATGTTTTCAGTGTTTGGGGACGTCCTTTCCTTTATGCATTCAACAGTGCTTTTAAAAACTTAACATACCTGAGCTGCCTTCTGCCCTTCCAGGGAACCAGAGAGGCATCCATGATAGTTCACAATCACTTGCAAGCTCAACTCTAGAGGATTCAGCACCCTCTTCTGTTATTCAAGGGCACTGCATACATATAGCATATACTTATGCAGACACACAAAACAAACATAAATAAAAAATAAAACATTAAAAATATTTGGGCTTAGTGACACATGTCTTTAATCACAGTACTTAAGAGGCAGAAACAAGCAGATCTCAGAGTGTTTGAGGCCAGCCTGGTGCAAACATATAATTTTCTCAAAAAAAAAAGTAAAAGTAGAAATGTGATAAGCTGTTCGTTAATAGTGCACTAGGCATAAAGCATAGGAAATAGGGATGTGTCAGAACTGAAGTTGGCCTTTATAAATATGTAGAATGAAATAAACATGGTACCCCCAACCACATAAAACTGCAAAGTGAAAAGAACAATCTAAATGGACACTTATCTTCCCAATGATGCACAACATTTTACTCAATACCTAAATTTCAAAGAAGCTTGAAACACACATTCTTTATTCTTCTTAATAAGCCTACTACAGATAGGTATTTGGATGGCAGCTCACTAATGAGAATTATACAGAAATATGTGTATTGCATAGGAAAATTGGGATAGGAGAATGGCTCAATGGGTAAGGTACTTTCTAAGAAAGTGTAAAGACCTGAGTTTGTGACCCAGAACCTACATCAAATAACCTAGGCAAGGGTGACACACATGTGGAGTCCTAGTGCTGGGAAGATGTGAGCACCTAGGGCTTGTTGGCCAGCCTGGCTAGAGTAATCAGTGAGGCCTAGTGAAAGACCCCAGAGACCTGGGTGCCTTCAACACACCGTCAAGACGCAAAACATCAGGCCAGCTGGATGCAATTGCAAGAGGGTTCATTTTCTCAGACCCGAGGATGCTCA